>JASVER010000076.1:4134038-4341742 GCA_030449065.1 Oceanodroma leucorhoa
AAAAAAAAAAAAAAAAAAAAAAAAATCTGATATCCAGACTACATTAAGGGAAAAAAAAAAAACAACCAAACTTGTAATTTTGATAGAACTGGATTAGGAAGCAACTACCGAGGCAAAGCTGAGCGAATAAGAGCCTTTTGTAGGCAGGTGGGGTGGAGGTGGAAGGAATAAATAATATGGTGATAAGTACTTGAGGCAGCACCTCTTCAGTCTGGATTAATTGCAGCCAGAACATCACGTCTGACCAGGTCTTCAACCGGATTTCTCCTCTCAGAGTCCAATCCAGTGACATGCTGATAAGCTTCCATACCTATTTTAATTGATGAGAGCTGAGGAAACTCAACAGTTTTTAGGATAAATGTTCACAGCAGAGATCTTAAGATGGGAAGTTATACAGAGAAGTGGCTGATTTTCTGTTTGTGGTTAACAAAATAAGTCCTTGTATTTATGGAAAAATGTGTTTCTTCTGAAAATGGATATACAAGAACTTTTTTTCATTACAAAGGAAAAATCTATTAAAAAATCATTTCTTTTGACATTTTTCATGGGAAATGCCACTTAATACCAGTTCTATTTCTATGTAGTAAACACACTACACAGACGTAAGAACGCGCACCACATCCAATGTGTTTGGTTAATTAAAAAAAAAAAAAAAAAAGGCAGAGAAACACTAACTCATCTCCTCCTGCAAATTCCGTATTTGTGCATAAATTTATGTACTACAAAGAAAGGGACTGAATAAGTCTCACTTTAACCCTTTTTTTTTTTTTGCTAGTCAAACTCCTGCTGTATTTCTGAAGTGCGTGCTTTAAAGTTAACACATCATCATGTGGGTGAATTTCTAAAAACTGCCTTGTGAAATGTCTGGAATTAATATTGTATATGTGCATATGTGCAGTGTATTAGCCAGTACTCACATTAATAGAAGAGTTAGGGTGTTAAAGGAACAGCTAAATAGACAAGAGTAATGTAGCAGCTTTGAAAATGAGCCTAAACTGCTTAGGCCTTCAGGTCTTGTTAGATCCACGGGTTCAGGCACCAAACACGGAAATTGTAAAATCTCAGCCTTGGAATCTGCTCCGAGTCCATTCATAGGATCCATACACACATTGCAAAAAGAGTTAATTTACTGAGTGCTTTGCTTCATCTGTACTACTGCAAAAAGGCAACGACAGATAAAGCTTTTCCTCCAGATTGCTTATCAACATCTCCATAAATAGGGCTCCCATTAAAATGTGAGTGTGGGTAGGTTTGCTCAGGGATCTCAAAGATAGCACACTTCCAATGCTTTGAACCACCTGGGTCATACCCCACATTCCCCGTGCACTCATCCCTAAGCAAAGGGCAACACTTGTGCTCTCTTACTAGTGTGGGGCCACAATCCTGCCATCAGATCTGCGTAGGTGGGTATCTGCACATATAGAGAGTCCCACTGAAGTCATAGACACAGAGGTCCACCTACGCAGATCTGATTGCAGGATCAGGAGTTTGGCTGGAGTCCATAGTAAGGGCTTGTCTACACCTGCATTTTGGGGGTTTGTAGGTTTTGTTTTGTTTTACGAACTGGGATAACTACAACCCAGCAAAAAGTCGCAGCAGACAGGCTGTGCTGATGTAAAAAAGGATTCACATTATGCCTTTCACCTCTGTTTAAAACACCTTGCCTAAAGAAAGCAACCAAGTAGCACAGCTATTGCAGATGAAGCCATTGCCCCATTTTTATTCCGGAGCAGTTCCCCATACGGAGACAATTCTGGAATCAAAGTATTTTTGTTCCAGAATAATTATGCTGCTAGTAACGTGGGCAATCTATTCCATGGTAACTAAATTACAGCAGGATAGCCATTCTAGAAGAACCAAGATGGTTACACATCCCCATACACGCACACAGTAGACTAGGCCATAAGGAATATGGGATAGATCCGAATACCAGCTAAAAAACAGTGGGAGTCTTCCCAATGACTTCAGTGGGCTTTGGCTGAAGCACTGTGTAAAGGAAATTGCTTAATTCCTGTGTATTTTTAAAAAGGATTCTAAAAAAAAAAAAAAATCATATAAAACTGAGCTGCAAGCCTGCAGGCATTCAGACACGTGAGTAATCCCACCAAACCCAGTGGGACCCATGTGCATTTGTAGAACTGTGTTCTTGGTGTATGAAGACTACTTCTATACATCAAGAGCAGCCAGAGCAAATTATTAACCCTTAACCTTCTCACTGAGAGGCAGTCCAAGAAAAAGTTTCAAAGCATGTTCAACTATGATATACACCTTGCTTTAATCTACCGTCCTCTTTTTTAACTTGAGCAATATGAAATTAGTAGTATGAATTAAGGACATCAAGGTGACAAGCACTGCAATCAATTCCTTCCAAAAAAATTCACTCCATACAATGTTTTGTCTTTCCTGAGGGATTTATTTTGTGGTTGTTTAAGTTTAAGCATCAGTGATTATTTTTTTTTTTTAAGGATAAAATCTTTCCATCTAAAAATTCTAACCAGATGTGGATTTCAGACTTCCAAATTTGGGAATGTTCAGATCAAGAGCTGTTGTTTTAGTCTTTTAACCATGATCATCACTGTAAACATAAAAGTTTTCAATTATTTCACCCTCAAACCATCAAGATGCTCAACCTGTATTTGGCCAAAACTAAGTGCAGGCCCAGAAAATCTCAGTAGATATTTACAGGACCCAGGCCTAAGTCACAAAACCTTAGATCACATAAGTTTTGCACAATTCTGCTAATTTGGTTATGAAAGTTTAGCAAAATTTTTGATGCAAATCTCATGTATGGCAATTACCTGGGTGAGCTAGGGACAAGTTTCAAAATTGGTATATGTGCCCCCCCCTCAATTTGCATCACAAATAGCAAGTTTCTAGGAGGGGGAAGTATGTTCCTTTCTCTTTCTTCAGCTGSTCTCTGTTAATTGCTAATCCTGACCTTCTGAGATGTTGCAGAGATGAGCAATCCCTTCCTGAAACAACAGTTCCATCTGCCTTGTGCATCTCCCAAAATAAGAGAAAAATGAGAAAATATTCCTTGTATTAAGGCTCTAGCTTTCTACTAACCATTTAATAAATTTAATTTAGCCTTTTAATAAGTCATATAACCATTTAATAAATCACTATGTAGATGTTATTTAAATAATTCTTAATCCTTCTGGCTATGGAATTAGATGTTAACCCAATGCTTCCTAATTTGGTAGTACCTTTACGGCAGTGACCAAATTCTCTTCTCTTTCCATGTATCAGTCTTCCCTTTCACCTCTCGCTCATCTTTAGACATCAATTCATCCCCCTTCAGTCCTTCATAGAATTTGCTTCTCCTCTGTGGAAACTAAGTTATCTACATGTTTCAAACATCACAGACCACATCAGTCCATCGTTGCTACTAGCTGTGCTTACATTCTGTGGAACAAGATGTTTGARGATTGCTGCATGCTGTACCGGCAGCAGCACAGCTGAAGCCTCCCAGCACTACAAAGCAATAGAGCAGCATTTTTTATTTTTTTTTTTTTTAATGCAGGGGATACTGAGGCACAGACAAGGAGCACACAGGGAGCTCAAGGAGTCACCCATAAGAAAATCCAGCTGTCTGCAGGATTGGACAAAAAAAATCCACTTCAGACTAACTCTTTAGAGAGCATACAGTAGTCTCTAATTTTAGAAAATAACATTACTTAAAAGTAAATCTAACAGGCAACAGCATATATTGCACATAACATTATGATATATGTAATCTATATTGCACTTAATGTAGCATATAACACTAACATACGCAACATACATTTTGATCCCAAATCTATGAACTGGAATTTATGTCAGTGGCAATTAGTAATGGAAACTCCCGTTGGTTCTAATCTGAATGGATTAAGTCCTGATGCTATGATTGCAACACTCACAAAAATCCAGGATCTACAGATGGACAGAAACAAAATTACATAAATTACTGAGATATGACCCTGAAACTCGTTCTCTCATAAACAATCTCATTGCGAAAATCCAACCCAGGTGAAAGTTCTGAATCATATCCTTCCAAAATCAGTGGCAAAGACCCCAAGATGATCAAAATGCCCAGAGGGATATACTGAACTGAGGCTGGCCTACAGAGGGGGAAAGAAAAAAAAAAAATGAACAGTGTCTCGCATGATATATGAGAAGAACTGAAGCAGCAAATGGAGTTGTAACACTCTTTCTAGGCACTGTAATCCCACCACCCTGCAAACAGCTCCTGAGTCGAGATCCTGGAAAAGGTAATTTTCTTGGCAACAATAAATTGCTGCTCTTAGAAAAGCTAGGCTGGCTRTCAAACCTTGGGGTTCATTAAAGCAGCTTCCAACAGTGACCTAAGTCTGCCTCTTTGCATAATCGTGAAACATTTTATGCCAGGACAATTGCGAAGACAGAAGCTCTCTTTGAAGACAGGCAAGCAGATGTATTGGAAGAGTCATTGGTCATTTGGTTTGGGGTCTGTTGTTGTTTTAGGTTGTTATTTTTTTTAAACGGCRGTACTACATCACTTAAATGCTCAAGGCATGACTAACAGGGGTCATTACACTGCTGTATGAAAGTGTTTGCTTGGTGACACTGTGCTGCCTCTCTGTGACTGTTCTGAGTCCACCTGGAGGTTCAGGAGTTTCTTTTCAAGTCAAGTCCATCCAAGAGCCAACTGTCAGGACAAGTTTGTCTGTCTCCAACTCCCACAACCCAACTGGTAACACTTCCTCACTGTAAAGATGACTCTTTGCTCTGTCTCCTGCATCCTTAATGATAAGACAGGTTCTACAGGCCAAATGTTGACATCCTTTACACCAGCAAATACAGCTTTCTCCTAGCTGACAGCTTGGGTGATGCTAATGGGTTGGCATAAGTAGGAACGGCCCTGCAGTTTGGGTTCAGTGAGCAGTACTGTCCATGATGCTCTGAAAGAGGTAATGGTAAGGGAACTATTGCCACGCTTATCATTAAGCATGTGCTTAAATGTGCTGTTGAACAAGTGCCCAAAGCATCAGGCTAGAACAAAACAGGTTGCTATTCCTATCTTAGGATGGCAGATGCTTAATAATGTTCCCTTTTCACCACTGCTCCTCTCTGCCTCAGTTTCCCTAGTAGAAAAACAGAGGAAATTACACTGATTTGCTTTGTAAAGCCTTTGGAAACGGTGGCTGAAACATGAAACAACAGCTGGGCCTCACTCCACCAAGGACCCAAGGCCTGGGTACCGCCCACTACGGACTTTAAGGCAAGGAGTTTAATCCTTCTCAGGAAGGACCTTATACAAGCTGGAGGAAGGATCCAAGCACCAAYAGACCAGTACCGAGCATGAACCATACACATTACAGACATAGGAGAATATCCAGCTATCTTGTCTCTCCTCCCAGGGGCAGTGCATGTCACAAGATGTGATCTGAGTTGTTCCTCACGCCTCCTCCATAATTTTTAGAAGGGCTGCATGTACACTACAGACACATGCAGACCTACCGGTGTCCATCAGGTCTGACTAACATAGCTATGCCAGCAGAAGTGCATACTGTGGACCCAACCATACCCATAAAACTGCACTCATGCTGGAAGAATTTGTTTCGCTAGTGGACAGTGGTGATTTTTACAGCACTAGCACTTTGCTACAYGGCTACATTTATCCTCAGACCGCTCTGTCAATATGCTCTGTCTGCTATTCTTATCCGTGTAAAGCACTGATACAGCTTCAAAAAGATTTCTCTTCCTTTCTCTGGCCTGTACTCCCACACTTTCCGGAAGCTGTTTGAGCCTCTCAACCTCTCATTTTCTAATCTGCTATTCCTATCCACACACACACACAGAGTCCTCAGCAGCTCTGCTTCAAACCACAGGTGGCCAAAAATCCACCACAACCGCAGGACTGTGGAGTAGGAAGGGTACACAAAAACACGCAGCACCACTACTTGAGATGTTAGTGGTGAGCGAACCCCAGTTCCAAGAAGTGCAGAACGAGGTACATTTGTACTCACCGCAAAGTGGCTACAAGTGCAAGCAAAATTCCTCAGGGGTCYCCCGGGGAAAGAAAACTCTTCCAGGAACCCTGACCTTTCTCAAGGCATTTAAGAACCAGCAGTTCTTCACAGGGATACCCCGCAGGCAAGGGAAGATGCTCAAAGGGAGCTCCCTCCCCCAGCACTTCAACCACCTTTTCGTAAAGCTTCTGAGTGAAGCTCAAATTGGCACCTAACTTCCAAAGGAAACCTCATCTCACCAGTAAAACATGCAGGAACAATCTTTGGGAGTAAGGGGAGAGGAAAGAAAGAAGTGACCTGCAAAGAGTTGGAGATGATTATTTACAGGGCTGAAAACATCCTCCCACACACATACACACACCTTTCCTTGTCTGTGTACTGGTCCCAAGTAAAAATTGCACAATAACATTGCTTGAGCTGATCTAATTCAAGGATGGATCCAACAAAAATAACTCTCAGAAACTTAAGTAAGCCCAGCCGGGGCAGCTCCAAAATCCTCTGTCCAGCTGCTCAAATAACCTAAGAGGGATGTAGATTCTGTACGAACAGCCAGCTGCTGCAGCTGGAAAGTGCCTATTCTCAAACAAGGTGGCAAACATTGAGCATTTTAGCCTATAAAAGGAAGGGAGTAATCCCTGGGAGCCRACTGTCAGGTCAGAGCCACTGTCCCTTCACAGAGCTGAAAGCCCACACTATCAGTGATGCAGCAGCACTAGCAGGACTTATTTCAGAGAAGTAGCGAGGGCGATGCACAGCCATTCAGCAGGACTAGTGTGGAAGCTACATTTCTAAATCAAGGATTTCCATTCTTACTTAACTGTTTCCACCCAAAAAAAAAATAATCTCACTTTCAGATATTTAGGAGTTCTCTCTGGTAATTACAATGTTCCAACAGCTAATGGCTACCTATTCATAGGGAAGTGCTCTAGCTAAGGCTTCTTTCCCTTTTTTAAATTAAACAAAACAAAAACATTCAGCATTGGACCTCTTCACTGTCTGATATCCATTCAGTCCACACTGAACAGGTCTACAGTACTACTAGTCTACCTTGGCACCTAGGTACCTTTGTGTGGTGCAAAGTGTTCGGCGAGGGGTGGTAGAATGAAGAGGAAATCACGACTCTGAGATGTGACAAGAGACAAAACCAAGACAGACAACCACTTTAAATAAATCTGAAAGGGATTTAACAACAAATGGAGATTTCTTCCAATCACAGTACACGCAAGGAACTGATAATAAAATAATAGCCAGATGAATGGAAGACAGGTGGATAGCAGTCGACCAAACTAATGAAGTAGCTCCTGCTCCAATTTCATACTTGTCAGAGACATTCTGAATGTTTTACATTTTGCAGGGGGTGGGGGGAATACAAATCCTTCCTCAGTATGTGAGCCCAATTAGTTTTCCAACTTGCAGGCAGTACAGAGGCTCGGGAGGAAAAGATGCCTCCATCTGATGCACTGAGACCGGGGGCAGTGGAAAGCAGTCTTGTGTCACAGCCAGCGAGCATCCCTGCCGCCTTTCTCTCCCATCAAAAGTGCACACACATCAAAGAGATGACTCATGCAGGCAAGGTCAGCCTTAAAATCTGTTGAGCCTAAGTTGCAAAGTCTTGAGCTGGTGCAGGGGAGGAGACAGGTAATCAGACAGCAAGTCACCTCTTGCGGCTGCAAAGAAGCAAGTGCATCGGTGCTACCCACTGTTTGGGAGCAAGAATGGCCAGTGAGTTGCCCCCCTCCCCAACCAGGCTGCCTGTCAGACAGAGACATCACGCAGGCTCAAGARATACAGTCTGCACAGTTTCAGGCGGTCACCAGTGTTACTTGAGACTGGACGTGGGATATGGACAGGTAGCTGGGTAGGTGGGTCAAGAACAAAAAAATCTGGAGGGTTTGTCATCTGCCTGCCATGCAGGTGTCACGGGTAAGATGTAAAACACTGGTTAAAGAGATGCAACTGACTCCGCTCATGGTTTCTTATCAGCCCCTCTGGCCTTAAAAAAAAGGAAAGAAAAAAGTGCTACTTTGTACCATCATTTCCTCTTTTTGTTGCTGTTGGTGCCATCATGTGCTAATCAGAAATTATAGAATCATAGAAATTATCATTATTAGAAAACACGTTGTCTGTATTCTGAGGGAAAGGTGTTGTTTCAGTTAACTTCCTCAAGCTGAGTCAGGAAAAAACAAACGAAGAATGGAGTTCTGTAACGCTGAATCATTCTGCTTTGTATAAGAATACCTCAAAATAAAAAATAATAGCAATTAAAAAAAAGAGACAAATTGACCTTGCTGTTAACAAATGCCTAGGAATCTGACYAGACTTCTACGGGGTTGGGGGGTGGGGGTGGTTTTTTTGTTTTTTGTTTGTTGGGGTTTTTTTTAAACCAAAGACATTCTTTTTCCCTCATGTTCAAACTTTCAGAAAATGAATTAAAAGTAGTAATGTTACCTGTGTGACAAAAATCTGTCTCTTTACTAGCTTTCATTATGGCCAGTGCCACTGACTAATAATGAGTTTTCCTTTAGCAGTTATCTCTTGCAGAGTTATCACTATAGGCTTCAGCCAAATTCTCTTGAACTCAGTGGAGCATAAAGATCAGSTCCAATAAAACACAATTGTCTTATAATCTCTGGTAAATACTTGGGTCTTGAAGAGTGACTTCTTTCCTCCTTTAGCTGCAAAAGTTTCTTTAGTTTTTCAAGTAACTTTGGAGGAGGGAGGAGAATTTCTCAAGTCTTCACCACAACGATCATCTAAGCTGCTATCAGCCAGAAGGAACCATTTCACTAAAATCTACACAAATCACCAACGTTGGGGTAATACCAAACTGACAGCTCGGCAGTTCTACACTGTGCAGATTTTAAATTAATTTTCATTAAATTTTAAGTTCATTATCCCAGCCATGGTTCAGGCCTCCTTTTATGCATCAACCAACACAGTGGTATCTTTAGGAGTTCTTCAGATAGAGTTCAAAACAGAAGKTTTTTTTTAAAAAAAAAAAAAGAAAAAAAACACAAAAAGCAAACTACCCAAAATCATACCCCAGTACTGTTAAACCCTGGGTCCTACTGCCAACAATCCTGCAATAATAATCATCCCAGCAAGGGGTTAGGGCAAGATCATTATTAATTATTTGTATTAGAGAGGCACAAGCAGTTTCCACCTGTGATCTGACTCCATTTTGTCAGGCCTTAACGCTTTATGGAGGGGCAATCACATTAAATGACTTCAAAGTCACAGAGAATGCAGTGGCAGAGCAGGGACTGAACTAAAACCTCCTGTATCTCCATCCAGTACCTTTAACCCAAACCTATCCACCCTGTCCAGGAAAATGAGTATATGCGCCAGGCTGGTATATTTTTATAACCATGTCAGAAGGCCAGCATAGAAGATATAAGAAAAATAAAACAAGATCTGTGAGCTGGCCTAGTTTTCTATAGAAAGGATGCCACAAATACCTTTCATGCCAAATCCAATACAGGGCATGTATACCAAGTTCCCATGAAAGCTGCGGTGAGCATGGCTCATAAAGAGCTAGCATTTATGCACTGAACGTATCATTTCCATGTTTGCATGTTTTGAGGACACAATTTTAATAGATAATTGAAACTCTGAAATGACCTCTAGATTAGGCACGTGGGACAAACTTCCTCCCCTGGCCCAGAGAGGCTTCACGCTTTGCTGCACGGTTAAACAGGTCCAGACCGTCTGTCAGCATCAGCAGTACAGAACAGCATAAATTTGCAATGAAAGTGGGGGGTTTGGCATTCAGTGTTCTCAGTCTATCTCAGAAGACTCAATACGTGCAAGTGCCTCCTTTTATTAAAGCAGCGTTCTCCTACAATTAAACTTAAACGGCACAGCCAAGGTGTGTTCAGAAATGCAAAGCAAGCCGCAGCACGGTTGGAAGTCCGCAGATGACAGCAGCGGGACCTCACGCTGATACCAGAAGGCTTATTCATACCTCCAGGCAACAGCTCTACCCTTCACACTAGAAGAGCAAACCATGCTGCTTCAGACCCTTGGCGTCTGCCGGCGTAAGAAAAGGAGAGATGGCTTCTCGGCACAAGAACAACCAYGTTTTCCTGAACCAGTGACCACTTTTCCTGTAGCTACTCTATCTAGCCTAAAGGGACAGTTCTTGTAAAGAAAGTAGGTGTGAATCTTTAAAAGCTTTGGTTCTGATGTCAAGTAACACAGATCTGGCCAAAGCTTTATTCTGAGTTTCATCAACGCTTTAATCCCAGATCAGCTGCCACTGCCACTGAAAAAACGTGCCCTGCCCTCCTCATGTTCCCAGCTGCTCGTTCCCACCTCCACACCATGCTCTGCCTTGCACTAGCACAAGCTGTCCATTTTAATCCAGATCTGCTGCCCTATCAAGCGCACGTCCGCCCAAACATTTGTGCCAGCCCACGGGAGGAGGAAGGGGAAGGGTGGGACAAGATCTTTCAGGGTGCTACCACCTTATCTTGAATTAAGAGTCTCATCAAACGACTTCTTCAGCAAAATAACAATGGTACACTTTTGTAGTGCCTTTAAAGAATGGTTAAAAACCTGCAGAGAAGTAACCAGCTTCACGTCAGCCCAAAGTTGGATACGGGCAAATACTCCTTCACAGAGACACTGCCGGAGGCAGGGAAGGATGGTAGGACAGTATCGTACAGCCACACCATAGAAGAATTCAGGAACTAGCAGGCTCAACCTAGGATGAAGACCCAGGACCCCTGCTCAAGTCACAACTTTCACTTGCCCACTGTATCTTGAGCAGGACTCTTCTTCATATAATGCTTGAAGAGCCTCACCTCTTATGATGCCAAATCCCACTGTACTTCAAAAGAAAACAGGTTATAGCATAGCCAGACAATATAGTCCATGGCCTCCTACATGCACTTTACAGCAACAAATAGGGTAGAGTTTACGGAGAATACCCTTACTCTGTGGAAAGGGAAATGACAGAGCATACAAGTAAGAGGCAAACAGGAGGAGGCTAGACACTAGTTAGCCACGGGAAAAACAAACATCTCAGCACAAATGACTTGTACTAGAAAAATGCTTGGCGTTCAGGGCTTCTTAACGAGTCCACAGCCAGAATAATTAACAATGGACAGCAGTGAGACCTGAGATCGAGAAATGGAGGGAAGGAAGTTAATGACCTGGCCACGCGAGCAGCCTGCTACTTTTGCACACTGGGATCTGTGCRCTGCCTTTTCATTTTAGGCAGATGCTATGCAAGCCAGCAGCAACGGGAAATCAGACAGGCTAAGATTATCCTTTCATCTGACACACTGTTAAGAAATCAAAGTTAAAGTACTTTCCAGTAACAGTCTAAATCACTCCAAGTTTACCACTGTACTGCCATATAGATTATCAAACTCTTGCCTTTTTTTCCACTGGAAGGACAAGATCAGATAGAATGCTGCTGCTTTCTAAAACCAGGCATATTATTTAGCTCCTATTTCAATTGACTTGAAGAACAAATGGACTTTGCAATCTCCAAGAGCTGCATTTTCCCAGTAGTCTTATCACCACCACTTTTAAGGACTGCGGCTTCAAACATGTGAAAGGGGAGGTAAAACTTGAGGTACAAACCTGAAGGAAAACACAGCATGGTGACTGTGCATGAACGAATAGGCTATCCATTTGGAATGTGAGAAAGGGGCAGGCTGAGCACTGGAAAATCCAGGCATGAGAAAATTTAGCCCTGCTTCACCAGCCTAAAGTGAGAGTTAAATTCAAGAGCGCATCGTTAAGTGTTCCTTTGTCCACAGATGGCATTCCAGCACGCGCGCCTGCAGCACCATGAACCATACTGATACCTGAAGCCCGAGTGGGAAATTCAGGAGTTAAGTAGTTGAGTGCAAACAGCTAGGATATCAGTAAGGAAGAAATTAAAGATGATCTACAAAACCTGGGCAAACAATACAGTCCTTGGTCACAGGATCATGTTACTGCTGTACTTGCACACTGGGTTAGGAAAGTGCATGTCCAGACTCTGCATGTGGTACACAGACATACTTTAATTCACTTTTGTACGGAATGATAAAATTAACTTCCTCGTGTTTAACACTGGGAAAAGAGAATTCCTTCAGCTTATCAGCATCTTTTGGGAATTTCTGCTTCTGTTTTACTGCGTTGGTAGCGAGTATAATGTCTTCAGACATGCAGGCTCTATAGCCAGCACTTGGGAACAGCGAAGGAAGAGTCTGTCCCCAGAGGGACCATCCAAGCTGGTGCGGTGTGACAGGACCTCAGGAGACAGTTAAAGGTGAACAGGTTATGCAGCACAGACATCACAACTAAGTTCAGCCTAAAGACAGGCAAGTATGTACCACGTGAGAGCAAGCTGCTATGGTATCTGCCTGCTGTAGGACACCATTCTAGATGTGGGGCTTGATAAAGGACACACAAGCATTTGCAGGTTTGTTTTGTTTTGTATTTTTTTTCCTTTTAGTCAGCTCACCTTTCTAGTTCTAATTGCCCACTAACTGCATTAGCACAGGACAAGCATGGTTTGAGAAATAGCTCAACTTGCACTGAAGGAAAACATTTGGTATACACAGGGTCCCAYGAGAAGGTCCTGTCTGCCAGCTTACCCATTTCTTAATTGTTACGTGTAGAAAAATGAAGTCCAGGCACTCAGTAAACAACACTTCCTCCCCAATTTTCTCAGCTATTAGGAACTTGAAAAGAAGACTCTGGGACTGAAAGGCAAAGAGATTGAACTATCAAATCAAGAGTCACTCCAAAGCAGGTTTCAGGCATGCTGATGGAATAAATTAATGGAAGTGCTGGAATTGTCCCTGTATTGTATAACACCTGTTCATCAGCCACACAGTCATGCRGTTACGTGTTTGTGCCATCCAAACAAATGCATCCTCGTCTTGCAAGGAACTGTGTTCACTTGTCTCTTATCAGCCATCAGAAGAGGTGCGGCTGACACAGCACGTAGCATTTGAATTATCTAAGGATCTAATTATTTTTTCCACCCTCTGTCAGCCAAATCTTGGGAAAAACCTAGAGAAATAAAATAGGTCAGGGCACTTTATGCCAATAAATGGCGTCACAGACCAAGAGGAGAGTCAAGGACAGGAAAATCCCCGAGAATTTTCCCAAACAAAATTCACTGAGAAGTCATTCATAACCTGAAGAACATTCGTCTCAKGAGTTTCAGATGGTCAGGTTACCTCTGCTGAGGAAACATCAGAACAAGATCAAGAAACAGAGCAGAAGRTCTGATTCACATGAGAGGTTCTCTCAACTGTTATTTGTCCACACGTCAGAGGCATCTGTACAGAGTCCAGCACCAAAGTATGAAAGCCCTAAATGAAAATGGAAAAAAACAGTAGTTCTGGTCAGCCCAAAGGTCTGTCTAAGCTAGTACCACATCTCCAGCAACACCCAGCAAGAAATGCTCAGGGTAAGCGCACAAGGAATAAACTCTCCCTTGCACACTGCCCCAGCAACCCACAGGTTAGGGGCTTCCTGAGCCAAGGACTGCAGCTGTATCTTTGCAATTAATGGTCCCAAATAGATCCATCTAGAGGAACTGTCTTTTGAAACCAATTGCCTGTTTGGCCCTACATTACAACTCCTGGCAGTAAGTTCGGTAACCTCACTGTATGTTGCGTGAAAACATACTTCCCCCTGTTTAAAATTGCCGGATGCTTCCATCTGATSCTCCCTGTTCCCATACGATGAGAAATAACCCTTGCCAATTCAGCTTCTCCCTGCCTCTGCCTCTTATGACCTTCTAAAGCAAATTTTTATGATTTCCACAGAAGTCTGCAACGGGCCCAGCTGCCTGCAGTTGCTGCCATGGCAAACTCCTCCCCTTCACTCCTTAATTCCTTCACTCTCAAGCCCACCCTATTTCCCTGGCTTCTGTTTTCCTTCCTCCACTAACCTCCAGTCCCATAGCATAGAGTAGGTCTACAGAAATAAGATATCAGATCTCTGTTTGGTTCAAACAGCTCCCTATCTACATAGGTGTGGAGAGCCACCCCATGTCAGAGCTCGCATCTTGCAGCAGTGCCAAGTATCTTTAAATATCTGTGTCTGGCTGTAAAGGTGGATGGGCTGAGAGCTGCATACTCTGGGAGCTCKGGTGGAAATCAAGACAGAAGCTCCAACCCTGAAGTGCAGGACTGCTCACCTGGACTCTCATCACCACCAGCATGTGTCTAGAAAAACCTGCAGGTGACCAGTTTGTTGGAGCTTTCAAGACTATGATAAAAAGTTTTCTCAGAAAACCCACAGGGACAAATTCTGAACAAAAAATGTCTATTTTTCAAGTATATGTAATTATTTTATTTCCAGAAGCACAGATACCAGCCAACCCATTCATTTTTGCRAGCAATTAACTTGAACAAGAAAAGTTTTGCTGACCAGTCAAAACTGTTCAGGCTGGTTCTTTCTCAGGTATTACATGGAAAGCAACCCAAAAATGGAACTTCCTCCATCCCTAAAAGTTACCATTCTAACCACCTCTACTAATTAATTCCCTTAATTCATTTTGGGTTTTGCTGTGGGTTTTTTTTCTCTTTAGAAGATGAAAATTTAAATATGCATGTGCTCACTATAATGCTTAAATTAAAACATGCTCTAAAACCACGCCCTACTCCAGGCCAGCTGCTCAGTGTCCTTTGTACATAAATCATTGAAGGAGCTATCTCGATGTCTTCGATCCCCGGCTTTCACACTTTCTTCACCACTGTGCCAACCACCTGCTGACAACCTAGGTCTACCGATGTTTTTTTTTTAATTGAGGTTAAGAAAATGACAGAACTTCGGTTGTTGTTTGGGGGAGGGTTTTCTTCCTCTTTTTCAACAAAAGGGAGGTCAAGGCCCATACAGCTGAATGAGTATTTTGCGTATGACAGAGTGCTCTGTGGACCACGGATGGAAAGTGGACAGGGATAGGAAACTCCAGATTAGACTGAAGGAAACTCAGTCTCTTTCATCAGTATTTAAGTTCACCTTGTAACTGGACAAGCTGAAGTGATGGTGACACAACTCTTCACCTCCTAGGGACACACAGTAGGACCGTGAGGTTTTCACCCCAGCAAGCAGGAAGGGCAAGCATGAGCGATGGGACAGGCCAGCCTAAGCACAGTATCATCTGCCAAGCAAATAGTGAGGGGGAGTCCCAGGTAGGCAGCAGGCAAAGGGCCCAAGGAGACCATGTTGGGAGAGCACAGCACTATTTTGCTGCAGCTATAGGTGCCAAGAGACTACATGAAGCCACTCTGCTCCCYATCTGTGAAGCAGGGCAATCCTAGTTCCCTACCTCACAGGGAACTGGCTGTGACAACACATTAAAACATTGAGCTAGTGGAGACTTTTGAGTATCTTAGAAAGCATACAGACACCTCTACTACAAGATGCAAGTTAAAACCTGTTTTTTTCAGAGCCTTTCCTCTCCAGGAGCACTAATACTATAAGGGGTTTGGTTTCATTTGGAACCAGGAGGCTTGTTCTGTATCTAGGATGTTTGCAGAGCCGAACCTTCACACTAAACTGGAGAAATACCTCTCACATCAGCTGATTTTCCATTGCTTCAGACCTCCGTGGCTAAAGAAGATGGGTCTCGCTACTGAAGCATGAAAAGAAAACTCAGTATAGAGGATAACACGCAGAGGACAGAAAGAGGTTCTGACTGGCACTGTATTCAATATCTGCCAAGGCATTACGTCTAAACATGTATAATTGTTCTAAGCCACTTCTTTTAAAATTTCAATTTTAAGGTAGGGTTTTTTTCATTAAAAAAACCTAAGAAATGTGAAACTAAACTGTACTGAGATCCAGCCATAACTATAATAGCAGAAAATGATTTAAAGGTAAATCCAAAGTAAAAAACTTCGTGCCAAAGCATAAAAGAAAGTCCTACCATTCGAACGAGTGGGCCCCACTATTATACACCTAGAGCCCAAGCCTGCCAAAGAGCCAAGCCAGCTTTTGGCAACAGACACAGGGAGAATATTTTCTTCTTTCAGTTTAGTCAATTAGTTCGTTACAATGACTAGTTTATCTACAGTTGGAAAATGCTTTGCAGTTGCAGAAACAGGAAGCTTCCTTTCTTCCTCCAGTCAACAAATAAAAACGAGGGGTGAGGGAGCAAAATCTACTAATACTAGATCAGCATGACAACAATCAATCAGTGCAATTAAAAAAAAAATAATATTTCATTTGCTTAATAAAAAAGCTTGTTATTTATTAAGTAATATTACCTCAAAATGTACCAGATACTTCCTTTTCACGTACAATTTTCAAAACCTTTTTTTAAGAACTACTTTTAATGCTCAGGGTTTTGATGGGGGAGACTGCACTTGTAATTACATTTCACTGCAAAGCCAAATGCAGTCTATCATAAACAGCATGTAAAATTRAAAATTAAAAAAATCAATTGTCCAGCAAATAATTTGTTATTTTCCAAAATAAAAACCTAACTAAATCTGTATGAGGCTATCCAGTTACTTAAATAGATACTTGTGGACATTGTATAGATTAGCAGAAAGGACAACTAAATTTAGGTTAAAGGCCATATTTAGCTGCATRTTAATATGTTCTCATGGCTATTCAACACTGTGAATCACTGTCTCTTTAGGAAAAATAACTAGAAAGTACACATGCAAAACAATATCGGAATTGATTTTGTATATCCATTCTTCTGTTTGCCATTTTTAAAAAAAAAAAAAAAGTCACAATCAGAGTGTGATGCAAGGTCTGTACAAATGACAGCATTTCTTAGTGAGTGAGACAGTTCAGTGACTGCTTGCAACATTTGGCCAGGCAGTGAAAGCAGCAACTCTTAYGCCCACCGCTGCAAGCTCCGGTTGGGATACCATTTGTCACGTATGTGAAAAAGAGTTAATACTTCAGGAACACATTTCACATGGGTGATAATGGGAACTGGGAGACCTTTGAAAAAGCATAGGTCAACCCACATTTGGCTTCTAGAAGCAAACAATGTCTCTTCCCCATAACCAGAAAACTTCCCTTTTTCAAATACTGATCTGTAATTCCTCTTCCATGTATTCCCTGAAGGTTTTCCCCTTTCATTTGAATGTGGGTAATTAAAGCAACAAAGCCAATCTCTTGCTAGTCCTAGCAATCCAGACTTCACAAATCTCTCTGAGTCACAGACACAAATTCTTCCTTAGCCCTCTTCCCACTTACAATTAACTAGTGTTCTTGAAATCAAGACTGCTGGGGCTGAGACTTAGGAAACAATCCAGAGGAGACTAATAAGCACTTGAGACCAGCCTTCCAGGGCACAAAATTTTACATTGAAGCATCTGAATGCCTATACATCATCAGAGCAAGTCTATCTTGCCTGGGATCTTGTCCCCAAAAGACAAGAAGTCTCTGTTTCAGAAAAGGCTTGACAGACAGAAAAAGCAATCTTTCCCCTGTGTAATTATAGGGGTTCCCCCCCCTGGCTGTTAGGCTTAATATCCTCCCCGTATTCCTCTACCCTCTTTTTTAAATCCATTTGTACTTTTAGCCTCCACAGCATCCTGCAGCAGTGAGTTCCACAATTTAACACAGAWGAAAGACATACTTGGTTTAATCTTGCTAGCTGGTAATTTCATTGACTGCTCTAGTTTTGTACTATCAGAAATAATTGCTCCCCATACTACACTRCTGTGCAATTTTACAGATTTCTAKTATACCTCCCTCAGCAGTCTCCTTTCCAAGCCAGAGAGCCCTAGGCAACGTAGCTTCTCTTCCATAGGAAGTTTCCCCAGGCAACTTCACTGCTCATTTCTGTATCTTTTTCGGTGCCACTACAAGCTTTCCTAGTAGCCAGGAAAACACACTGTATTCAGAACTGATACACAGCATGGATTCAAACTGCAATATACAGATAACTTCTATTTTACCCCCCGCTCCTTTCCGACTACAGTTTTATTTGCCTATTTGACCCCAAATTGAAAACTGAGCTCAGTTTTTTCTCTTATTCACCAACCAAATCATTTCCTAAAATACAATCCCAGCTGCCAGACCAGTTCTGGGAGCTCTGTCAGCAAACAGCACCGAACAGCTCAAGGAGACCTCACTGTTTCTGTTAAGCAGAARAGCCATGAGAGAACCTCACTCAAAACTACCAAGAGCAAAAAAAAAATACTGCCCTTTCTGCCCACTTCTCCAAGCCTGCAAAACTCAGCCACTGCCTGTCAACATAGTTCAGTTGGCTGTGCTAACTGGCTGTGCATACGCTATTAATTCACTCTCTTCTCACTTTGAGGTTTATAAGAAGTTTAAAAGAATTTGTCCCAGTTGGGAGGTAATAAAAGCCAGTGCACGGTCAGTCATGGATGGCTCTGATGACTCAGCTGGTGCGAGGTAGCTTGCTAAGACACTATCTCCAGTGTGTTTGAGGCTAGTGATTACTGTGCAACTTGCAATACATATCTCAGGCCACATGTCCTGAAGTATTTTACAGCCCATAACACTCTTCCCCTGAAAGCCGCTCCCACGGTCTTCCCCAAGCCCTCTTCCAGAGAACTCATTTGCTCAAGCCATTTGACGGTGACACAACCACTCAGACTGCCAACTGAGAAATATCTCTTACAGCCAGGAGCACTCCTGTTCCTGCAACCTGGTGCCCTTCCTGGCACCCTGGGACTTAGCAAGAACGAGTGCATCCTCATCCTTCTGTGAAAACAGTTGGGTCCTTCACTTCCTCACCCCCAGGGAGATGGCGAGTCCGTCACGCCACAGTCACAGCACAGCCCCAGTTGGGCACCTGGCACCTACATGTGCCTATACCAGGCTGCCCAAGCCAGCACAATGGTGCTCTAAACTGGAGGGAGCTGGTCCTCCGGAGCTGGGGTGAGGCTGCTGAGACCAGAGCCACCACAGTAGAAAGGCAGTGGCCCAGATGACAATGGCCCACCAGCACTACCCCCATCACTCTGCAGGCTTCAATTGCAGCTGGGCTCACACAGTGGTGCCCACTGGACATACCCAAGCAGCTTCTCGTGGATGTGGCAGGGAGGACCCACCTGCCAGGGAATGTTTTTTTCGGTAGCCTCCAGTGGTGACTGGGACCAACACCCTCACCCCAGAGTCTCTGGTTCCTCGCACCCTCTAACCTCGACTCCTGGACAGGTCTGAGAAGGCTTGGCTTTGCCTGTGTTTTAAAGCATAGGGCAGGCAGGAAGATGAGAACTCGCCGTTCAAGAGGGCACATGGTGAAACAACAATCTGCAGTCCAGATCCACCAGAAGAAAAAAGGATTACTTCTGTCATGGGGGGGAGTCCCAACACAGACCTCAGATGAGCTCCTAGAAAGTGGGAAGGAGCTCCCCAATATTGCTGTAATGCTGGGTTTGCTCCATCTGACCTCCAGGCACATCAGCAGAGCTTCACAGTGCTCCATCAATGATGGAAACCACTTTTATGCTAAGTCCTTTTTAGGAAAAAAAGGAGAAAGAGAAAAGGAAAATGTGGTTTGCAGATATTGAATGCATTGTTGCGGCCCTACTAACTGRATAAATCTGTCTCTGAATTCTAGTATTACTATCTCTGGCACTTTTATGAAACATTTTATTTATCTGGTAGAACTCCAAGCTCCTGGATTTCCACAGAATCCCATACCATTTAGAAAGCATTCCTAGTTTCTGTTAATAGATGTTTTGGAGGATCCCACTGAAGACATAATGGAAAAATCACTTCAGCCATACTCTGTTGAAATTCAAACTATATAAAGAATCTCACTCTCTGCTGCATTCCATCAGTTTTAAGGATACTCTTTACTGGATGCCAGTTGGTTTCCTCCAGATGAAACTTTCCAGGCTTTTTAACACAAATAACTCCCAAGCTTCATCAGACGCTACCTGAACTAGCTAGAAAAAAACCAAAACAAAACAAAAACTACAACAAAAGCAGACAAAAAAAAGCCAAACAAACAAAAAATCCAAACAAACAAAAAAAACCACCAAGCAGTCACTCATCATTCCTATTTATAACCACATTTAATTTTATTTTAAAATTAAACATCCAAACTCTGGGTTTAATATTAGCCAGCTGTTAACAGTTTAACATGTAAAGCCCGATTGTCACATTCAAAGTATTTTTGTGGAGTTGTACTAACATTTAACTCTTGCAGTCACACCCAGGGCTACTCTCGGCATTATACACATCTTTAAAATGATTTACAATGCTATTTATTTCCRCAAACATTCCAGAGAACACCAACACAAATACCACAGCGAGAATCTCTCTTTCATACCTATTTTCTCTCCAGACTGTCTTAACCAGGACAGTATTTGCAAACTGTACAAGAACAACACTGAAGCAAAGAAACTGCATGTGGCTTAACAAGGAATAACCTTTGGAAAAATCATTTAGATGAAGAATCATTTATAGCTTTCCTTAATTGCTATATCTAGTTCACTTTGGAGCTCAGTAGCATTACAGAAGAAAAGCAATACCATCTATCAGTGAAAAGCTTAACTCCTTTCAAAATCCTTTATTTACTGTTACTCCAGACATTCCATAAACAAGTTCAACTTCAGCTGGAGTTTTCTGCATTTATTTTCCTGCCAGCAGTAGCATTTTTGGAAAAAAAAAAATAAAATCAGTATCATCTAGGCTTGAGTTCCGTATGTTACTAAAGAAGTAGATAAAGAGAGTAGCTGTCCTCTGTGCTCCAGCAAAACACTGCCTGAAGACAACTCAGCAACACCAGAACCAATGTGGTCTAAATTTGGCTTGGGTTGTAGACCTAAAAAAATAACCCACAAAAGCAGGAATCAATTGCCACAACTCTGGTGTTAAAGGCACAGGAGTTTTGGTGGCCTGTCTGATCTCTTTGCTCAGGCTGAACCTGAGCACGTACCTGGGCTCAGTTTGGCTTCTTCACGATTGCGTAGAGGAACATCCCACCCATGGGGTGGGCTGTCCTGGGCAGCCTCCTTCCCTCAGGAGACATAGGGACACACTGCAACCTAAAAATTAATTGCTGTGACAACGCTAGCAGCTGACCACCAGCCACTGTCTTTGCCAGCAGGTTCTCCCTCGTCAGATGATGAAGGTGCATCTGATCTAACAGAGAGGGATGCCCTCCTACTCCCAGGAAAAAATAACACCTGGGACAACAGAATACGCAGCCTGCTCTGCATTCATCTTCAGGTTGCCCTGGGAAGGACAGTGGTCAGGGGAAGGTGGCGGGGATTGCTCTGGCAGCCACATCAGGCTGCTGTCCCTCCCAGGCGCTCCTGCCCTGGGCCAGGAGCAGGATTGTGGCAGAACAGCTACGCCTGCACCACGTGCCCGCCTCTCCCAAAGCCAAGTTCAGTGCGGGTTGTGGGCACAGAAACACCACCCTGCCCACCCGTGGCTGATCCAGCCATAGGGACATGGTGAAGCAGCAATATCTTGTTCTCTCCAACTGCTCAGCAGAGGTAGGTGGCCCCTACCAAAAAYGCCACCAGTCAAACAACTACCACCTCCCTCCCCTCAAACACTGCGTGAACTAAAAAGCCAGGAACAAATCAGATCACTCTGTCACTGATTTCTGTAATAAACACAATTTGTTTCCATGCTGCATTACAAATACTAAGCCTCGCTACTGCCCTGCAGAGGYAAGTTCATTATTTTTTTATGCCTGTTTCACAGATAGGGAAAGCAAAGGCCACAGCGAACATTTTCAGAAGCACTTGCTTTTGAATTGCTGTCGCTCTGGGGATGCCTAGCTGAAGGCACTGAACCACAAATACTCCAAAACAAACACATGCAAAAAAAAAAAAACCACCCAAATCAGCCAATTTTTGGATTGTAGGTCAGAACCACACTACTGGCCAAAAACACAGGTTGCCTTAGCTCTCCTTTCTCGCAGTAAGCATGTCATTAGGAAAGCTTTTGTCAGAAGACTTCAGAAGGCAAGCTATCACTGGTAAGTACCCAAGGACCCAAATAACTTTTCTAAAAGGCAGAAACCTCACTTCTGTGTAACTGTACAAGACTTCACCTCCTGCTTATCATCATTTCTATCAGCAGAGYGCTGTTTAGCCGCCTCCCTCCAAAAGGCACTTTGAGATGCAAGGTGTAATATGCATGTAAATTATCATTAAAGTATCCTYTGTCTAATTGGGGCATTTCAGATTGGGGCTGCTGTTTTAATGGGTTGCCTCCCAGGAAACTGACTTCACCTGTAATGACACAGTGAATAGTAATGACCAGTGTTTAATTGGGGCAGTGTTAGAAAAATTTTGCTTCAGAGGGATTAAATTTAGCTGGTGCCAAGGAGTTAAGTGACTAATCAGGTGTTAAATAGTATGTACTTATAAACACTGGTCTTCCCCCATTCAATCCTACACCCACTGAACTTCATGAGAGTTTTGTCATTGACACTAACAGAAGAAGGATCCTCCTCCTAGTACACAAGTTTGCTAATAAACATTAAGGAATATACTCAGCCTTGGTTAAGGTTAACAGGATTCTGGCTGCGTGGTGCTGAACAGTCCCCCACCATGCAAAGCCTTCAGTGGGAGAGAGCTCTTTGCAAAAACAGCATCAATGAAGTATTAGGAGACATAAAGCACTACTTAAAAAGTAAATCTGGGGAAGCCAGTTAAGATTGAAAGCTCAAACACTATGTTAATTCTTTGCCCCTTGGCTTACACGATCAGGCTTTTTTTCCTCTTCCTTTTTTTAAATGATYACCAAGTACATCCTCAAATCTGAAACGAGCACCAGTGAGACAAGTCCTCGAGCCACAGGGTTCTGCGCCGACTCCTGCGGTGCCCATGCAATCACAAGGGCCACCACGTACAGCTCACTGCAAGAGAAAGCACTCACATCCACCAGCGTACAGCTGCATAAGACCTCCACTGGAGTCAGTTGTGAAACCTGACTCGCAGGAAGGCTCCATGCCTTCAGTGCTGCCCACAGAAAGCACTCTCAGCTCAAGCATCAGCCAGGCGTATGCAAGGGAGCCTGGGCTCAGAGAAGCCCTGGTCCAGGAGATCTGAAGCAGCTGATCCCCCCCCCCATATTCCCAGTTTTAGTTCTCCTGCAACTCCACACTTTTGCCAGCACAATTGTTTGTATGGTCGCGTGGTAAATCAGACTAAGCAACTGAAAGCGCCAGATTATATTATAAAAAGGAATATAAAAAAATTAAACTGTGCCCTTTGGGACCCTTCTATTTGCCTGCTGAATTATGAGCCTCCATATGACACCACAGTGATATTCTCAAGGTATTATAATTTCAGGAAAAAAATAGGGAGATCCTCACAATCAGAAAGCTCCAGATGAGGTTTTAAACAGAACTCATCACCACATGGACCTTAATTAATCATAAAAATCATCACCTGTGTCTAAACTTCAAGTCCTGTCTCCCTTTGAGCTTTTACTCTCGTGTAAGCCTTTGCCAAGATGTTTACACTCTCCCTGTGCCTCAATTCTCCCATCTGGGGGAGGAGAGGTGAGGCTGTAAGGATCACTTGCCAATACTGTAACATGTGCCAACGTCGTAGCAGTATTTACAATACTATAATCAGCTAACTACTATGGCTCAGGATCAGARGAACAGGTTAACTACCAATGTAGACATCCCAACAGCTGGGATGAAAAAAGTGTCCCAATATGACAACCACACCAGATGTCCCTTCCCCAACCCACCTCGGAGTCAAAGCCCTCAGGCTCTTTTGGGCTGGGGTCTGCCACAAGCCCAAAGCCTATCGGTTCACACAGAGAGTATGCTGACGCCCTAAGTTGTAGTGAACACTGAGGGTCCAACCTTCACGCTCATCTCTGACCCCCAAGATCTTATTTTCTAAACCCCAGCGATGACTTCTCTCTGCAGCTTTASACTCTTTACGCACATACTTCCTTGCCACAACGGGTCTGCTTGCCATCAGCCAGGCAAACACACACCCAAGTGTTGGCAAGATCAGGATATCAGCATTATATTTCTCCTCTCTCGGAGAAAGAGTTAATGTAAGTAAGCACACATACTTGCCGCAAAGTAAATACATATCAATATACAATCACACATACATACTGATAAGTACTTGACATGAACCGAGATATTACTGCAAGTTTATATTGATTACCAGTAGTTAAATATATACCAAAACTTCACCTCCTCAAAGTTTTCCTAAATCTTATTAGAGTGCTTCTCTAATAAGGTTAGATAGGGAGACTGTGCACTGAGTAGCTCGGGCATAAACAAAGCACTAGCCTTCACTCCCTCCGCTGAAGCTTTCCATGGTTCATCACCCCAGTTGCTGTGGCATTCACTGCACGCACCCTTGCCCCGTGTTGGAGGAGGAAGGGAAAAAAATAAATAAATACAAAATACATCCACCAGCGCCACTGCTTCCAGCTCACAGGCTCCTAATGAAACTCTGCAACACCCTCRCAGCACAATACTTGGCAACTTTTCAGAGCAACACAGGAGCTTAGCAGTGAAGTTGGGAGTACAGTGTGGAGCTTGCTCCTCTGCCTCGACCTCACGCTCTGTGCCGTGAGCTGGACTGGCATGCTGAAGAAATAATCGATCGTACTTGTATAATCACACTACTATTTAAACAACTCCTCTTAAATCCAGCTGCTGATCGCAACCACCTTTAACTCTGCCTGGTTGAAACAAATGTCCAAAAAACAATGGTAGTTAGAAAAACTGAAGAGAAAGTTACCCAGAACGGTTTCACTGGTGAAGAAATGCTATCATTTGAAATTCACATTTCTGTCTGAAAATATGTACTTTCTATATTTGAAACTATTAAAATAATCACCAACAGAGAAGCCAACAACAGTAGTTTCTGTCTTCTGACAAAGATAACTGCAAGGGTCAGCATGTAAATAAATCACRCATTAAAAAATAAAACTAAGTCCAGACCACGATGTTTAGAAAATCACTTCAAAAAAAAAAAGTTTCCCAATCTCTCTCTAAACATAATGAAAAACTGGCATTTAATTATCTTGAGACTCAAATAGAAGTTTGCCTGTACTTCTCCTGCTATGTAGGTGATCCCTTACAGTATGATTCTATAACATACCTTAGTGAGGTTAGGGAAGGACCAGTTTTACTGTTCCTGAAATCAACAGTAGTTTTGCTGCTGACTTCAGTAAGAGCAGAAGTAAGCCTCATATTTTCAAAATTACACATCAAAAACAAGGAAACACAACTTATATGACATTACTTTTTCATGACATTCGTGTTCTTCTGTCCAGAGAACACATCCCACCTTTCCACAGGGCTTACTAGAAAAAACAGTAGTTATATTTCAGTTTATATATATATATATATATATATATATATATGAATCTGCTTAGTTAATTGCACACATTTTGCCTGCATTAGCATTTTGCCATACTGTAATGCGCATACAATACCCTACTATCCAATCTGTCCGTCTGTGTTATGAAAAGTCAAACTAGAATCTCTAAGCCACGAGACTTCATGGGACACAGGCCCGAAAGCATTTAACTCAGCAAGAGAAAATACACCCAGAAGTTTTCAAATTGTGGTCACACCGTATAGAACGCAAGACTCCCGCCGTAAATGTACATACACACACACATAGGATAAGCAAACAAAAAAGCGTCATGCTTTTAAGCTGAATAAGTAAGTGTTTATTCCAGGCTCTTCCCCTCAGAGAGAGTCTGGAAGTCACCTTTCCCTTCCAGGCAGGGAGAGACAACCGCTAAAGCGCTCTTAGTCGGACAGAGTTAGTCCGAGCAGAAGGGAGATTCCAGGCTGGCAACAAGGCAAAGCGACTCCTGAAGAAAATGCATCATTGAAACAAAACCGAGGGGTGAGGGAAGGAGAGAGGAAAGCACCATTTCTAGCGGTCTGCTAGATAGGAAGGGTTTGGACAAAAAAGGAAACTCAATTTTGTTTCTATTGTCTCAGCTTTATACCGCCTCCACTTAAAACAAGAAACTTTACGGGGTAACCCCTTCTTCAACAGGCCAAGCTATGGAGAAACGCATCCCCCAGGCCCTGGCAGAGTGGGGCTGGGCTGCGCAGCCCTGGCTCCCCTACCTGCTGACGGGAAAGTGATGCCAGTAAATGCAGCAACTAAAAATAAATAATGATAATATGGATATTACAAAAATAAAAAAAACAACTAAAAGCAAAAAATAAAAAGAAAGCCTCACAACCCACTGTTGATGGAAGCAGCAGCGGCTGCATCTCCCCGACGGCAGGAAACTTTCCGCGAAGTTGCTGGCGGGAGACCGCGGGCAGCCAGCCCCGCGGGAGACGAGGCCAGGCCGGGCTGGGCCGGGCCGGGCTCCGGGGCTCCGTTTAAAGAGCCCAGCGCGCCGCCGGCTCCTGCCGTGAAGAGCCACGCCGCGAAATCCCGGCCGCGGCGGCTTTGCTCTGCGTGTCCCCCCGGGGCAGGAGCACGGCGCTGACAACCGACGGGAGCCGCGTCCCTCCGCCCGCCTCCCGCGTCCCCCCCGCCCGCGGCCGGCCGCCAGCGCGGGGAGCTCCGCGCTCCTGACTGCCACGGCGGGGGCTGCGCGCCCCGCAAACGCGGGGGGACCCCCCCCGCGACCGCCCTTCACGCGGGGAAAAAAAATAAGAGGAAGAAACAGTTATTTTCACCCAAATAACCCTGGGCAAAACACAGCGCCCACCGCCCTGAGGCGCCGGCGGGCGCGTCCCGCGCTGACAGGGGCCGGACAGACAGAGGGACGGACGGAGCTTTACCTTGATGCAACACTGAGCAGGAGCCTCAGACATCTCTCAGGAGGGAAACGGCGAAGCCCGGCGGGGCGGGCGCGGGCTGACGGGAAGTTCTCGGGCTTTCCCCACTTTCCGCTCCTCTCCCGGCCCGGCGGCGCGGCCCGGCCCGACCCGGCCCGTCCCCTCAAGGGGAAGTTACTGCCGCCACCATCGCCCGGCGGCGGGCGCGGCGCGGCCCGCGGAGCTGCCCGGGGGAGGCGCCCCGCCGCCGGAGTCCCCTCCTCAGCGCCGCCGCCGCTCCTCTGAGGGCGCGCGATCGCTCCCGCCCCCCCGCGCGCGCCTGTGGCTCCCTGTGCGTGTGTGCGAGTGACTGCGCGCTCTCCGCCCGCGCGAGTCCGTGCGTGAGTCGGAGCGCGCGCGCGCGCGCACGCGAGCGGCACGGGGAGCTTGGTGGGGGGCGGGGGGGGATGTGGAGGGGGTGGGGCGCAGGGGGAGGGGCGGGCGCTGCCGGCGCGGCCCCGCTCCCCGCCGGTGTTTTCCTTCCTGGAAGAGAGAAACCGAAAGGCGGCGGGGGCCGGGCCGGGCCGGGCCGGGCCTGGCCGGGCGCTGCGCCCCGCCCCGCCCCGCGCCGCTCATTGATCCGGAGTTTCGGGGCCGAAACTGACGTGGGTTCCCGGCACCCCGCACCGCCCCTTAAAGGGGCCGCGCCGGCAGGAGGCGGCCGCCGGGACGCACGGCCACCACCACCACCACCGCCGCCGGCGGGGAGGGGCGAAGGCGGGGCGGCGGCCGTGCCCCGCGGCCGGGGCGGGAGTGCGGAGAGCCGCCGGTGCTCTCGGGTGCCGRTGCGGGCCGGGCAAAGCGGAGGGGAGGCTGGAAGGGCGCAGGCGGGGTCGCGTCGTCTTATTGAGTGTCATTTGAGGGGAGGCTGGAAGGGCGCAGGCGGGGTCGCGTCGTCTTATTGAGAGGCCTTTAAACGCCGCGCGCCGGTACCGGCCTTCAGCGCCGGGGCGGGCAGCGGGGCGGGCTAACGTGCGGGGGGGCAGCGGGTGGAGCGCCGGCCCGCGGGCAGCACAATGGCCTTTGTTCCACCGCCGGGGCTGCCCCTTTAAGAGCCCCGACCAGGAAATGAGGCTCGGGTTACCGCGGGGCACGGGAAGTCCGGGGCTGGGGGGAACCTCCCCCCCCCCGCCCAGCCCCACGCGCGGCCCGGCCCGCCGACCCACAGAGCCCCCCGCAAAGCCGAAGGGACCGAACGGGGTCCCCCCAGCCCCCGCCCCACCGGAGGACGGCTGCCCCGGGGGAAACCTCCAGCCGGCAAGGGAAGCCCCCGGGGCTCTGCCTGTGTTTAGACCCCGCGGCGGGTCGCACGTAGCTCAGCACAGGGGGGCGTTGTGTCACCCGCAACGTATGGGATACATACTGTATTATGTGCGTTACTKCCAGCTGCGGTGGTATTACACTGTTTTCCTTCACCCTCCAGCTCCTGGAGTCACAGGRCTGAGCACAGCTCTAGCCCTCACGAYGGGAGTGAAAAGAGGGGGGAAAGGCAAAAAATTACTCGGCCATCTCTTCGTCTAAATCTCTTYTTGTGATTTTAAGGACAGTTTTTGGTGTCCTGGCTGGTTTTTGGATGCACCCGCTTTATTGCAAGCCCCGAACATGCCAGAGAGCACAGCCCTGCTTGTACCTATGTCGCTGCAAGGCAGAACCACCTCTGGAGCCTGCTGTAAGGATGCGGTGTGTTGGGATAGAATAGGCTCTTATTAAGTGATTCAGCGCTACCGAAAATAGCAAACGAGAGGGAATCCTACCCTGGTGTKTTAAAGCAAGCCTTAGCTCACGTTACGCGGCGTCTGCTTAACTGTGGCACGCTTGCATCAAATGCAGCGCTGCTTCACCTGCGTGGCCAAGAGGTGAGACTGCTGGGATCTCCCGGTAGGCATCCCTTGGTGGGCTACCGCAGGCCATTTTGCAAACCAGGACCAACTCCCTGCAGCCTCTTACAGCTTCGTTTTGGCCAGTCCCTGAAACTAAACGAGGGAAGGTACTATTCCCTCTCAGCCTAGCAACCAATGACCCTTTTTTAATATAGGGCCAACTCAATAATAAAGGATTCATATTCACCTGTCTTCCCTCAGCACAGCTGAACTGCTGGAGCAGAGTCGTTGCCTGTCTATTGCTTTTACAATGCTGCTCTCTCCCCTATTATTCTCTCTGCTTCATCACTATGACATTCTCCCTTTCTACCTCCATGATTACTACTGGCTTTCCCCAAGTGCTGAGTCATTATTCTGTATCTCATGGCAAGTTGGGGGTTTTTGTGATTTCTTATATTAAATGTAGAAATTAGAGATGGAAAAGACCTGTTAGGTTATCTACTCCGCTCCCCTGCTGGCAGAGGATTTACAGCATATGCTTGATTGCTCTGTCCACTTTCGTTTTAAATGCCTCAGGTAATGGGGCTTCCACCTCTTTCTTTTGGAGACTATTTCACGGTCCAGCAAGTCCCATGGTCAGGAAGATATTTGGCCTATATTTTCATTTGTCCAGTTTCACCCAATTACTCCTGGTTACAACTGTGTATTGTACTCCCCTCAACAATTTTTCTCCTCTCTGGCTTTTTGTGCCTTGCACCCAGGTATCACTTCCTAGCCATTGCCATTTGTTCTTTTTATCTCCTTTCATTAATCAGTCCCTGCAGCCACTTTATCATTGTTGTTGGTCTTCTCTGATTCCCATCCAATTGGTCATCATCTCCTCAGCCCATGGATGCCCACATTTAGAGACAAGTATCCGCCTGATCCTTTGTGAATGCAGCCAAAACCCATCACGGTTTAGTTTGTCTCCAAGTTGCCTCAGCAGCTTGTACAAAATTTGTCACCTGCCATCACCCTGAATCAGATCTGATCCTGTTACTCCTCAGTGTTCCCTCTTGCAGTGCAACTGCAATCTGTTTTTCTCCATGGAGGTTGTGGTGAAGCGATGTGTCCCGAGTCTCATTTTTCTGCCTGGAGCTTCAACATCTGTTCTTTCTGGGGTCACTGATACCTGCTGTTGCTCCCACTCTGATTAATGGCCCTTACAAATACAGGCCTTGATCCATCTTGGCAGACCTCTCAACCAGTATGAATGGTTGCAAGTATCTGTCCAAGATCACAGCCTGTTTTAGAGCTGTTCTCTTCCAGCTCCTTCTGTTCTTTTTTTCCACTACTCCACTAAATGTGAGTGCAATGGATGGTAACTAGAAAAGGTAGGGACAGAAATGGTGAATGTGTAGAGAAGGCCACAGGCATGAGTGCAGCACCTTTCCAGCCAGAAGTAAATCCCATCGAAGCTGCTGTAAGAAAGCTGGGGAAGGAGACATGGCTGGACAAAACACACGCCACACTGCCCTGTGGTCTGCCCTTGGCAACAGAAGCAGATATGCCTCAACCATGCTAGCCAGATGCTAGCCACAGTGGCTGGAGAACAGCTTTGAACCCTCTGAACAAGGAGGGCCAAACTCCTTGCAATGTGTTAGCTTCTCTGCTTGGTTCTGCCCTTGTTTCTCTGACCTGTTTTCTCGCGGCTCGTCTCATTAGTTCCGTCTCTTGAGACCTCAGACTATATGGTCCTGGCTGCTGCTCTGTGCAGGAGAAGAAAAACACTACCAAATCTCCTGGTAAGCAGGATGGTCTGTGGTCGCAGGACAGTTGCTCTGGAAATGTGAGGAGAAATCTTCTCCAGCTGTCAGCTCCCCTTTAGATCCGCTCCGCAAGGAGATTGCACAGAGCGGAAAGGAAGTCCATTAGCTCGTATTAAACCTTGAACAGGCTCCCAGTTAGTTTCCTTCCCTCTCACCTAGACGCTACTGCTTAGCTTATCTCTAGGGAGGACCCTTTAGTTAAAAGCAGGATTTACAATCCCACAGAGCCACCTTTCATCAACACCCTAGCCAGAAATCCCCTAACTTTTTGCTTGGACGTATGGCGGCAATACTAATTCAGGCAAAAGGTAACTGTACCCTGGCCTGTGAAGTGAGGCCAAGTTCCTGCTTTGCTTAGGGCTCTCCCAGGAAAGGGAGATGGGTGGCGTGTTGGGGGACAGCAGCAGGAGGAGAAAACCCGTAGRCAGAAGTATGTTCTTTCTCCTCATAGTGGCCTGAAAATCTGGCTTTGGATGCTTGTGTTTTCTGGTCTAGAGTTTGTCCCTGAAAACGGAAAAAGCCCTGAAGAAAAGGAGGCGAACCAACCTTTCATTGGGACTTTTCATTTTCTGTCCACAGCGGTGCATCTGCCTACCAGCTTCCACTGATTCTCTGTCACCTGGGCCTCTTTCACAGCCAGGAGACTCCCAATGTCCTCCTACCCACACTTTCTCAGCAGCTAGGCTAGTTTTTTCATATGTCCCCAAAGGATGTTGGAGCCTTTTTCCCAAAGGAGTTAGACACATGGGAACCTATGTCCAGCCAAAAGCCACGGTTTTCATTTCTTCTTTTGTGTACTGGTTTTCTGGTTTCAGCAGTACCTCAGACGTTTGCAATGACCGTTGACTTCACCTCACTTTTATTAAGGAGACTTTGTTCGTGGTAGTATTTTTTCTTTCCTCTTTATATATGCAAAGGCACTCATTAGTTCCCAGTGCCCAGTTATCATTAACTCATTCTACTGTTCCTCCGCTGTTATCTTTTCCTTCCCTTTATCTTTCCCCAACACAACTGACTCACTCACTTAGTGCTTACTTCTTTGCTTCATTTGTATTGCATGTTTTATTTTTGTCTTCCAGTGTTTGAACAGATACAAATAGTCACTTGATGTGACTTGATGGGTCTGCTGACATTACTGAGCCCCGACAGAGATGACTCTTCCAAACTRAGGGACAGGATCAAGCTCTTAAGGAGCAAAATGCAGTAGGAAACAGTAGTAAATTCCAAGAACATGCAAYGATACGTTGATGTTAGCATGCAAGAGAGTTTTTGGTCCTGAGGACACACCAGGAAATCCATAAGCACTGGTGTACAGAGGTGCTGTGGAAGTGATCCCCGTTGCACATTTAGCACTACGATTCTTTTTCCCTTACCAAATTGGTTTCTGAAACCAAATTGCATTTTATGTCCCTAGTGTGCATCAGTCATACTGCTTCTCATCAKCAGCAGTAAGTTTAGCTTTCACTTCATATTCTCAGGCAAGTTCTTTTTCCAAGATTCAGCCAGGTTAATGTTTCTTGTGGTAGAAGTCCCATATCCTTGGCTTTTTAGGAATATATATGAAATTCAGTCTGAGGTGTTGGAGTGTGATATGCTATATCCATATTATTTGCATTCTTGTTTGTTCACCTAAGACCCTAATCTTCTTAGAGATTCAGTGGTCTTCTAAAGGCTGTGGGCTGGCTGTATGAATAGGATTTGCACCAGGATAATGATTTTGGTAAAAGGTTTGTTTGGTTGKTKTTTTTTTTTTAAGTCAAAATAGCAATACTAGTTCATTCTCTAAAGCTGCAGGCATTTTGATATAAAGATGCTTATRCAATTTACATAGGCACTCACATAGGTTTCACATTTCAGAAACCCACAACAGTCAAAATGGAAATGTAAAAATCCTGGTATGACACCTATTCATCCAACAGCAAATAYATGTAAAAAAAATAACCCTGAACATGCTTAATGCTCTAAGCTCTGTCATCCTCACAAATCATCATATACTGGATTATTTTGAATCATCTAGTATATTGCTTCTGTAAATAAGAGAAATGTTTTTCTACTGCTGTAAGTGTGACTATTCTGTTAGGAGAAAGGGGAAGGGGGGTTGAGGACTGCACTGATTTAACTCCTCTTCATTGTTCAAAGCAGTGCAGCGTCTTCTGAGAGACAAGTTTATAGTCACATTTGAAAAGCAGACTTCATTGCACAAGTCACTGCTTAGACACGTGTCGACAGTGCTATTCCTGGTACATACTTYCGTGTTGCAGCATGTAAAAATGAGGCAGTGAGTGGCCCTGACAGAGCTCCTGAGAGCACCAACTCCACTGACACCAACTTGGCAATAGCTAGACCTGACTGTCAGGTTGGGCTAAACTGCATGGGACCACGGGCCCYTCTTATACCACCGTGGAGCAACACYATGGCACCACGAGGCTGTTACAGCCAAGTCCTTGTCTACCTCTTCTAGTGTTCTGGTTACAGTATGGTGCCACAAAGCAAAGTTTCCAGGGCTAGCATCCTGTAAAAGTGCCCCATCCCACACTGCTGTGCTGTGCAGGTCACAGCACACCCTCCTTTGGCCGTGCCAGCAGCTGCCTTTAGTACTGTGAAAAGGCACAAGGAATACATCATCTGTGTGTCTGTGTGTGTGCATCCCTGTGTTTAAAGCCAGCTCAGTTCCCCTCGCTGTGGTGCAAGCAGGTGGAGACTGGCAGGGATACCTTAAACTGGAATCTTGTCGTCCCTCAAAGCCACAGACGCAGCTTTCCCCTCAGCTCCTGCTAGCAGCCCTCTTGCTCACTACCAAAGAGACCAAAGGCACCGCTCCTTGCCCTGACCCTACAAAATCTTGCCCCGACAGAATGCGTGGAAGGGCCACCAGGCGTGCAAGGGCCGAGGACTAAAAGCAGGGGACCTCTGCCTGTGGCTGGAGATGGGCAAGGCCAGGCAGGCTGTATCGGAGGCTCTTCGGAGGAGGGAGGGCGGCTCCTGAGCCTGCGAGGGCTGAGAGGAACGGAGGGAAGTCTGCTGGGGGAAAGATCAGTAGCAGGGAGCTGCAGAGGAGCTGGGTAAGAGGCTGGCCTGCACCGGGCGAAACCTCCCAGCTCGACCTACTTTAGCAGGGGTGGTTGTTTAAATGGAATTTAAATCTCTGCAGATATGTGAGGAACTTCCCGGCATCACCCGAAGACATGCAGTGACAGGGGCAGGGCTACGCCGGTCAAGCACGTGAGCAGCCAGAGTCGGGACCGAGGTCCTCGATGCCACGCAGAGATTGCCGTGGATGTGGGCTCGGGCTCCGCAGGGTGCACAAAACAACCAGTTTGTGGCGGAAATGAAGGAAAGCAAAAAAGGTTACCAAAAATAGGATTTTTGGAAGACAGTTCTGCAAAACGCTAGATCCCCAGCTACCAATTTCAGACATAAGCTATACCTTCGTGTTTTTGTTCTTGCATAGTCCAGAACGGTGAAGTGTATGTCAATATTGCAACCTCATGAACTCAAAATAATGAGTTAGTTGCCTCTCACCTCAAAATCACAAGATTTTGAGGGGAAAAATTAGTTTGGAAATTTTTTTAAATTGTATGTGTCTTCATTTTCTTATCTTGCCTCTGGATTTTGTCTTGTAAAGTACGTTTTCAAACTTTTCCCCCAAATTTTGAATGCTAGAAAATTTCTTTCTTCTCTTTCCCCCCTTCTTTTCTTCTTTCTTTTCTTTGTTATTTTTCTCTCTCCCTCCTTCCTTCCCTCAGTCCCTTCTCGCCTTCCCACCTGCCTTCTTATTTCATATGTAATTGCATGATTCAGACCAGGAAAATTAAGGAATAATAAGATATATGGTGAAACTCAAGGTAAAAGTAGAAMGACCATCAAGCTATATTCTGTTACTGCAAAGCATTTTAAATAAAAATAAGCAAAAAATAGAAGCTGAAGGGACAGAGTTCAAATTCTGTGTCAGATAAGTCCAAATTGATTTACATTTTGCATGTACTATGGCTCGTTTTTACTTCTCCAGTTCATTCACCTTAGCTGCAGAGGTGAAGCAAACTTTTCTCAAAACCCACTCCTCTCTATTAGTAATATTTTCACAGGCTCACCCCACCCCCACCCCACCCCCCTCCTTTTTCAGCATCATTTTCTCCACGGGGTGACAGGATTACAGCTGTCGTGCCCGTTTGGAGTTGTGGTGCACACTCTGTCATCCATGTCATTGTAACGCTATATCTTGCTGGCAGTAAAAGAGTGACACAAATTGTTTTCCTGCCAGRTAAACATTGTCTAGTAGATTTAATGCTCATAATCTAATGTGAGGAATAACATTATATGAGCAACAGCAGTCAATTTGCTTGCATGATTACCAGGGAAAAAAAATTGGGTACTGCTGCTCCAAGCCTGTGGAAACTCAGCRCCTTTCTGCCCAGTTCTGCACCCTCCGGGGCAGGGGCTTACAGCGGCACGACCACACAGCTGCAAAGCCAGTGGGTGATGTGGAAACTCAAGCTTGGAAACGGAAAAGGAAAAGGAAATGGAAACTCAACTCAAGGCTGAGTGGGGTAGCACGTGCTCAGCAAATGACAGAATTAAACCCCGGCAAATGAAAAAAAGCAGCGTGAGTACAGCTTGTTGCGCAGAATTGTGATTTATCTGCTTTTATTTTCAGTAGTTCCAGTGGCATCATGATGTAGGATTTTATAGCCTATTAAATCATGCCTGACGTTTATGGATATAGTTTAGAGTGCATGCATTATGGATAGGCAGTAGCCTCTCCGTGGCTGAGCAGCAAACAGGTTCCACTCACAGGTCTCACTCCATCCTCACGCTCTTTTATAACTTTAGCTCAGAAACTGCCAAATACATCGCAAAGACAAAGATTTTGGCCAAGAATACAAAAAACAACTTTTCTATTCCYGTTGAGTTACAGGTCATTCAAATTGCCCCGATCTAAAATGGCCTTTATTTCTGTTGTTGTCTTTCATTTCCAAAAGCAGGTCTGCATCAGAAGGGTTAACTGCAGCTTCTTCGGGCACTGCATATTCTGCAATCTCCATCAGAGCAAACAGATCGCCCTCTCACAGGGAAGAGGTGGTAATCAGCCCAAGTCGTTGACGATTTTTTTTGGTGCATGTAGGGAGTGGCRTAATTAAGACCGGAAATCTGAACTGACCCCAATATTAGCTTGGGAGATGACTGAGAAGAGGCGCAGAGGTGGGTGGACCTGGGTGCCGAGGGCTGACTTTATTGGGCCCAGCTCTGCACARGTCTCTGGTGGCTACGGAGGGCCCCCAGCCCCTTCCTCTTGATTTCAGCTTGAGCACCGTTCTCGGCAACATCAATCCCAGTGGGTTTTGYGTCCTTTTTGTGTGCGACGAGCAGGGGCAGTATCTGAGGATGCTTCTGCTCTTACTTAACGTTGGGCATGGGTGGTGCTGGAGGACCAGAGTGTGGACCCCCCACGTGCGTGCATGAAAGGACAGAGGCATTGGGCTCTGGACGCATTGCTGTCCTCACCACCTTTGGTTCMTCACATGGACAGCGGTGGGATGGAAGCATCACCGCTGTTGCCYGCCTGGCACGTGGTCCACCGCCCCTTCCCACCCTCGCGGGCAGACTAGACATCTCACTAGAGCAGCATCTCATTAGACAGACCTCGTTAGACAGACCTGTCTTTGCGGCCACTGCCTGAAGAAAGCAGAGGCCGAGCCTTGGGCCGTACCAGTCAAGAGAGGCTGAGAGGGCAGCCAGGAAGGAGGAGTCTCAAGAGGAGGGCGGCTTGGACAGGTCCTGCCAGTCGTAGCAGAGGGAAACAGAAGAGCGAGGCAATGGGTGAGGATGGAAAAGGCAGCTGAGAGGAGAGGAGGACCAGGATTTTTGTTCAGGAGAGGCCTCACCAAGAGTTTCAGGGGAGAGAGAGGGACAGAGTGATCGGAGGAGCGGCTGGATAGGTGACCTTGACCAGAGGGGAATTCAGCCTCCCTGCCTGTTATCCAGGGGGAATGGCCAATGGCCAGGGAGACTCCTCTGTGTCAGAGGACTATGGCACAGGGACCTTTGTGATCAGAAGGAGGGAAGGCTTCGGCTGCCCGGGGAAGAGTTTTATATGCCAGGGCCTGAACTAAGTGCAGATTGCAGTGGCCACAGCTACCACCGCGAGAGATAAAGACACATTTCACTCTTAGATAGCATCTTACAAGCGGTAATTAAATTTTTACAACGCCACCCGTGTGAGGTAAGTGCATAATTATCACTCCTATTTTAAAGCTAGGAGAGGAGAGAGGCCGAGCGGCTTGCCGAAGGCCAGGTGGTGAGTCAGCGGCGGTGCCGCCATCACCAGCCAGGAGCTGCCGGTTCCCAGCCCGGCCCGCGGAACGCGGCGGCGGCGGCGGCGTGACAGCCTCCCTGCTGGGAGATGAAAGCGAGCTGATTTCTCAAGCGCTTTGATGAGAGAAGGAAGGTTAGAAATAGCCTACGGCTCTTTCTAGAGAAAGTGTGAGGGCTGAGGGAGAATTTCGGAGGAAGGGAGCGGGAAAGGGGGTGGTGGTGAAGTAACTATTGATACGAGCGGCTACGAAGGGAAGGCAGACGACAAACCAGGGAAGGAAAATGGGTCAATAGAGAAGGTAGATTTTCTTGAGAGAGGCCTAGGGGAGAGGAGGGGAGGCAGCAAGAAGGGAAAGAGCAACATGAAAGGGATGGGGAAGGAGAAAAAAATCCAACGAAAGTGTGCACGGCGGCGTTTGAAAGCTGTTGTGTTAGGAGACAGACAAAGAAATGCCGTTGAGCGTGGGGCCTTACAGTGCCTGGGCGATTGTAATCGTGCTATTGTCTCTTGCACAGCAGCTGGAGATCTCGGAGCCCTCCGCAGAGCGGGGTAAGCGTCACTACCTTCATTTCACCTACGGGAGAACCGAGGCTCGGAGCAACGAAGCCACTTGCCTATGGTCACGCAGCGAGGCCAACACATTATCCCAGTTTAAACTATTACGGTAAATGCAACTTGAAATAGGAGTGGGACAGACAGGGACACACGGTTCTCAGTGGCATAGGAGAGAAAAAGAAAAGAGATGACTGGTGTCAGCCGCCCAAATCTGTTTTTTATAGCTCTGRAATACATAATGCTAAGTAAAATGACAGGTGGAGGCTGTGAGATTTGGATACTCTGTGCTTTAAACTACWAGCTAAGGAATACTAACAGGCAGACACACTGATATATGCACATGCGCACAAATAGGCATGCACACAATAGCCCTGATGCTGGCATTAGTGTGRTCTGTGCCCTTAAACAAGTTATTTCCTCAGTTTTCCTCCTTTCAGCAAAATTAAGGTAACAATTTGTACCTACAGTTACAAAATGGAGACACACCTATACTCCAGAAGACTTTCACAACACCAAGTATTCTTAGGTTCCCAAAGTGCTTTGAGACAGAAGAGAAGAGAAGAGAAGAGAAGAGAAGAGAAGAGAAGAGAAGAGAAGAGAAGAGAAGAGAAGAGAAGAGAAGAGAAGAGAAGAGAAGAGAAGNGAGAAGAGAAGAGAAGAGAAGAGAAGAGAAGAGAAGAGAAGAGAAGAGAAGAGAAGAGAAGAGAAGAGAAGAGAAGAGAAGAGAAGAGAAGAGAAWATTTMAGTTGGAAGAGTCCTACAATTGTCTGGAAACTGCACATGACCACCCTCCTGGTGGGGTCATTTGCTTGTGGTCATTATGTGCCACAGGGCAGAAACTGTATGTCTGACAGCCTGTGGCTGCCACACCGGAAAGAGCATCATCTGAAAAAGTARAAGAAAATAGCCGTCAGTGTTACTGGTGGATTGCACTGTCTGAGGTAGCACAGTGTTTTTAGGGCCTAAGAAAGTGAGACACTTTTGTAAAAGTTYCTCTTCATTTCAAAACCCACCTTTCCTCACCTCTTCTTCCTCCTTTTCCTCACAAGAAACGAAGAAGCCGCAGCTATTTTTACCTTAGATTGAGGAGGGCTGAGAAGCATCCTCCACTATAAAGTGAGAGGAGAAAACCAGTGTAACACATCTGCTGAAGGWATCAGGAAAGAGCAGCATAAAAGATAAGGCCTATTTTCAGTAACRCTCTTCTGGTATTAAAGTTTCCACCATTTATTCCAACTTCATCACCTATTCTTCTTCCTCAGCTACTCAGGAGCATCAGAGGCTCCCTCACCCCACCTCTCCCTCCTCCTGGTGCAGAAGGCCGTGGCACTTCAGCTGTGCAGTGCTACCACCCTCTGGCCACCGTCAACACCACAGTCCTCCATCTGCAGGASTGCCCTGAACTCAATCATCTGCCTCGTACATCTTCTCTGTGAGATAAATGCTGCCTTTCAGTGTACCCAGTAAAGAGAGAGAGTGATTTACACTTTCTGATGCAGCTCTACACAACACCTGTTTTGGCCGCTTGCTTTTGTAAAGAGACTTCATCTGGGTGAAGGATGCAAAGGTCAACACTTCTAAATGTGTTGGTCCTCCGCTGGTCCAGCGCATGTGGCCAGTGGGTTCATCTCCTCATGACTCCTTGTAAGGATGCACCATCCATATTAGAATGGTGTCTGATTCCTACTTTGAGGATGTCTTTTATGGGATGAGACATTCCTGGGTCATTTTGAGATTAAAGGGTTAGAATGGCACTTCCCATGGTACCCTGAGAAAGGCACTTTATCCTTCAGCACCTCAGCTGCACAGCTCTAAAATGGAGGTTGTACACCTTAGTTCTTGCACATGGATGATGCCACGATGAATTCATGAATGGTTTTGATTGCATGGGCATGAGGATATAAAAATGCCAAGTTGCATAACAGTCTGTCCATGTCATTCTGTACTGACACTACCGATGTTGAGACTCCTGCAGAGATACTTGTCATTGGGGGCACCTTCTGCCCATCARAAGTTGCACTGAGACCACTAGCTCATTTCCAAAGGAGCAGCAAGAAGTTATGGGGTGGGAAGGACTGGAAGAGTAAAAAAGAATTTGTGAGTCTTTGAATTCCAAAGCCCAAAGTACTTGGAATATGAGAGCTATTTAGCATACTTCTACTACGTCAGCAGACTGAACAGATTTTGCTGAAAATTTCCCAACTTTTCATATTTTATGCAAGAAAGTATGCAATAAAAACAGGTGTAGAGGAAAAAAACAGTCTCATAAGCAAAAAGGTGGCTTCAAAATTCAAAGGGCACATCCCARCATGACGTTGGTTTTTTTCAACYATGATAGGACAAGTGTGAGGAGCARTAAGTGACAAAGTGCTTTCCTGCAGAATTGTACCGGCTTTATAACTCTTTAGGAGTAATGGAGGATCACTCTGGCCATGTCCTGTTTGAAGGAGCAGTGAAAGCGTCCATTGTTCTTTATCATTTTGTTGTTACAGCCTCTCCTTACAGGTGACAGGTCAGCACACCCTTTGCTACAAGTRTTGTGGGTAAGGCTACAAGGGGGCCTTAGACTTGTGTAGTGCTCACTGGGACTTCACCCAAACTCCTCACCTGTTCTCCAAAATCTCTTGAAGATGCTATTAGGTTTGTAACAGCAGCATACAGGTGGGAGCCGGGTGGAAGCATGCAGGGTCACGTCTCAGTGACCCTGTAAAGAACCTGGTTCAGCAAGATGTCAGAAATGGCCATTTCAGTCAGGCAAGAATTTAGCTGCCCCGGTAAGTTATTTAAGCCTATATGTAGATTTTTCTATTGGTAGAGCAAATTGTGCTGGAAGTGGTTTTGGGKTTTTTTTCCCTTGATGCAATAACATTATGGTACAACCTTTTGTGTGGACAGTGATGTTCCAGTTTAAGTGTATCCATAGTGTATGGTCTATTTTTTGCCTGATAACAGCTATATTGGCATTAGTATTTTTATACAGGTGTTTGCAAATCCATATTAGAAGGTTCAACTACTGTCTCAGCAGCAGGATAGTTAAAGTCCTACAATTTCTACGTGTAGACAACCTCTGAGTGCCAGCAATGCTATTTCATTTCTTAGGTTCAGCGTGGGAGGACTGTTTAGAGCTCCATTGTATCTTATGAACAGTGTCTCATTTTGTAGCAGTTGAGATGTCCTTGGCAAAGGGAACTATTCTGTGTTCCCCACCCTGAATTCCCCACCAGAAACGGGTCTGATCCAAACAGCTGACAAAAAAAAGATCAGATCTGGGGTTGCTAGTATGATAAGTTCTCACTGATCAAGAATCTCTTTGTTTAGAAAGCGTCTGTGTAGTCCTGTGGACCTGGCATTAGAAAGCAATGGAAATGGGGACTGGTTTGTTATATTCCCCTTCTAGGCCTGGGAAAGTCTCAGAAAGAAAAAGTTCCCAAGCAGCCAATTTCCATGTGGTCACATTCAGACACCACACTTGCAGGTGGTGTGGCACTCCAAGTCCTCAAGAGGAATATAAATCATATATAAAAAATATATATTCCTCAAGAGGAATATAAAAACATAGGAATGACAATACTGGCTCAGACCAAGGATCCATCTAGTGCAGCATTTTATTTCCAACAGGGTCCATGAGCAGACAGCTAGGGAAGAGTAATAACAGGTGAAGCACATRTGATGTTTCCCCTGAGTTACTTCCCAGGCTTTGCCTATTTTTAGCTCAGAGCATCTTCTGAACCTCATGTCATTTGTCTGTAAGCCTCAGTAGATTTTTTCCCAGGTAGTTGGCTAATTGCTTCTTGAGCTCCTGTAAGGCTTTTGCATGCACACGTGCTTTAGCAAGGAGTGCCACAGGTTTACTAACACCTGCGTGACCGCCATTTGTTTGTTCCCAGCCTGGCTCCTAAAAGCATCATCTGATGTCCCCTGGCTCTTGTAATGGAAAAGGTAATGAAAAGTAGYTTTATTCACTCTGTCAATGGCATTCATGGTTAGTATAGACCTCTGTTATATCCCCCTGTCCTCTCCAGGGACACCAGAGATACTTCAGCATCCCAGTCTGCCAGGAGCAGGTCTCATCACCAAAGCTTGCTGAGCTGAAGAGACAGAAACACAAACACCAGCTCATCATGTATTGTCGCTTCCACACCGGGCTGCCACTTGCACTGTGGGAAGCAAACCTATCCAAATGCAATGATAGTTTTATGCACAGTTGCTATTCACTGTACCAAGACCACTGTACCATATGTATGTTATATATAACAACGTATATCCGAGTAGGTCCACAGTTTCCAACAGGTGGATGTGGATATACTGGAGATCAACACCAGGCTCACTTTTTACAAATTTGGATCACCCCACAAGGAGCACAGAGACTCTGGCCACCTGTGGCACATATAGACATAAATTATTTCTTTCTTTAAAAATCTGTTTCTCTTTCCTCCTCTTCTAGAGGAGGGCCCTTGTATAGATGTGTAAATTTTGTATGCTAGGCTGACATTAAAAAAATGCTGGACACAAATGTATATAAATGAWTCTCTATCCATATCTGAATGCTAAACAGCCAACAAGTTTTTCCCCTTTGAAAAAAAAAGTCCAGTAGCATCTCTAACACTTCTCAAAAATAAACTACTCCTTCTTTTCCTCTCATCTACCCTCCTGTCCATAACCAAGTGCTCATTTATTTAAAGAACAAAAACAAACAGCAAAAAACACATCTACTATGCCCACCATTTTGCTACGGAARTGTGCTTCACAAAATTAAAACCAAACAACTTTCAAAGCAGCAGCTCTTGACACATCAGAACTCGTCTTTCCCTTTTTCACCTCCACCCACGAGAGAGATCCTGGCTACCTGCCCGGTTGAAGAGGCAGCCATGGCAAACTGAGGCATCTTGCATCGTGCTTTTCAATGGCCAAAACTGGCATGTCACAGGCTGTGAAAAAGAACGAATTTCAAAACTGAAGGAATTTTCTACAAAGACCGTACTTTACCTTTGGTTCCCCTCAGGGGACCAACAGCAAATGYGTGTCTTCAGGTGATGATATTTGTGGCAAGTGAATCTACTGGCTTTCTATGCCATGGTTTGACTTTGGGGACACTGCTGCTTAAGCCATTTTCTGATGTTGATGACATGAAGCCTTAAATAATAAAAAACAAAAAAATTCACAACTTAATCATCCAGTAAAGAAGATTAAGTTCATCAGTAAAAGATTTCCCATGCTGTAGCTTATTTTCTCAGATGGTGTGTGTTCCTTTTGGGAGACAGGTGCTCTACTTCRTTTGTTAGATTTGATGGAAATTACACCACCTATTTGTAACCAAGATAAGGGATTGGATTCTCTTGCTCTATGACTCTAAATCTCTCACTAGCTGAGTGGGTAAAAACATGCATAGGGCTGAATGACACATCCTCATGCTTCACAGGTAGATATATCGTCCATCAAAACCTGCCCAGACAACAGAGGTGAAGAGGGCATGTCCTAGATGTCCTTCCTTGATACACCTTCTCACAGATGAATCTCCTAAGATATAGCGAGTCTTTTCTCAAACTTCCTTACAAGCTGGAAAACTTCAGAATATCTTTGCAACAGAAATAACGTTTGGTTTGTTTTTTKTTTTTTTTTTTCTTTTTCCCCAGCAGTTTGTGTAGTTTCTACAATACCTTTTTCTCTGAAGATCCCAAATCAACAGTCTGGCTCCTATATTGTTTATTGATCCCTAAATCCTTCTAGCTGCCCACCAGCCAGCAACTCTGACCAACACAGCATAGAGGAAAGGATGGGGAAAATTAGTAAGTATTACAGTTTAAAGATACAAAACCTGTAATGAGGAAAATGAGGAAAATCCCAAGTCCAGGCTTYCTCCCTGAAAACACTTGCCACCAGCTGGCTCTTTTTAAAATGCTTTGTTTGAGGCCAGGTACCACATTATTATACAAAAAAGGTGCTCATTGAAAGGTTGCTTCCTAGTTTGTGTGAGTCAGAACTCAAATCATCTAAAACTCTAGAGGTCAGTGCCATGAGTGCTTGATGAGTGACAAGACTTTCTGCAGTTTGCTTAAGAAAATTTATTTTTATGGACATGTGTGTGTGCYCAAGCAAGAAAAAAAGTTTCACTCCAAAAGAAAATAAAAATGAGAAGCTGACTTTTATGAGATCTTTCACCTCTTTTCCCAATCAAAAAAGGTAAAAGGAAAAAAGTAGATGGGAAAAGCCCAAACTTAAAAATATTTATTGATTTAATTTGACTAAAAATATCGAGTGATCTAAATCAGTTGTGAAAAATTTGCCAATATTTTCAAAMAGGTAAAAATATCAGAATAAAATTTAGCTGCTTTTTTATGAGTAACACTTCCATTTCTCCCAGAGGCTAAATGGCTGGCACCAAGACCAGCAGAGTCCTATTGGACTCCCAGGGAGAAATAACATTTAACTGTACATACAGGCTGCTGCAACGAGTGGATCTCTATGGCAATATAGAACCAGCTTCATAATTTGGCATTTTAAAATACAGATTGTCTATAAATCCTCAGTTTATAGATGGTTCAGTGACAGCAAATGGAGAAGAAGTTACCTCAAGCTGTTTGTAAAAAAGTAAGTTACATGGATCCCTGAAGACTCTCTTAAGGTGTACAAGAGGTGACTTCTCTGTGCGCAAAGACTATTAYGAATTAAATTTGTCTTTGGGAACCAGAGCTAGCTTATGAAGAAAAATGCTGTAATCTTAAGTCATTTTCTAGGGAAGGAAAATTGAAACAGCTGGTCTTGTCAAGGTATTTTAATCTATTTTGCATATGAGTGACTCTAATTCAATGGACCTCCTTTAATAAATTTATTATTATTCAGTCATTTAAATCATCGTCCTTGCCTGTCTACGCTCTCCTCCCTCCCTCCCCCATGGATGTGATATTAGCTTTCCTGAGGCAAAGGCACAGGGACAAGTGGGAATAAATGTGCAGGCAAGAGCCACAGGCATAATGGCCAGCGGTGATGTCCTTCAGTAATCATATCTTCTGATCTCTTGAGCCTAAGGTCACCAAATTCATGTTCCTGGCCACGTGACAGGACAGGAGCCGAGTCCCTYCACAGTGAGTCACTTTGGACCCGAGGGAGGTTCCTCATCATCCTGTCCCCCATGTGGGTCTGTGACTGCCCTGCACAGCTTCAGAGCCCACAGGCCACGCGTGGTGGGTCAGCAGGTCTGTGGTCACCAGCGTACCACGAGGTGGCCCCTGGGCAAAAAGCAGAGAAGCAGCAGCAAAGGCTGCAAGAGGGGCTGATAAAACAGGGGCATGAATTTCACASTCACCTTGTGAGATTTGGCAAGTCTCTGTCCTTGAACCAGGCCAGAGCCTTGAATTAATTGCGATGGCTCTCCCAACACTAAATTTGGTATTTGCCGAGGCCCTAACTGGATTGCAACATGATGGATGTACACATACCCTGATTCTATAGATAAGATAATTAGGAGATAGATCAGGCATGTGCATGTTTCGTGTTCCAGCAGTGTTTATGCTGAAACATGCCTGTCTGTGGGAGGACCTCCTTGGCCTCTTTGCACCAGGTGGAAAGCACAAATCTTTGATCTGAGCTCCAGGAGCTCAGAGATGCCTGTGCARAGCGTGTGCTGATGTGGCGTAATGAGGGTAGACAGATCCTCGTGTCTAGCAATTCTGTAAAAAAATATCATTATTACCTGGATGCGGTGAGCCACAGTGGGTGAAGTGCCCAGCTGGGCAATTGTCCTCCACATGGTGATGGACGGCTGATGAAAAAAGATGGGAACAGCTCCTCAGTCCTTTCAATTAGGCGCATGATTTTAAATCCAAGCTGCCACTTTGCCCACTGCTGATCATAAATTTGTCCAATGTGCCTGGAGGTGTTGGTCGACCCCAGAGTGCCAGCCCGTACGACTGTCACAGTGTCATCAGCAGCGTGGTACTACAGTGCCATCCTTACCTCCAGGGTCCCAGAGAACACAAAAGCTTGGGGTTTAGTACCTGGCTCGGGGAATTTGTGCATGTGAGTTCACCTCTCTGTTACAGGTTTCTCACAAAACATAAGTGAGAATAGTGGTAAAGCAGCTGAGCACGTACGGAGGAAAAAGACAGCACGGGAACTAGATATTATAATTGCGTAGGAGAAACGGTTTATTTTGTCACTTAATTTACCACCCTCAGAGACACAAATTCAGAACACACATAATACAACCAGGTCACATGATTTGAAAGGTGAACGTGTTTATATCGATCTGACAGGTGTTAATGATGGCTTTCAATTGAAAAAGGAATGCTGGAAGAGAAATTGCTCATTAAACAAGTCTAACAGCATTAATGTTTTCTAACAGCATTACTTTCTGGAGCCAGGTGTCGCAAAATATAAAGTGCCTTGCTACCTTTATTTAGGAGAAGATCCTTATGAATGCGATAATCTTTTAAGGTCCAATTTTATCGTATAATGTGCTTCAACCCATGTTTCCTATGTATGGTTCATAATGAGATTAGTGGAGTGTAAATCTTCATGCAAYTTAAATAAATAGTCTCTCAGGTGTCTGGCGTTAGAAATATATTGTTCTGCATTTCCCTGCGGGCACTGATATTGCATCCCGTAATTGTAAAGTATTTATCTGTGTCGTATTACAAGGCATTTGATTTAATTTTAAATGGGAGAGTTTAATCTTTTCTATGTTTTGACCATCATATAATTTGGTTAATTACAATTTGTTGGATATTTTTTTCCATTTGCCACAAAAAGGCCAAAGTCTTTTGTTTAGTATTTCAAAAGTAGCCCATATGGAGTGGACATTGGTACAGTGCATGGAGCAGCCACTGACCCAGTAGAGATCACTGTTGTAATGTCAAATTTASCCCATTAATCTTGTATTTCCAGATTTCATTTTATATAATTTCCCATTCACACAATCTGAATAGTTAATTCCCATATTAATATTCTTATCTGTTTGTTCTGATACGTGGATATTTCCTAAGTTTCCTAAYTCTATTGACTCATTCTGTACTGGTCAGTTCTTAATATGGCCAAGCGGAATTCAAAGTAGAAAAAAAMCGTACCAAATTCAGATGCCCTTTCCTTCCTCAAATGGGGTTTAATTCTGCTGTCRCCCTTACTGATGGACACCAAGAAAAAAAACATGCATTGCAATCAAAAGAGCTGGAGGTCCAAATCAGTGGTTCCCCTATTGCTTTGTGGCATTAAGAGGGAAAGATCTTGCTTTAGTGACTGGAAGTTCATCTCATCCTACCGTAGGTGTCTGAAATGGGTCAAAGGAACAGGCAAATTACCTCTTTGTCTCCACTGACTATAGCAGGARTTTAGGCAATTAGCCGATGTCATGAAAACATATATTCCAGGCTGTCCCATTTGCGCTTGCAGTGTATTTACCTTTGCTTCATATTACTGTTGCAGGTCCCTCACAGCTCCAAGGCTAAAAATACATCCAGAGGAATCGGTGCTGTCTGGCTCCCTCTGAGRTGCAGTTACAGGATCACGGCATCTATTGTAATAAGGGCAGTGGCTTAGCATAGGAGGATTTATATCAGCATAAAACTGGAGTAAACTCCAATAATTTCATCAACCCCTACCTTTGTTGTGATTATCTTGTGCACCCCAATGCATTTCACAGGGTGTATAGATTTCCCTTGATAACTCCTGCACCAAGCTCCAACAGTTTGAGGCTCAATAAGACCAGCTTCTTCAGAAAATTAATATCCCTTCTTGGTTCAAAGCCCYCCTAGTGTGAGTTAACTCTTCCACTTCCTAGGTAAGAATCTCCTATAGCTCGTTGTCCCACTATTAGACACCGTAATAGCATCATCTTGATTCCCAGAGATATTCTGCTGCTAAAAGAAACATTTTTTCTCRAATTCATCATTAATATTGAAGTTACTACAAGTAAACAAGAGCTGCAAAGGCATCGGCTCACATTACAGAACATATTTTTTGCTAAGGCACCGCCACGATGGGTTTAACAGTGTTAACAATCCCTGTGATTATCAATCATGGTAATGGTTGATCAATGATGAAGGGTTTGCTCCCCGTTGTAGACACTTACTTAAAACCAGCAAGCTCTAAATCATCACCAGCAAAATTTACTTCATGATGTTGCTTTGCCAAATGAGGGATCTGTGATTAACCTGCCCTTCCCTGCCTCCTGCTGCCTGCTCTAAGTGCTCATAACTCTCCAGTTCAAAGCCCAACATGACAGCCCGCGTCTGCCTGCGCTGGAGCCAGACGAGGTGTCGCAGCTGGGGGAGAGGAAGAGACCTTCCTCTTTGCAGAACTGGGTGGCCTGGCCTCGGGCACATGGCCTGGCAGAGAGAACGGTGTTTCCCTTCCRCGTCGTATGTCTGGGTCTGTCGCATGGGTCCTTGTCACAGGAATTGACACTGAGGTTGTTCCTCATCAGATGATTTGGTGTGGGGACGTGCCACCCAGGATGTGGCCCAGTCAGCCGTCATCCTCCCCCCCCCTCCACATCCATGCATCTGCCCCTGTTGTTGTTTTTTGGTTTTGGGGKTTTTTTTTTAAAACTTTCTTGTTTTGCCCATTAGAATGAGTATGTTCATGCCTTTATCCACAGCTGTTATTATAATTTCTTTTAAAGCAAGAACCAAGTTTCTCAGGTAATTACTGGGCTGTAGGACCTGAGGCTTTAAGAAAAATAAATAACCATGGCAACTGATTGACAACAGATCCATGGCTTCTTTTACCACCGTAAAAGAAATATAACTAAAGCCTTAGAGGGTTTTTTTCGGTTTTCTGACTCCTCATCTAAACCAATTGCAAATTCTCTGGAGCAACGCCACGAAGGCACTGACCTCTTGAAGCACAGCAAGTCCATTTCCCCGGTGAGAGAAAAGGTACACGGACCCGGGAGGACCAGCTGGGGCTGGCACAAGTGGCAAAGGAAGGGGAGAGTTTGGGCAGCGAACTTACAGGGATCTGTGCCCAAATAAGATCRGATAGCCAGGGCTGAGGAGCTTGTCTGCATGCGACTCCTCCTCGGCTGGAAAAGGCAGATGCTAAGGAGACTTTGCTAATTTCCCCTGCCTGGAAACCTGTAATGAGCTCAGAGCAGAACAGCAAAAGGGCACATCTGTTAGTTTCTCCTAAGCTAGAAAGGGCTGAAAGCCAAGAGAGATGTCTAGGGGCTAATTTGCTGGCCTGTCTACAGCATAGGAGAAAGTCTGAGCCCTGGAGAAAGCGCGGTGCGCTCTGAGAGCGGAGAAAGCTGGTGAATGTCACTAGGAGCTTAAGGGTGATACAGCTTATGGGACAGGAGAAAGGTTCGTTTCCTTCATTCATGCAAATGTTCACGAAGAACTCCAGTCGATCATATCGAACACATTCAGTGCTGCAAAAGTCTGTGTTCATCCATGGATAGGATGATAAAAAAATATGCTAACTTGGCACATGGTGCCAGCCGTGAGGGAAACTGCTGGATGCAAAACCTTCCTGCCCACTGACAGGCAGAAACGATCTGCGTCTGGACAGTGACTGGCACGATGGGACATCTAGAGATGCCCAAGGCACTGCAGGTAATGGAGGTGCTGCAACCTTCTTAGTGTAGTGATTTAACTGGGATAAGATCTTTCCTTTCCCAGCAAGGTTAATTAGCTGGTGTATCTAGACTGTATCTGGTACTCTCAGGTAACGTGTATACTAGTAAATGCAGTGTCTCCGAGACAGTCCTTTGGCCCTGCTGCCAGCTGGCGTGGGACAGCCAACAACCTCACCGTTAAGCTCACCCCTCCAAATCAGCCTGACTGCACCCAAGCCTCCTTTGAGGAAGGGTGCCTGGCCCACATTAACTCCTGAACCATGCCCAGGCTTTGCTCAGGAGCATGCTGGTGGGTACAAACCAAAAGGTGCCACCAAGAACCGCTCTAACGACTGAACGGGGTAGGTGACTGCGTTCCCATAGCTGGGGGGGTTCCCTGACACCGCTTAAATTGCTAGTATAGACGCAGCCACGGTGGCTGGTCTTTGCCGTGCTGATAGGCGCTGAACTGACTTAACCGCTGAGCCTCTGATCCTGAGCAGCCCTGCTGCTTAGGCGCTACGCACGGCAAACAACAAGCAAGGACACCTTTCCACTTAGCCTGTGGGAAACTGCTATGTAAGATTTGCAAAAAAAACTAAACGCTCTGGAAAACAACTCTAAGTATGTCTTTAGATATTTAGGTGTATAAATATGTGTAAAAACCTGTCCAAGTGATGACCAAATCTAAAAGAAAATCGCAGGAAAACTAAAAACTTCAAATGCTGATTCCAATTTTTTTCCGCAACCTTAATCTGTCCTACACTACACTGGCTTGGTGATTTCCTACACACCTGAAAAAACATCACTGCCTTTTAATCCAGAGTACATGCTGCCATCAGCTTGATGTTTTCTCTTTCAGCTTTTTGTCTATTYTAACATATGTTCCTACATTAATTTGCCATATTTATATTTCCTATAATTTCAGCCTGCAAAGAAGAGAGTGCTGGTAATACTTTTCAGGTAAAATGCTGATTACTGCTGCATCATCCTCAGATCGAGTTTCTGCATCTCAGAACAGCCAAGAGGTTTCCAGGACTCATTTGCAAACAATTACCACACTCTTGTTCTCCATCAGTCACCACGGCATAGTAAAACTTGCGGGTCACCTTTTATTTTTTATGATATCTGATTCAGACCAAAGCTTCCAGTTTTGCCTTTGTTAGTCAACCATACTTCGTATTTTATGAGAGAAAGATTTGGGGCTTTAAGGGTTTTTTAGTCTTGAGTCAGTGGTCTAAGGTAGTTCTTTCTACTCATCTTTCTGTTCATTCAGCCTTTAGGGAAGTACAGAGCTCCTCTGTGATATTGTCACTCTGTGGCCTTACTGCACACCGACTGTGCAATGCTTTTGGCTTGAAGCGTCACTGCTCTACGTGCAAAGGTTGGACTTTATAGATGATGTTGGCCTCAAAACGTTAATGCGGAAGAGGGTGGAAACTTGCCTCCAGATAAAGACACCCACTTCTATGCATCTGTCAGTCTGTATGTGTGACCTAACTAGCCTGAGATAACAGGGTATTGGGACTGGTGGATATGGCACAAGGTCTGTAGGAGACTCAGTGACCTTCCGTAGCGTTGGCTGGAAAGCTGGCAGGTATGGCACGACATCTCGGATGGCCCTAGGTGTCTGGGGTTGAGGAACTGAATTGCACTCCTAGTCAATATGGTCTAAAGAACAGTTCATCTCACCGTAAAGAAGCCACTTCATGGCTGATGAGTCACCCTCTGGGATCCTTCAGTTGTGTCATCTCGAACTATATTGACCATGGAGACCAGGGGAGCACAAGCACCACGCACACCTCCTTGAACTCAGTCCTACCTGCAGAGCCTTGTCACTGGTCTTACTCTAGTCAGATGGAGCTTCACAATGCGTAAAAGGCCTGCGTCAACTAGTGTTGTGAATTCTGGCTTATAATCACAACTGATGGTTATATAGAAAAAAACTTGACAAAATCCACACCATTTATTTCTTTGTTGGAATCACCAAAACTAACTCATCTCATTTCCCTTTCTGTTTCTGATCCCAGCACTCACCATCCTTGCACTTTGTCTCTGCAGGCATTCTTCAGAGCTGGAAGTGAAAGCATCCTGGAGCTGGTAAGATCACACTGTAGTAGTATGTAACCCCCATGCAATTTCCAATTTCTTCCCAAGCGTGAGAGTACAGTCCGCTTGGAGAAACGCATGATCCTATATTTATTTTTTTAAACTTGTTGTTGTTTGTTAAACTACTATTCGGAAAATCAAAATCGATTAGCTGCCCTTTCCTGGAGGCACAACTATTCCAGAATAGATGGAACAGGATTAAACTAAATGTAAAGCCCTAATTACTTGTGAATGTTGCACATCAGTAACAGGCTTTCTTAATACGGACTTGTGCCCTCCAATAAACAGATGCCTGCATATCACAGAAGATAATCAAGCTCAAAGTCTAGGAAAACTGTCTCCAGCCAAGACCACAGGGATTTTATAATTAAGCACAATGTGTGTCAGTAGTCTCAGTCTGGAAGAAAATATTTCTGTGTGGTCAGTGTAAAACACAGTTTTATGAAAGCCAAGAGAGAGCTGAACGGGCATTTATTATTTACTCTCTTAGAAGGATCAGCAATGAGTCGTTAAAACATTAGTTACTGTTTTAAAGTTTTGCCACTTTATATCAGATTAATAAAATTTATCATTACAAGCACAGACTCTTTTATATGCYGAGACTGCTGCAACAACCCTGCTACTCCCTTTTTGCAAGTAATTTGCTTTCTTCATTTCATTTCTGTCCTTATTTCCAAGCATACTGCAGGTAAACTCCGAGGTAAACTGCTTTTTTCCAAGAGCTGGAGGATGGAGTTGTTCAGCTGTTAGCGTTTGTGAAACAGAAGGAGAAGGGCACTGACCAAAGCCAGAAAATCCAGAATTCATGTGCAGAGCAAGCCTTCAATAAGCCTTCGATCTACTCTCAATCCAAATACCTCATTTGGCTTATCTTCCTCTAGTCACTAGCACTGCAAAGCGGAAGTTTTGCATCTTGCTTTAATAACATGGACAGGAAGAAATGCCAGAAGTGGGAAATGCAATGTCCTTAGCTTGGTCTGTGAATCAGGAGGACTGGCTTGCCGCTTGTACAGCGCTCATCCTCTGTCTTTTTCCATACCTTTTTTGTGTGACTGGTACTAACTCTGCCCGGTAACGTCTTATCTGGAGTTTTACTCTCCTAGTTGAACCCCTCCAAAGGAAACTTCACTGGCTTCGAATTAGGTTCTGTAAAATGTTCCTGTTAAACCCACAAGCTGAATTTGGAAGACTAAAAGACTAAACACYCTACAAACWTTTAAGTTACAGTTTTGGACTGCTMCACTATCAATTCATGTATTTCATATAAGCTATCAATTAACCAAAAAATTAAATTAGGAACTAACTTCCCTACCACTCCCCCTGCACGCTTTTGGCAGTCAGAAAAACGTACTTGCAAGAGGTTTGGCTTTTCTTTCTCTAAAGGACAGTATACCAGAGGGACCATTAGTCTCCTACTAATGGAGCAGGTTTTCCTGCTCCGCTTTCAATATTCTAGTGACTTCCACGGGTTTCTKGGTGTGCCTTTTGTTTATACATACAAATTGATAAAAATATTTCTTTTGTTTAATCTTCAGCTGGATACATTATAAACATTTCTCAGAATAGTTACCAGTTATTCCTGGGGTTTTATTATTATTATTTGAAAGGTAAAATAACTGTCAAGCARTATTTTGGAGCCATCTGCCTCCCATGTGTCTTGAAAAATCATGTGTCTCCATATTGCACTGTGCTGCATGGCCGCTATTAATACAGTTACAGTATCACCCCAATGCGGGTAAGGAAAAAAAAATCTCTTATGACTTTTACAGGCCACTAATTCACCTGGAGCAATATATTCAATTAGTAYACAACTCAATTATCTGATAAGAGGTTAGACAGCAATATATCACACTGTATTCAGTGAAAAAAGGCAACTTTTAATCATCAARCATCACTCTGAATGTGCATTTATTTTTAAAATTTGCTTGGTGATAGCAAGAATTCTACTTTCCTTTCACCTGACACTCGTTTAAAACCATGAATTACAATTTTTCAGTCTCTTCTTTTTCAGATCTGAACTAGTCTTTCTTCACGTAACTGTGTGCACACCCAAAATCCCARCTAGGTTCCTACAAGCTGTGTGCAATGATGTTTCAGCTGAGTCCTTGAGGACCACAATATGAGACAAGCAAGCCGCTCTTCCAGGAGCTGGCCGGTGGGAAGGCAAGCGCATGAAAAGGAAAGCCTTGTGATTAGGCTTCTGAAGATCTGGTTCAACTCCAGGCTAGRCTTTGAATATGACATTAAGAAAGGCTCTTCACCTACCTTAGGCATATCCTCAGCTGGTATAAATTGCTGTAAACTCACAGCATCAGTGATGCTATGTCAGCTTTACACCAGCTGCTGAGCTACTCTTTTTCCTCTGAATTCCCTTACGTAAAGCGATGGCTTGTTTGCATTTACTGGGGCACTACTTGCTTTCTTTGTCTCCAGGTATGTTTTTTCTATGAAGACTGTAACSTGCTTAAGGGAAGGAATTCCTCTTACTCTGTGTTTGTACAAGACACAGTACAACAGAGACCTGATCTTGCCTGGGGCTTCTAGGCTTTGTAATACTGGTTATTCTTTAACAGTAATTAAAAATTCTAAGCTTTTCAGAAATGAGTGGTAACTCTCCTTTAGTTTGTTTTATTTAGTGGGCTGCAAGAAATTAAGTTTGGAGACTCCTCTTCCTGCTGCCCAGAGACATGGAGGACAGCAGAGTGCAGGATTTGTGGTAGACCAGCAGTTTCTAGACGACCGCATTTTTGTCTGCCACTGTGTAAGTATTAAATCATTTCAAGAAAAATGTATTGGACACTCAGCACACTTCAATGCAGCTAGTTTCAAAACTCACTTTAGCAATGGGGGAACCAAGCCACAGGTAAGTTAAATGACTTACCCAAAATCACATGCTGGTGGTCTGTCTAATGGAGGATGTATCCCAGTCCTCTTCATCAAATCATCAGAGGTTTTTGTGCCATGCAGTAAGAACCAATAACATTTCCATGGTTTGGACATAAAATATTCAGTGTCCCTRCTTACTGGAGTGAATGAATTACCTACATTTTGGGAGCACTCATTGTATTTCCATACAAGCCTTATGCTACTGAGCACAGGTGTTGACACTCAGCTACCAGAACTACAGCCTCACCTAAAATCAGGCTTAACTCCCTACAGCTGATGAGTGAATTAATGCGAAGTGTTTGGGTTCCATCTAGTGGTTACAAACTCACCAGCAGCTGTGTCTCTCAAACGGGCTGCTTTTGTCCCATGCCTCTCTCCCAGGACCCAGGAGCAGCCGGGCAGCCATGACGTAACACAATTCTTACTATGTCATCACCACAAATTTGGTCCCTAATTTAATTTCTGACCAGTCTTTCACCGCTTGACTTTCTGAGTCGTTGACACCCTCAGGTCTTCTGCCTCCCGGCAGAAGTGCCTACCAGCCACTGCTGTAGCTTTGTTCCTGCTTGTGGGCCAGGAGGCATCCAGTGAGGAGAAAAGCTCCAGCCGGGTACCACAGCTGTGCGAGATGCTGGTCCTGCAGCTGGAAAAGGAGATTAGGAAGACCCAAGTGAAAAATTATTGTGYTTTGCACTGGCAGCATGAGATTTGGTGGGTCTGATATTAAGCAGAGAACAATCTAGCCTGCTAACTGCCCTATTATTCCTGATGGTTTTTTCTTCATTCAGTTTCCATCCTTCATGACTGGAAATTTTGCAGATTTTTTTTTTAAACAATTTAAACATTTGGTTTGGGTTGGAGCTTAGCTTCATTTTCATTAGCTTCATTCTTCCTTCTCTTTAAATTGTTTTCATTTTCCTCTACTATTGGCTTACTCCACAGGCTCTAAGTCATAGTCATCTTTCATCTAGCCCAAAGAGCTGCAAGCAACTCCTGCAGATTTTCAGCATCCCACTATCACACAGCAAGGGGAATTACTGAAGAGAGACTGAGATGCTCAAGAGACTCRCCATCCTGCCTTCACTGTACAGTTAACTCTTGTGAATTCAGGCTTATGCTCACAACTGGTAACTATTAGGCAATGTTTGTAAAGACTACTAATAGAACAAATGAGCGACTGGGGTAAAAYGACTGTAGCAGAGCATGCTGACCACTATAATAAGCACCTTTAGCTGATGGCTGGAAGGTTTTGGCCTGTGAAGAACTAGAGTGCTAGGAGGAAATTGTAATCTTGGACAATGCAGAGAAAAGTAACCTGGCTAATGAGAATATTGGAATACAGAGGTCAGTCCATCTGTCCTTCAGAAGTTCAAAGACAGATAGCTAGATAGGAAGAGCAGCAGGTCAGCTGGCCTTGAAAAAGAGCCGTTTTCAAGCAGGCAAGAGAACCTAGAAGCCCAGAAAAAGGGGTACCTGCAACTAGGCAGGTCATAAAAAGCTACAAGGAGGCCTGAGGCAATACAGCACAGTGGGGCCCAGACGTGGATGTGGTGTTGGAGGAGGCAATAGGCAGTGCTAGAATGATTAGCCCCTGTAACAGAATGCAGAACATGCTAGACCAGAGGGGGCTGGTAAGAACAACACGTCCTTTCCACGCTGTCCTGTTCTCTGTGCACTTGTGTTCACACGACTGCAGGATCACAGTCCTTAGTGGACTATCTATCTGAGGTTTCAAGCTGAAATCTTTAAGGGAGGGTGGAAGCTGCTTTCACTCCTCCTCCCCTCCTTATAGAGTCACAGAATAAATCAGGCTGGAGGGGACTTCCAGAGGTCTGTTCATCCAGCCTCCTGTTCACAGCAGAGCCATCTTCAAGGTTAGATGGATTTTGCTCAAGTCCCTTTCTTTCAAAGTCAAGCTTTGAATAGCTGCAAGGATGGAGATCAAACAGCCTCTCTAGGCACCTGTCCCAGTGTTAGACCAGCCTYAYTGGGAAGAATTTTTTCCTCATTGGAATCTCTCTTGTGTGTGTCTGTTGCCTCTTGTCCTYTCCCTGTGCATCTTGAGTGTCTGRCTGCTTCTTCTGTGTAACCAYCTCCTTCCATGCTTTTCATAGTAGAATACACAATAAGGTCTTACCTTTGCCTTCTCTGCTCCAGGCTAGAYAGACCAGGCTCTTTCAGCCTTTCCTCACATGTCATGTGCCAGAGCCTCAGCCAGCTCGGTGGTCTCCCATTACTCTTGTGCCAGTATTTCTTTATCCTTCTTATACTGGGCGGGGGGGGGAGAGGGCAAAACCAGGCACAGAACTCCAAACGTGGYCTCACATGTGCCAAGCAGAGGGGAAGGATCACTTCCCTGGGCCTGCTGGCCACACTCTTCCTAACATATCCCAGGATGCCATTGGGCTTCTTTGCCGCAAGGTCACATCTCTGTGGCTTATGGTCAACTGGTTGCCCACTAGGAACCCTGGGTCCTTTTCTGCAGAGCTGCTTCTTAGACCGTCAGCCCCAGCCTGTATGGTTGCGTGGGGTTGCTCCCTTCCAGGTGCAGGACTTTGCGTTTGCACTTGTTGAACTTCATGAGATTCCTGYCAAGATCCCTCTGAGTGGCAGGCCAACTTCTCAGCATAGTAACTGCTCCTCCCAGTTTCACGTGATCTGTAAGCCTGATAAGGGTGCGCTCATCATTTAACAAGATGTTAAACRTGATGTTAAATGAATTTCCAGGAGGGTTTGCTCCATAATCTTCTAGGAGACTGCAGCTTGTACTGAGGTTATTTCCACAGGCAGGTCTTTCAACGTTGCTTTGTTTAAAGGTTTGCACTACGAAGTTTTCCCTAGCACCTCTTTGCTCTGATGGGTTGAGAAAAATGTGATCCAAAGCTGAAAATTTTCCCTCTTTTCCTACTACTACCAACCATGAGAATGTCACTTGTATTGGAAAATTTGTTTTTTGGTTTAACTCTACTGACGCAAAGTCTCCTTTGACTGACATAAGCTTACCTGGAGGATTTGCAGYCATAACTATGACAAGACCCTTTTGGGGGTGCTTATGTCCCAGCCTTGGCAAATGACCTGAAGAAGCTCACTCGTTAGAACAAAAAAGTATGACTGCACAGGGAGTGTATGGATCTAATATAAAAATTATCTGGAAGGCAGGTGCCCAAAACTGATTATGTTGAAGAGGAATGTGATCATCACCCAGACCAAACAGTAATCAGGGAATTTCAAGGAGGTTTTTGAAACAAAGCAGCAGCATGAAAAGAAGTACAAGGGAAGCATGAAWATTTGTAACAAGAAGAGAGAGACCTTGGACTGGAAACGGCAGCAGCCAAAACCTGCTTAGGCACTGCCAGAAATCACCCTGCCRGCATCTCGACTCCTGCTTAGGCCAGACAACCAGCTTAGTCCACCACATAAATGCAAATAGGGGAACCCTTGCTTCCAGAGGGATGGCGGGGGGCTGTAGGAGGAGAGGTTTGTGTGACTCTGTGTGTGTGTCTGCGTGTGTGTGCAATTAGAATTTCTTGAAATTAGTGATAGAAGAATCTTTAGAAATGTGTATGTAGCTACTGAGATTTCATAAGTGCCTAGTATCTTGGTTTATCTGTTGTATCACTAATATTGATCCTTAATGTATGGAWCACTGATTGTCAGTTAAATATGTGCTGTTAATTARTTTATAAACCCCTTTGATCYTGTTTTTTATTTAAATTATTGAACYGAGCACTTCTTCCCTGAGACAACCCTCACAACAAGGATTAGCCCAGTGGCATCGACCTTGTGACAGCGACCTCTGCCTTCTGTGATAGAAGGTGTCCCGAGCAGCAGTCAAGCCATGAATGTTAGTATGCGGTTAGCAAATTTGGTGATGTACAAACATTGTCGCTGGGCCTCTGTGGCTCTATCTTTGGCTGAAAGWGGGAAGTGAAAACCCCAAAACAATAACACTAGAATCCAAATAGAGTGAAACAGTGATGGCAGAGGCTGCAGAGATAAGGAGGGAACTGATGCGAGGGAGCTCCGGAGTCAAAGACACAATCCTCATAGAGGTACAGTCAATGCTCACTTTATTACCAAAATAGAGAGATTATATAGGGTCTGACAGGGTTCACGCGCTTACTATAACTATCGGATTGGTCACACAGCTCTGTTCACGCAGCCTTATAAGCTATTAATTGGTTAAGCATAGTCAAGCATGCACTCTGACGTTGCCTTTGCTCGTCCCTCTTGTTGTTAATACTTCTGCTGTTATTTTCTCGTTTCTTGTTTTTCCCAACCRCCAAATTCCTCGAATCTCTCGCTCAAGGACAGGCCGGCCTTATCATCTGCCACGTAGCCTGGGTTGTGCAGACAGGCCTGCAGCAGCACCTCATGTCCTGTTTCTACCAACATTCCCTCAAYAGGGAACTTCATCCAACAGCTCATTTCACGGGAATACTAATCAAAATATTGTATCTGCCTAACTTCACAGAACGGAATGCTTCAGTCAGCGCTCTCAGGCTCTTTGTGTAGTCCCCTGAGTGTCCAGCTGAAGATGGAAGAAGATCTAAGAAAGATGCTTTACCTTGGATGGTGTGAATATCTCCTTAAATGTCTGCTTGAAGGGTCTAGAGAATAAGTCTTATGAGGAGCAGCTGAGGGAACTGGGGTTGTTTAGTCTGGAGAAGAGGAGGCTGAGGGGAGACCTTATCACTCYCTACAACTACCTGAAAGGAGGCTGTAGTGAGGTGGGTSTTGGTCTSTTCTCCCAAGTAACAAAAGATAGGACGAGAGGAAACGACCTCAAGTTGTACCAGGAAAGGTTTAGACTGGATATTAGGAAAAATTTCTTCACCRAAAGRRTTGTCAAGCATTGGAACAGGCTGCCCAGGGAAGTGGTTGAGTCACCATCACTGGAGATATTTAAAAGACGTGTAGTCATGGCGCTTAGGGAGATGGTTTAGGGGTGGACTTGGCAGTGTTAGGTTTACAGTTGGACTCAATGACCTTAGGGGTCTTTTCCAACCTAAACGATTCTATGATTCTATGATTCTTGTTTGAAGTATTGATGGTTGATAGCTCTGCCYGTAACTGGCTCACCTATGGAGTAGCACACAGCTGACAAGAAGAAAAGGACTCATGTTTATAAGCTGTGGCATTGTCTGTCATCCCCTGCCAAACCTAAGGACAGAGCATCAGCTGAAGCTTTAGAAAGTCCATTGCCTACATAATTAACACTTCCCCTGGACATCATGAATTCCTCCAGAAAAACTTCTCCAATACAGGTACTCCCCGTAGTGGGCAGCAATAGAGAAAAGACAAGTTTTCATCATTAGCGAYTGCAAAGGAATTCAAATTTTATAAATGGCAATAAACAGAAAAAAWTAAATTTCTGAATTAGGAAAACTTGTAGAGAACTGCTAGTCTAGAGAGAACTGAACAGATGAATTAAAAGACCGGTTGGTATGCAATGAGCAAAATAAAGGTCTCTAAAGACAGTTATTAAAATTCTCTTCCACCATGAAGCCAGCAAAAACAGTGACTGGAAATAGTTCAAAAGCAAGCCAGAGATTTCTGAACAGACTTCCCCATGAATCATAGGCTGAAATTTGCACAGTCTTTGCTGATGAAGCAGAGTTTTAGCTACAGTGACTCTAGATTCTGCGGAGGTTGTAGGAATGGTCCCCATGGCAAAGGGATAGGATTTTATAACTGACACTGGGTAAGGGATTACCCTTACCCACTAGGGAAGGCTGGAGTGATTTAGTGCCAGACTTGGCTGATCTGCAAAAGAAGCTTCTAATYGGAGACTTCCTGATAGTCCAACCAGGGGGGTGGCTGAAAACTGTGTCAAAATTGGTTTTGGTGGTTGCTGACTCTGCTAASCTTTTCAAAAAGTGTATGCTTTGCATGACTATGCTTACTTTTGTAGAAAGCCAAGACTGCTGGAAAGACCTCTCTTCTGTTAAAAAAAAATACTGAAAACTAAAGAACAGGTATGATTGCTACAGCATCTGATCAGCCTGGTACTTTGGGGCTGTTAAATTTTCCTCCTTTGGTGGGTTTTTCATTGGGACTTCATTTTGCTTCCTTTTTTCCTTGCTGGGGATGCACTGAATAGCCATGGTGGACATGATGGCTCCTACCTCTAGAAGCTTAGTGCAGGCACAGTCACGGGGCTCTGTCAGGCACAGGAGATGTCCCAAGGCATGGGACAGAGGGAGTAGGAAACTTTTTTTGAGGAAAAAAGGGAGTGGATTTGATGGAAGTACCCATGAACCAAATCCAGCCTGGGAGATGTTGGCAGGATAGGTTTGATCTTCACAATGGAAGAATCTCCCTGAATGGCTCAATGGTGATTCACCAGTCCTAATACTGTGGTTTATTTTCAGTGCTGGCTGGTGGGACTGACACATAAAAGCTGCAGTGACTAAGAATACCACCCCCCTGTGTTGTTCTGAGGCATCAGCATTAACCAGACGTGTCCTGTTCTTGCTCCCACAAACCACCACACTACAACAGGCACAAGAATAGTGGCAGTTGGGTTGCTTCAGGCTTGAAGCTTGGTCATGTCACTGACTACAGAAAGAAGGTGGTTCTGGGCTTTCTGGAAAGCYATTCAAGAAAATCCAGGTGATGTTAAGCAAGACCTCCAGGCAAACACAAGACATGAGCAGTGCCAAATGAATGAAAGTAGCTTCGGAGTGAGAAACAAGTGGCAGCAACAGAGATTCTCATGTCATGGGCTGGTGTGAGGCCACACTATATGAATATACATGAATAGCGGGGCACCGTTTCTTCGCATAATTTTCCTTCTCCTCTAAGTAAGGAAAGGCACAAACAAACTCTCATGACAGCGGCACAGACTCCTGGCACAGAACTGCTGTGAACGAAGTTACTAGCCACAGCGCCCTGATGCCATCCCCCTTCYAGGTGTTTAGCTGGTCACCGGGAAGAGTTTAGCTGCTTGAGCCTGAGGCCAGCCCCTTCGCCGACCAGGGCTGTTGTGAAGAAAGCAGGACGTGAGGGCCTGCCCCTCCTTTCCCTTGGGAACTGCTTTTAAGCTGAARCTTCACCGCCAGCCCCCGCCGGTGCTACGCTGCAGCTGGGCAGCAGCTACGTCCGTGCTCAGACTCGCACCTTCGCCGGTCTGGCCCTGACCCTGACCCAGCGGCTCTGCTTCCCACCTCGAACTCGGACCTGCCCCATCACCTGCCCTGAGCTGTGCCTGACCTTGACTGCTGTCTCCGGCCCTGATCCYGACCTGGACTTGCCACCCTGCGTCSRGGCTCCCTGCCAGCGAGGTCATAGAATCATAGAATCATTAAGGTTGGAAAAGACCTCTAAGATCATCGAGTCCAACCATCAACCCAGTACCCATGCCCACTAAACCATGTCCCGAAGCRCCACATCCACACGTTTTTTGAACACCTCCAGGGATGGTGACTCCACCACTTCCCTGGGCAGCCTGTTCCAATGCCTGACTACCCTTTCAGTGAAAAAATTTTTCCTAATATCCAATCTAAACCTCCCCTGGCACAACTTGAGGCCATTTCCTCTCRTCCTATCACTTGTTACTTGGGAGAAGAGACCAGCACCCACCTCGCTACAGCCTCCTTTCAGGTAGTTGTAGAGAGCGATAAGGTCTCCCCTCAGCCTCCTCTTCTCCAGGCTAAACAACCCCAGYTCCCTCAGCCGCTCCTCATMAGACCTGTTCTCTAGACCCTTCACCAGCCTCGTYGCCCKTCTCYGGACACGCTCCAGCACCTCAATGTCCTTCTTGTAGTGAGGGGCCCAAAMCTGAACACAGTATTYGAGGTGMGGCCTCACCAGTGCCGAGTACAGGGGCACGATCACCTCCCTRCTCCTGCTGGCCACACTATTCCTGAYACAGGCCAGGATGCCGTTGGCCTTCTTGGCCACCTGGGCACACTGCCGGCTCATGTTCAGCCGGCCGTCGTCCCTCACGGCTGGCTCGCCTCGCTACCCTGCCGCGCTGCCAGCCCCCCTTCCCGCTGCTCCCTGACGCCTGCAACGCAGCACAGCAGCCGGAGAGGGAGAGAAGCCACAGCCCCCCGAGTAGCCACCACCGCACGCCACTTGCCAGCGGCCAGGCGCGGGCACGGCTGCGATGCAGCCGCAGCCCGGGGCAGGTGGGGGTCAGGGCGAGGATCTTGGCTTAAATGCAGTTCCCAAGAGAAGCGGGGGCAGCCCCCACGGAGACGCCTGCCAGCTTTGTCTCAGAGAGCTCTGCTCAAGGCCAGGCAGCGGCTTATCAGCATTGGCGCMGAGTCCAGGCCGCCGGGCGTCTTGGGAGGTGAATGCTGCCAGGGCCCCGACGGTTACTTTTAACCCCACCGTCACGGCTGCGGGAAGAGTRCTGGGTAACGGAGGGCATGGTTAGATCGCCTAGTCTAGGGAACACTTAAGATACTCTTGCTTATACCACTTACTAATGGCTACACAAACAGAAACCGGTTTTGTTTGAGAGAGGTTGAGCTGAAGGATCTGCAGAGATCAACAGCGGACAAGTTACCGTTGTTAAGTTGTACAGCTGGGTGCTGAACTGASAGCAAAGTAAGCATATAATGGTTTAAGGTAAGAAAGATTATATGGTCCCTATTAATGGAGCAGTAAGAGCAGTCARCCTTGTAGAGTTTGTACAATAGGTTCTGGAGATGTTTTAACATCGAGCGTTCTTCAAAGATGTGGCGGTGTGCTCCACCCCCCCCAAGCAGTAAGCACCAGCGGGGGTGGCGAGGGCTGCATCCAGCTAATGCTGGACTTTGGGGAYGGATGGCAACACAGTCGTCAAGGGCTGTCTGGCGTAGTGACCCAGAGGTCTTGCTGGTATGCAAATATGACTATAAGTCAGGCACCTTACTCCACAAATAGTGGACAGCCCAGGGCCCCTTGAGCTCTCCCGCCGGGCAGCAGGCTGCACGCCGGGATCTCCCCGTGAGCAGGGACGCCTCTCAGGGCTGCTCCTTGAGGTTGAGAGATTCCTTGCCGCAACAGGTCCTCGRTAAGTGACTAATAGCATGCTAAACTTTGAAACCTTAGCTAAGTGATGTAAAGGATTGATTGTGCATATATAATCCTTTAGACATAAACCGTTGACCAAGTCTGGGACTAGGATTGACTCCACCCACACCTAGACTCCTCTCTGAGAAGGAGTTTAGAAAGGAAGGGGGTCCTTTCTGAACCTCATGACTCAACGTGAGGGTGTCCCTGACAGTTTTCTGACACTGTCCTCTATGCCACTGAATCTTGTTAAACCCCTTTACCATTGAACTTTGTATATTGTTGCTTCTCTCTGACGAGTGAAGTGCACTCTCACTCCATCCGCAACAAATTGGCATAGTGGACAGGATGGCAGGTAGTATCACCAATTATTTATGGAGGCCTGGAGTGAATCCAAGTCCCAGCTTCTCAGAAGAACGGGCTCGTGACAACTGGCATACTTGAGAATCTGCTGAAGACCACCTAAAAAAGTTTGGAGGAATGCTTTAGCCCTAGGCATTACCAGAGGCCAAGACCAGCCTACTGGCATTATCCTGAGTCTGACTGAAGCATTCCAGAAACAAGATAACCATTAAAAAAAGGAACATATTTCAACTCCTCCGGCGCCAGTCCCCAGAAAGGGAGACAATCCCTTCCTCCCCCTCAGGGAGGAATTGCAGGGCACGAAGCCAAAAAACAAGTAGTGTCCGGAAGGCAATTGGGCCTGCCTGTCTGGAAAGTGGAGGCTTATCAGTGGATAAGTGATGATGGCCCATACATTTTAATTCCAGTTGGCCCTCAAGGACAGTTGGTGAAGTTTTTAATAGATATGGGAGCACAAATTTCAGTACTAACACAAGATGTGGAGAAGCTGGRCATGTGATCCAGACAGCAAAGAGTTAAGATTACCAGCATGAAGGGAGCGAGTGTTGTGTGCCAGGCTGCCAAGGTCAATTTATGGCTCCAGACGAGAAGCGCATGTCGACCACTYGCTTTGCAATTAAAGATCATCGTGAAAATATTTTAGGTTTTGATGTTTTAAACAGACGAACCTGGCACCTGCCAAATGGCAGCATGTGGTCCTTCGGCTCAGACATCGATCCTGACCCCGGTGGAAATAGGGAGGCTCCAGTGGGTGCACTTCGCACAGCCCCTGCCCTCCCTGAGTCAAAAATCACCAACGTACCGCAATACCCGATCTCTGCTGCAGCACGAAATGGAATTTCTGAAGTACCTGATTTGGAGAAACGAMAAATTATCTCCAGAACYCACTCCCCATATAACTCACCTGTCCAGCCAGGTCGGAAACCAGGCGGGAGGTGGCGTTTGACAACTGATTATCTGCGCCTGAATGCCAATGCAGCCCCGCTAACGGCTGTTGTGCCAAACATTGCAAACTTAACAGCTACTTTGGAAGCAGCTGCACACCCACGGATGGCAGCGCTAGATGTAAAAGATATGTTCTTTATGGTTCCCTTGAAGGAGGATAGAGAGACGTTTGCTTTCACTTGGGAGGGAATACAATATACCTTTAACAGACTCCCACAGGGGTATAAACATTYACCCACARTTGCTCATGCCGCACTTGCTGAACTTTTACAGACAGTCTCACTCCTCCCCCAAGAAGTGAAAAACTGTRCCAATATATAGGTGATCTTCTGGTTGGAGGAGCTTCCCCTGAGAAGGTGGGGGAAGCAGCAGCAGCAGTATGGCAAGCACTAAATAAAGCTGAAATTGAGACTCCACCTGGAAAATGTCAGGGACCAAGTAAAGAAGTAAAATTTTCAGGTACTTGGTGAATAGCAGGCAGTGCAGTGATTCCTCCAGATACCTTAAGAAAAATCAAAGAGCTGCAAATGCCCAAATCAAGGGAGGAGTTACAACAATTAATGGGAGATTTAGGATGTTGGAGGAAGCATGTACCTGGATTTTCTACCATTTCCCATCCATTATACTCACTCTTATGGAAAGGCAAACCCTGGGAGTGGAAATTAGAGCATAAAGAGGCGGTCMAAACTCTAACTGAAGAATTAAAAACATATCAGTCACTGGGACCAGTACACCCCCGCGACCTTAGTTTAGTTGAATGGGGTTTTGCCAAACACGCTACTTACTGTAACCTGTTCCCAACTGGCCCCAATGGGCCAAAAAAACCTTTATTGTTTAGCTCAACTGCATTTAAAGAAACAGAACAACGATACTCTGAAAGGGAAAAGGGACTTTCATCTTTAGTCCAAGCAGTTAAGTTGAGAAAATACAGCAGGGACAACCTGTGCGAACTAGAGGACCATTTAATTTACTAGAAGCAATCCTAAAGGGGACTGCTCCCCTAGAAGGAGTTGCACAAAAAAACACTATCAGAAAATGGTATGCCTACCTAACAGGAGTTGCAGAAAATATGCAATTAAMTGAAGGACACACTAAGGTTTCCAAATTGCAGATGCCCATAAACACGGGCCCTTTAGCCTTACAACAACCTTTTAAACCTTCACCCATTCTGGATGCACAGCCCTTCACTGAGGGTACACCAACAGAAAATATTTGGTTTATAGATGCTTCAGCAAAAAGGGTAAACATAAATGGCAATATAAGGCCGTTGCATTAGATACTACCACCGGCAAACAAGTAACAAAGGAAGRYGAAGGCAGTGCRCAAGTAGGAGAAATAAGAGCAGTTSTTTTGGCAGCACAAAATGGAGCAAAAATCATACATGTAGATTCCTACGCTGTGTGGGCCGGTGCCATCCAGTGGCTCTGTCAATGGGAAACCTTGAATTGGGAAGTAAATAGATCCCCAGTCTGGAGAAACAAAGATTGACAATTATTACTAAATATAGCCAGGAAAACACCTTTCAASATGGGATGGGTAAAAGCTTGTGCTAAGGGTAATCAACCAGCCACAAAGTGGAATCAAAAGGTAGATGAGCTAACTAAAATTAGGAAAATTACCTTAAATCCTGAGTGATATCGATTGGGAGAATGGTTACACCAAAACCAAGGCCACACGGGTAAAGAAGCACTTTTTGCTGCACAGAGTAAAGGCTGGCCTATAAACAGAAAAACTTGYGAAACTATTCTTACAGAATGTCACCAGTGTAGACTGAAATTACAAGCAGATCATCCTGCTAAAGCACCACCTCTACGTACCAATGAAGGGAAAACTTTATGGTCTACATGGCAAATTGATTATATTGGACTGTTCAAATCCTCTGTGGAGTGGAAGTAGTCTCTGGCTTGCTTATGGCAACTAAGTGTCAGAAAGCCAATGGGTGAAATACAGTGCGAGGGCTATCGTTYTGGTTCTCAAATCTACCTACTCCTAATGTTATCCAAAGTGGTAATGGCCCACATTTTTCGTGTAAGGAAGTGCAAGACTGGGCAAAACAAGAGAGAATTAAATGAGTATTCCACACRCCATACTACCCTCAATCAAATGGGATGGTAGAAAGAACTAATGGCTTAATGAAAAGGAGTCTCAAACCACATGAGGCTCAATGGGATATGAGACTTCCCAAAGTACTCCATCAATTAAATAATCAATACGGGCCTACTGGAAGCCCTGTAAGGCGAGCGTTCTTTGAAAAAACTGAGCTTAGCATTCCACCTACCAGGAAAAGAGAATATCCGATGACATTACAGCCAGGACAGCCTGTAATGGTCAATCTACCATCCATCAGTACTGTGCCTATGACTTTAACTAAACCTCGTGGCCCACTTGCCTGGGAAGCTACTGATAGCAGTGGTGCAAGACATAGAACTAGTGCATGATGGATTTTTCCTTCTTTTTAATGGGGTAACTCATTCGGACTCTCGCCACTGAAACAAGTCTCTGTTTTCTCTTGCAGCACCCCACAGGAGGGCAAACGGAAATGTTGTGTTCATGTTACTATTCCAAACCCTAACAATGCCGCTCCTCTTAACCTGTGGTCAAAGAACCCTGGCGCGGCCATGGTCTCAAGTTCATGTTAAGYACACCGGGAGTATGGGAGTGCACCCTACTAAGGGAGATTTAAATCTTTCCACCATGGTCATGCACAGAACTGAAATATACTTAGAAAACGAATGGAGCTTGGATAAAGATGAAGATGATGATAAAGTTCCCCAACTTCAGGGAACGGCAGGGAAAGAAATTAAAATAGCATGCCGGATGATCGACGGATCTACTCATGAGAAGGCATCTCAGATTTCTGTGTACAACATTACATCAAACCCAATAGCAAAAGATACGAAACTTTACGCCTCTGAAAGTTGGTACAATTTTACCTTAGTACAACCTGGTTTTGTAGTCTGCCTCTGGGCTCACCGTAGTGTGGGACTATCATTTAAATTTAAAATAGACATTACTGAGCCTAGTACAACAACATCCACCCCGATTGTAAAGAATAAGAAAACTCTATCCCCCACAAATTTCTGAAATTGGACCATATATGATCAAAAATACAGGCCAAGAACGAGTATTATTTAATCCATCATGGTCTCTTAAACAAATAGAACTATTGATGCAAATTAATATCCCCACAACCAAACCGACCTGTTCACCATTCCTGAGTACATCCCATGCAGGATGATTAGCATGGTTACACGGGCGAAACCTCACCTCTCCAAGATGCACAAGGAGAGATGTGACCAGTATTATAGGGACAATATTGGGACTCTTAAATAGTATAGATGTTGAAGTACTCGTAAATAAACTGAGCACAACAAGTGATTTAAACAAATTAGAACACCCATTGCAGTCTTCTCTGTTAGTATTGGGAACTAACCAATGACTCTTATCTGGTATGCTGCCTCAGTGGGAAAGAAATAATGAAAGGGACCACCAATTAATTGTGGATGCACTTGGTGTAGCCCAAAATAATGTTTCTCTAGCTCTCAGTTGTATCCAAGCTCAGCTGTGGATGCAATCTATGGTAACAGCAATTATAAGAGAAAGTGAAGAGGGGACCTTACCCACTGAAATTCGAAAGGTAATTTGGGATAATGCAACTAAATTTGAAAAAGAATTCCAATTCTGGTGGTATCTAGTCAATTCCACTTATGACCCCATCAATAATAAGGCCACAGCTTTTGTCTTAACCATAATGCAATGCTTCAGTATATACTATATACCCAATCATTGCGTTAGGATTAAATCTCAATGGAACTATCCTCTATCCAGTAGAACACAGAGTGTGGGCCCAATGAAATGGAAACAAATGGCAAACTGTTGAGGTTAACGCATGCGTTGTACGGGAACAACAAGGATTTAGTTGTGAGAATAACACCATCAAAGCTAAAGACATTTGTCTTGACATTGAACAAAATGTTAGTCATTTTGAAATACATCCCAATGAAACCCCTGAAACTGTACTTGTATATATATTGGAAAAGGATGTGTTTGYTTGAGAACCCTTTGTGATTTTAGATTTGTAGATAACATTACTGTAGATAYAAGCAATCACTCAAATATTCGTGTTTGTAACCTTACTAAAATTATGGGATGTGACTTTAATTATTCAGCTCCTGTTAGGTCTTATCAATTACTACAAGCTAATTATACATTGAGTCAAGATTTATTGCCTACCCCCATTGGAATGAGTCTTGTATTGGTGAAGAAACTACTACAACACGATGACCTGTGTCAGCGGCTAGAATGCGTCCAAAACAATGGACGCAAAACTCTAATTACCATTCATCAGGATGGAGAACACCATTGGTAGGAAACTCTTCTTGGATAGTCACCAACAGCAACGGGAGTGTTTAATCTTATGCTTCACCCCGTTGTGATTTTATTAACTCTAATATGTCTGTTGGTTATAATTATATTGTATATAAAGTTTTGGTACATGATAAAACAAATAACCCAACTTCAACCACCCAAAACATACAGTAAGTAAACATTGTACATCCAGAAATAAATGAAATGGCTCTGTCCCAAATAACCATACAATGCACTGACAAGGGCATCTCCAAAGAAGGTGAAAAGCCTACTTTCAAGCTCTCTGTCTACTTCATTTGAAGCACAGCTTTGAACACTGTCATGGTTTAACCCCAGCCAGCAACTAAGCACCACACAGCCGCTCGGTCACTCCCCCCCGGTGGGATGGGGGAGAGAATCTGAAGAGTAAMAGTGAGAAAACTCGTGGGTTGAGATAAAGACAGTTTAATGTCATCACTCCGAACGTCCCCCCTTCCTTCTTCTTCCCCCGGTTTTATATACTGAGCATGACATCATATGGTATGGAATACCCCATTGGCCAGTTGGATCAGCTGTCCTGGCTGTGCCCCCTCCCAGCTTCTTGTGCACCTGGCAGAGCACGGGAAGCAGAAAAGTCCTTGACTAGTGTAAGCACTACTTAGCAACAACTAAAATGCCAGTGTGTTATCAACATTATTCTCATACTAAATYCAAAACACAGCACTATACCAGCTACTAGGAAGAAAATTAACTCTACCCCAGCCAAAACCAGGACAGTATCCACCCCTTATTCCATACCATTTACGTCATGCTCAGGTCCTACACTATCCAACACATTCTCGTTACCTACCACCCCCCTTCCCATCATTTGATATAATACACAGATACCATTCCCTTAGTCTATAGACCACCCCTGTAAAATGTCTGTAAAATGTCCAAAAATGTCCACAAAATGTCCACTGAGTTCATTTAGTCCATGACCTTGGTCTCCATCTGTTATGGTGGTCACTCCGGACAGGAGAGGTGGTTTATTGCATGGAGTTACTGGGCACCAAAGCCAGCTCAGGTCGGGTCACTGCTGCACTTGCACTGCTTCTTGTAAGGCTTGTCCTCCATTGGTTCTGGTGGTTCCTGCTATAGTAATTCCTATAACATGCAACTCAAATCATGGGTTACAACAATTTAAAGGTATTTCCATTACAATCTCCACCCCTGGTCCTTTTGGGCCAGRTTATAGGGTTTAACATTGCAATGAACTCCTCCCTTGCCCCGGCTCCGGCTTGGACTTATCCACAGACTACAGCCCCTTAGGGTGTACCTGCTTTAAGTGGAGCCTTATCTATGAGCCACAGTCTCTTCAGGGGTGTACCTGCTGCGGCATAGACTTATCCACAGCCACAGTCGCTTTGAGGTGCACCTTCTTCATGGGCCACAATGCCTTCAGACATATACCTGCTCTGCTCTAGCATGGCCTTACCCGTAGCCACAGTCCCTTCAGAAGTAAACCTGCTCCAACATGGCCTTACCCATGGCTGCAGTCACTCCAGGGGTGTACCTCTCCTGTCATGGGCTTATCCATGGCCAYACGCTTTGAGGTGCTCCAGCATGACCTYATGCACAGCCAYTGATGCTTCAGGGTGTACCTGCTGCAGCATGGACTTATCCACAGCCACAGATGCTTCGAGGTGTACCTTCTCCAGCGTGGACTTACCCTTGGGCCACAATCCCTTCRGAGGTATACCTGCTGCGGCACGGACATAATCACGGCCACAGGCGCTTCGAGATGTACCTGCTCTGGCATGGGCTTATCCACGGCCACAGACACCTTGGGGTSTCCTGCTCCCRYGTGGACTCATCCACAGRYCACAGTCCCTTCAACTTGAGTTCRCACTGGAGTTCCAGCCCATCCAGTAYAGCARCACAGAAACAGCAGCGATGCCCTGGCCGTCTGCCAGCCCAGGCGCAAGGCCATGGCTGTCATCAGAATGTTCCCAGGCACAGCACAGTAAGACGATAAGCAGTGCAGCAGTACAGCAAGCAGCGAAAGCAAAAAGCAGCCCCTAACGAGCACTAGACTCTAATATACAGTAAGGCAAGTAAGCCCCACGGCAAGTACAGGAGCCTGCCAATCAATAGCTAAACAGCCATAACAGCTATAAATTTGATCTAGCACATTCCAGTCAAATCTGTCATTATCTTGAACSCTTTGAGCCCCATGTAGGTAAAGCAAAAGTCGCGCACGCGAACAGAGCAAAACAAGGAATTCATTCACCACTTCCCATGGGCAGGCAGGTGTTCAGCCATCCCCAGGACAGCAGGGCTCCATCATGCGTAACGGTTACTTGGGAAGACAAATACCATCACCCTTCCTTCTTCTTCCCCCCACTTTATACTTTATCCCCCCCACTTTATGAGCATGATGTCATATTATGGAATATCCCTTTGGTCAGCTGGGGTCAGCTGTCCTGGCTGTGCCCCCTCCCAGCTTCTTGTGCACCTGGCAGAGCATGGGAAGCAGAAAAGTCCTTGACTAGTGTAAACACGACTTAGCAACAACTAAAACATGAGTGTGTTATCACATTATTCTCATACTAAATCCAAAACACAGCACTGTACCAGCTACTAGGAAGAAAATTAACTCTATCCCAGCCAAAACCAGGACAGTTTTCCAAAAAGTTTCTAACCACTGGTTGCAGCACTCCAGTCAGGASAGCTATCCCACCATGTCTCTGTAATCCCAGTGAGGTCAACTTGGCAACTACACAAGGACTTCTGACACCTCCTGTTTGTTCCCCACGCTGTGTGCACTTGTATACAGGCATTAGAGCTGAGCCCCAAACTGTGCTGCTTCTACAGGGGCAATGTGACAGCCTCCCCGGTCRTGCTGTCCCCCGAACACGCTCACTCTGACCCTTGTGCCCTCGCTTCTCTTCAGGTTGTGGTAGCCGTGAGGTCTAGTTGCTGCCATACACTGATGCTTCTGAAGAAGGTGGAAAACGTCACGTGACAGAATACATTTAGCTAGCCGTGCAGTAGGGAAACAATACATTTCCCTGACACCYGCAGGTGACTGCATGAAGCTCACAAGTGACACATGTATTTATAGAGAGTTGTTCAGTGTTTATTTATTGATATCCCTATAGATATGTAACTGCAGGAAAACCAGCAATTGCCTACGAAGTCACAGCCACCTTTAAGCATATTTGGAAGAGAGCTTCCATGTCAGCCAGGACGAGTGGGGTTGGGGTTTGCCCTCCACTTTCTTYCCACCTATTGTCCTAGATGACTTTCTAATCTGTCTTTGTAGCCATTGATTGCTTTGCTATGGTTAGGGGAAGACAGCTGGGGAGCTACAGAACAGAGCGAGGAAGAGGGTTTGGGCTTCAGGAAAAACTCTCTTGCTAATGAAGAAAACAAAGAGCAGAGGCTTGCTATAGGAGCCCATACTCTGTGGAGTATGGACAGGATTGTCTGTCTCAGGACAGTCATGGGAGCTGTGTCCTGGGAACACAGGTCTTCATTGGCAATACAGGCCATTCTACTGTTTCTTCTGGTCCTATTTCCATAACATATTTCCATTCATGCTGCACTCCTATCAATCTGCATATGTCTGTTTAAAATCCCTACGGYGATACAGCTTTAACACAGAGTTACAGCCAGCCTTCACAGCGCAGAGCTTCTGTTTCTTCTGTAGGGAAGCAACTTGTCGGGAAAAAAAAATCTGCTAGGAATACACTCACGTTATGAAGTAAAACGTCAGAGTGCCATTCTGGTTTTAAGGAAAGTCGTTTCCTCAGCACAGATTTAAAACCCACAGAAACAAAAGSCTCTACAGTAATCTCTGGAAGCTGAAACCAATGAAATTGCTTCTGGTAGAGGAAAACACTTCATGCCAGAGGGAACAGCCCGAGAGTGTCAAGACTGCTGTAGCTCCCTGTCCCCAGGTCCAACTAGTGGTGAGGCTGAAAAYGTATTCCCAGCAGGCAGGCACACACAGGGGACACGCATACACCACATACATCCACATACATATGGCCGGCCACACAAATCACAGACACTCAGAGCACTCACATGAACATAGACAGCACCAACGGGCCTCATCCTGCTCCCCTCTCCAGCTGAGCAGGATGGAAGTCCACTAGTAGGAATATATGTATATGCATATACACATATACAAGGTGGATCCCTCCAGCAATGGGGCTCAGACCTGGCCAGGACTTTCCAGGTCCCATAGCTGACCCCCCTGTGCTCTTGCCCCGAGAGACAAACAGGTCCCCTCACACGCACAGCAGGTCCCTAGAGATCCACTCGCCCSCAGCTCCAGGCCCCTTCACCTCTGCACCAGCTGGTCCATCACACACTCGCCTGCATATCCGCGCTCACTCCAGTTGCTGGYTACCCCTTTATTCTCCCACACTTGTTCCCCCCCTAAACGTCTCATAATAATCTCATAATCTCTTGTGTGATCTTGAACTGCTTTTCCCCTGCTTCCTACCCCTTTTCCATCCTGCTCCTTTTCCTCCACCCTGGACAGGAGCTCGGGAGGGGTGTCCCTGCCCAGCSAGCCCCACGCCCCGACCCACTGCAGCAAGGGACCTGTGCAGGGTCACGGTTACGATGTACCGTGGAGCCAGTGTCAGCSCCAGCCCAGTCCCCGTGCCGGGGACGAGACCAGTCTGAATTGATTGCAGTTATTGGATGTGTGTGGAGCAGGCRTTTCAGGGAGAGGAGAGCTCCCACCTCCCACCAGATGAGCTTTTATCACRTAACCTAACAGTTTCCACAGAACAAAAAACTCAAAATGTATACCCAGCCATTAGCTGATTAAGCAGGCAGTACAGAACTGGGGGAGGGTTGTGTAAGAAATAGGAGAGGGACAAGAAAGCAAAGGTCCCAGCATGTTCTGCAAAATGCGATTTGAAACAGTCTGGGGAAATGAGAACAAGAATAATAGTTGGTTGTGYGGGAGAGAACAACTATCAGGTGAGCCAGAGCTAGACCTGAAAGAGGGGTCTCAAGTAGAATGGGGCTGACGATGAGAGAAACTGAACTAGCCACGTGCTGGAAAAGAGGGGAAGTGGGTTTGGCAGCTCATTCCCAGGGTGTTTCCGTGTACTTTAGCCATCCTCAGGGGGACAGAACTGCTGATGTGGTCAGAGCTACCAGTGTCGTGRTTTAACCCCAGCCAGCAACTAAGCACCACGCAGCCGCTCGCTCACTCCCCCCCTCGGTAGGATGGGGGAGAGAATCGGGAGGGCACAAGTAGGAAAACCTGTGGGTTGAGATAAAAACAGTTTAATAATGGAAATAAAACAAAGTAGAACAGTGATAACAACAATGATAACAACARCAACAATAACAGAATATACAAAGCAGGCGATGCACAATGCAACTTGTCACCATCTGCCGACTGACGCCCAGCCCGTCCCGAGCCGCAAGAGCCCCCCTTCCCGGATCACTCCTCCTAGTTTATATACTGAGCATGATGTCACATGATATAGAATACCCCATTGGCCAGCTGGGTCAACCGCCCCGGCTACGCTTCCCTCCAGCTCCCCCTGCACCTGGCAGATCATGGGAGGCTGAAAAGTCCCTGGTGCAAGCACYACGCAGCAATAACCAAAGCATCAATGGGCCRCCAAYGCTCCTCTCACACCAAACCCCAAACACAGCACCCCCTCCAGCTRCTGSGAAGAGAGTTAACTCTGTCCCAGCCGGAACCAGGACAACCAGGCAAGCCAGGCTGYGCAGGCTATTTAGAGCAGGAATAGCCTCTTCTTCACACACAGCAGAATGGTTCCGCAGGACTGAGCGTAACAACATCGGATACATCAGGCAAGGCAAAATTTTTTTCAAAATCCAGCTGCATCCAGTTAAGCTGCAGAAGTTGCATTTAGGAGTGCATTCTTTTCACTCAATTCCCCCACTTTCATTCACATTCATTCAATTTATTCAACTTCATTCACACTGTCAAACCCCACACTCACAAGCACCAAGGTGCGTGTGCCCAACAGGTCTGGCCGGGATCTACGTTGCTTGCAACATAAGGGAAGATGGGCACCAACTACCACATCCTTATTCTTGGGTTATTCTTCACTGGCTGTGGCAAACTGCCTTGGATGGGTCTTTTATGCCCAATAGTGGGTATGAAAGCTGGTGGGACCCAGCAGTTACTACGGTGGCATCCTTGTGCTTCACCGTCTGGCTACTTCAGCCTCCACACACTTCAGGCAACTTGTTTGCCCATTTTCTGTGTTTCTTCATTTTGAATTTCTGAGGCTATGGTCTGCTTCCAGTTGGACTAACAGGAAAAGAAATGGCATTTGTGATGTGCTGTATCTTCCTGTCATGTCCAGCTGTCAGACGGTAGGGTCTTCTGCAGGCAAGTTGTCTATGCTACAGAGTGCAGGTCTCCCTGGTTTGAGAGAAACAATTATTTCTCAATTTTACTGCCTTAAACTGTGTCTAAACACASGCCATTCTTTTAACCTTTGTTCTGCTGTTTCTTCTGGTGCTTATACACACCCGTTTCCATTCATACTTCGCTCATACCAATCGATACTTCAGTTTCAAGTCTCTGACAGCTTACTAAGGAGTCAGGTGAATACCAGAGCTAGGGCAAACAAGGAGACATTACAGCTGGAAGTAGAGGACACCAGAGAGAAAGGTGTACAGGGATTATATTTTTAGCAGCAGCAAGAGGTTACATCAACCCAGCCACTGTTTCAGTGGTTTCTAACTTTAAGCAAATGGCTTGATATTTCAGGCTGGAATCACTCACTGCCCTGTGAAAATAATACTGCTTTGGGACTCCACGGTACAGTGATCCCTTCTGCCTCACGCAGTTGTGTTGTTTCACATAAACCGGCTCTGTCTGAAGTCGGTAAGGGAGTCAAGTATTTGGGGCATTTCTATTTGCAAAACATTATACCAACAAACAGAATAAATCCAGTAACACTTCTTTGTTTGCTTTCACTCAGAACTCATCCAAACTCCTTCTTAAGTGTATTTAAGTGTAGAATAGAACATGCTTGCCGAGATTGTATTTGCAGCTTCTTTCTGCTTGCAGTGCTTCACTTTACTTTCCTGCTCCATGCTGTTAATACTGTTCCAAACAAGCATCCAGTAAAGCTCCTCTGCCCAAATAGTTCAGATTTCTGAGTGGATTAATGCACAAATGCATGTTTTCAATGGAACTGGCTGAAAAACAGAAGACAAATATAAGCAAATGACTGAAAGGTTTGACTGATTCATAATTACTATCTACTGTTTGGAGTTGACATTGCTGACTCACTGGTTGAATCATTTTCTACCTTATCAGTCTTGATATGGGTCTGGGTTTTATCATCCTTGACAACCCAAGAATGCACGTATGCGTGCCTAGAACATAAACCAGCCCAGAACTATCAATTTACCTTTCTAAAGCTAGAACTAATGCGGTAAACTCCTCCTCCTACCTCTCCTTTTCTACTGATTTCTTTAAATTAGTTCGTTTGTTCAAGTATAATAGCAAGAGGGCAAATATGGGAAAATACACCCGATGAAAAGATCCTTCCATATTCCCTTCAGGAAAGAAAGCAAAACAACAGACAGTTGTTTGTGTGATCACCTTGGTCACATTCCTTGAGTTGGTTCTCTTTCTATGACCCGAACAGCCATTGCTCGTACAGCGACCGTGTAGTTTCGCATGCCTTTCTGATTAGGCAGTAGCACCAGGCAACGCAGGCTGGCATTCACTTTACATTTGAGGTTAACTTCCTGATCCAGAGGGAGTAGTTGATACTTACCATTTCTTAAGCTTGCATTGCCAAACCGTTTGAATATGAAAACTCATCTTGAATAGATTTAGTACTCAGCCCTCTCCCCATCTTTCTGATTCACTGTTTGCCATGCTTCTYGCCTGTCCCACAGACCCTCCCAAGCCCTACTTCAGCATTAACAGGAATCAGTCGTTTTGAAACAAAAATGTATCGAAAGAAACTCTCTAAGACTCATTTTGGAGTTTTAGAAAGCAGGCATTCTTTAAGACGGTGCTGGGCAGCACTGGGGATCTCTCCGCCACAAGCACTCCAACAGGTTAGCAAAGCACMTCAGTTYACATACAGGAAAATCATGCATATTCATTAGATTTCATGGAAAGGGCAGTCTTATGGTGATGAGTTCCCAGAATTCATTTACATAGTCCAAGTATGCACAGTAAAATTAGGGTTAGGGTCTTTTCACCCTCCAGTGGCTGTCCATAGTCTTCCTCACACTGTCTGCCAGTTGAACTTTGGGCTTCCTTTGTCCATATATAGTCATGGAATTAGCTCCTCAGTCCTTTGACTCCAGAATGTTACAAGGACGTCAGCTTAAATTGGTTTTTTTACACCTATCTTGACACAGTTGTCCTGAGTTGCTATTATCAGTGATTTTCACAGGAAGCCTAACGAATTAGCCCAAGGCCTGTTCAATCTCATCAGCCAAGGAGTCACATGTTTCAAAAAAAGTCCTCATTCTATTATCAACTCACTAAAACTATGCCAGTGAAACTAAGAAAAATGCAAGTAAGGCTTTTATGTATCACGGTAAGGTCTTAGTCAGGGATTGTCAGGGATATAACCCTTTCAATTTCTCCCCTGTGAGGACACCACTCTGCAGCCACCCTTGATCAGCAGCTGACTGCCAATCTGAAAGAAAGGAAAGTAATGGCATTGCTACATAAATACTATAATTATTTGGGTGTGATAAGTTTTTCTTCTACATTATAGGCTTAATGCTCTGTACTACATTTGTATTAGTGTTATGTATAGGCAGAGAGAGCAGAAGTTAGCAGGGAGGCGAGGAAATCCTTCAGTGGACGCTGGTGCTCTGCTCTAAGCACACGCTCTGGGAAGGACTAGCTGGGATCCACACCTGGTAGATAGGGACCGATTACAATAGTATACATGGAATTTCATCCAGGTGGCAGCTCATTGCCAAACCCAAACATCAGAAACAGCAAAGAATCCGGCATTTTAAAAAAAAAAGGAAAGAAAAATAAACCCTCACACCCCTGACAATCACCATTTCTCGCATTATTTGTCTCCTGGGTGGTTTCGAGCCGAGGAAGCCTGCGGGCTTCCCGCGCGGCGCTGGGAGCCGGCGGCCGGGCCTGGCGGCGGTTTCCCGCCTTACCCCTCAGGGCTCCCTCAGGGCTCCCTCAGCCGCCGGCCCCGCCCGCCGCCGAGCCCGCCCCGCGCCTTCAGTTTCGATTCCTCCCGAGCCCGGCCGGGCGGTGGCCGCGGACTCTCGCCCCGCTCCCGGTCTCGTCCTGCCCCGTTCCGTCCCGYCGCGGCGAAGGGGGAACGATGAGCGACCCGGCGGTGTGCTGCTTCCTCACCAAGACCCTGTGCGCCCAGGGCGGGCGGCTGGGGCTGCCGGAGCTCCGGCAGCACATCGGTCTCTCGGCGCAGCAGCTGGAGGAGACGCTGTCGGCGGCGGGTCCCCAGCGGTTCGTGGTGCTGCGGGACGGTGGCGGCGCGGAGGTCCTGGCCGTGTCGACCGTGCGGCTCTGCGTCCGCAAAGAGTGCGGGGGCTGCGAGCGGCTGCACTTCTGCAAGCAACACCTCATGGGCAAGTGCAACCTGGGGCCCAGGTGAGCGCGGCGGGACGGCGGGGCGCGGGCAGCCGTTGGCGCCGACCGCCCGAGGGGAGGGAAGGGGGGCGTCCCCCCCCACACACATCCGACTCCCCCTCCACACACACACCCCCGACCCCCCGGGGCTTCTCCCCGGAACCGGCCGCCGCCGGGACTGRCCCGGGGCTGCTCGGCGGCAGCCTGCGGCCGCTCCCGTCCCTTCGGTGCGGCGGCCGGCTCTCTCCGCCGGGGGTGCCGCTCCTGCCCCGGCCCCTTCTGCCCCGGCTCCCCGCAGGAGGTGAGGCCCAGTCCCCCCCGCGGGTACAGCCTCGTACCGGGCGTTTCTTGCTCGCCAAGGACTCGTTTGCTGTTCCCGCTGCTTTGGTAGAAGTCCGAAGCGACCGCGATAGGTTGCAGTTTTCTGAAGCCTGGTTTTCTTTGTCGGTGTGACGGTTTTTTTGTTAAAGCCGCTTGTCTGCTACAGCCATCCCTCAGCCCACTGGCGTCTGGATGAAATAGTTTACAAATATTTCTCTAGCAACAAAAAGCAAAGTGCTAGCATGCCGTCTGATTTTAATCTGGAAAGTTACGAACGCTTAATTTTGCTGTAAGTCACTGCTCCGCTGACAGCCCTTTCTGTGAGAGGCAGTGTTTGATTTCCCATGTACATCAGTCCCGTTTTCTGGAAGTACAGAGGACTCGCAGGAAGGGTAGGCCTGCCAGCCTCTCTAGGCACAGACAGGCCAAAGGTGTACCTAGTTTACAAAAATAATGATAAACGAAACTAAAAACAAATGCAGAAGTGAAACCCAGAAGCTTTTTGGTGGCAATCAATGGCAACAGTGAGCTCTGATGGAAGAATTTGCACTTTAAGCCCCCAAGTCCCAGGTCTTGCGCTGTTGCCATGTTAGTAATATGCTGTTACCCCACCAGGTTCTTCCTCTTCTGCCTCAGCAAAATAGCTCGTTGTGTGCTCGGATGCAAAGAGGATGGAGGGGAAAGGCCATGTCTGTCTCAGAATGTTACTAGCAAAGTATTAGGATGCTAACATTTTCTTACTGTTTCTTGCTTTACTGTCAGCATGGTAAGCTTCCACGTGAAGGTACAAATACCTTCAAGTGCATGTAGGCACTTGCCCTGGATAACTCTGTGTGAACTAAAATGTGCAATGAGGTGATTGCCTTTGTAGTGATAAGCTGTTCTGTCCTCTCAATAGCATTGTGTTTAAAATCACCTTTCTATGTGTTAAAAAAAGGAAGAGTATGCCTTTYGTGGGAGGGAGGTTGATTAAAATGAGGGGGCAGAAATACTGCTAGGTGGACCACATGGATCAAGACAGAGAATATTTTTTACCTGATAAGCCTACCTCCCAGATCTTGCATCCTTTTTGGTTTAGATTTTTTTGAAAGAAAAATGTCTGTGCAAGTTACCGGGGTCTTCCTGTTTAGTGGAATCAGAATTTTAGTCCCATTAAACCCATTTTTAATTTGTGTCTGGCAAGTAACTTTTCACTGCTTTTTTTCTAAATGTGTTATTAACTCAGCTGATTGGTTTTCACTGTACTTGTTGACTGTTTTGACCTTTGACTTAGGAATATGTACCCAAGTGATGTAGATCACCATGTGACTGTCGGTGGAATCTGAAGTTAACTGTGGAGGAACGGTGGTAACGGCTCCCACTTCAAATACTCTGTAGCTCTCCTACCTTCAGAGCCATTAATCGAGTGTCTACAGAATCTAGTATCCTTAGAAGATCATTTCTCAGGACCAGAGGTGGCACGCTTCTGCCCTTCAGACTTCACATTCTTGTTTATTTGCTTACAAAGCAATGTGTCCAGCAGGTAGTAGGGGTCAGGGGCGAAATGTCTACACAAGGGTCTGTACAGAAGGGTTGGATGAAACACAGCATGAGGTAAAAAAGCTTTCACGAGGAGAGTTTCAGGAGGCTAAAAGGGTAAAGGGAACAGAGACCTGAGTCTGATAGATTAACAGGTACTGTTACTGGTTGAGTATGTCTAGTCTTAAGGCTGTATCAAATCATGCTTTTGCAGAGCAAGACATAAGGAGGCTGTATTTTACTGCACTGAATTAATGCACAGGTTGACTGTTTCTCCTCATTGATTTGCAGTATCTTTTCAAATAGATGCAAAAAAAAAAAAAAAAGGCAATCTTTCTCTCTCTGTAGTTCATACTCACTTCAGATATTTCTCTTGGGTTAGTAAGTGGCACCAGCATCTTTGTCATTGTCCTTTAATCACTTCTTTATCCAAAACTCAGAAGTAATGAATTTTCTTGGATTTTTAATTTTTTTTAACTTCCYAGCCAGCAAAGATAACAAATTGTGTTGTTTTCAGCTTCATTATCTCTTTGTTTTGCACTCTCAGACTTTTGCATCTTTCTTTACATGCCATCCCTAGGACAACAACCTTTTACGTTCACAAAATCAAGGGCATTGCAACTTCCACTGTTGTTGATGTATTCCTCTAAAATCAGCTTTCCCTGCAGCTGTTCAGATTGTGTGACTTGACTTGCCTCTTACTGGAGTGGAAGAAAGTGTGAGGTAGACAGACTTGCCTTCAAATCCGTGCTGCTAGCTTTAGTAGAAGTGGTCTGGCCACATTGATGTTTAAAATGGGGATAATAATGCTACTGTATTTCACAGAGTTGTTATGCTGTTTGGTCCATTCTGTAGCTAATTACAGAGACCATCTAAATGTTCACAGAGACTTTTGCCAAACTGCCTTTCTCTCCATGACTTTTCCCAAGCTCARCGTTATCTGAGGTTCTTCTTTAAATCAACTTGACTGAAAAAGTAAACATTGATATTTCTGTGTATTTTCTTGCAGATCTTGTAAGTACTCGCATGACATCATCAGTGCTGAGAACAAAAAAGTTCTAAAGATTCATGAGTTGTCTGGCCTCAATGAGAATGAGCTCCGAGTCCTGCTTCTCCAAAGTGACCCTTTCCTCCTCCCTGATGTGAGTTGTACTGATTTCTTAAGAGAAGCTTTTGTTAATTAGGAACGGGAGAAGGCAAGAGAGAAGGTGGAGGTCTGATCTCAATTTCGAGCTGTTCAGAATGTAGCGGAGTATTGAGATTAGTCTGAATGAAGTATGAATGGGAATGGCTGAGTGTGAAAGTGCYAGAAGAAACAATATGGAGCAAGGGTTGTGAAAGTGCTGTGTACTTATAACCAAAAAAAATAACAGCAATAAAACTGTTAAACACTGAAGAGTGCGTTGCTTACATAAATACCAGAAGGCTTGCACCTTGGCGAGGCTGTGTCATCTATGACTTGYTAGCAGAAGATCTGTCCTCTAATAGCAGGAAGTGGACAGTAAGGCTACAGCCTGTTTTGCGAGCCGTTCCTGTTATCCCAACAGGATAGCCATAAAGTTACTCAAAACGAGCAAACAAAAAAAGTCAGCAACTTCACCAGAGATTTACAGACAGTGAGATAAGCAAGACAGAAGTGAAAGATCACAATAACTGTACACGCTTACAGGATAAAAGGCGTGACCAAAAACCAGTTTGTTGGCTCTTCTCCAAGAGATGATGGAGACTAGGAAGCGAGGGCCCCTTTCCTTTTCCAGCCTATGTAGGCCTGCACATTTTTGTGCTTGAGGGTATAGGGGAGTGAGAAAAATCTATGAGAAAATGACCAAATGACTGCAGTTAGTTTTGTGTAAAATCTTCCCCTTCCAAAGTGCACTGAGTTTTTGTACACTAATTTTCTACAAAGCAACCTTTGTCCAGTTTGTATGCAAGTCATTGATTTTGTTAAATTTGGCTGAACAATTCATTCTGGTTCTGCATGTGAGTGTAAGAGCAGTGCTATCTTCAAGGTATGGCTGTTTCAAAGCCAAGAATATCCTGTTCTGGCTACAGCTGTTCCTGGTTAAGAAATTACCAGAGTACTGCCTATTACCCTTGTCTTTTTGAGGTTATAATCTCCACAGATCTGTTGGCATAACAGTTCTATTATTTTCTTATTCCTTGCTGTGACAATGCTGGGCTTTGACAGAATAGATCTTTTTTTTTTTTTTTTTTTTTAGTGTTTTAAAATATGTTGTGCAGGCAAATTCAAGGAGCATGGTGGTGATGAGCAAGGGGGATTAATAATATCTTTGTCCCGCTCAGCTGCATCTAAAACTTAAGTGTTTCTTATTTAATTACTCCCAGTAATGAGCAGATAGTAGCAACCATCATTGATTGGTATTACTCTTAAGCTCTTATCTATAGATCTGTTCAGCCCTCACTGCTGGCAGGCATCATTAATTACCTCTAACTGAGCACTTTAACTCCTATTATGGAGTAAAATAGTAGAAACAACGGAAAACAGTGACGGAAAACAGTGATCGATGGAGGCCATTCATAAACCTGAGAGCTGAGGAGAGGGGTGTGAAAGCCAACTTAGCTGTTTCTTGCTTAGAAATGCTGCCTGGCTCTGTGTGTGCTGACAAATCGCATGTATGAAGCTCTTAAGCAAGAGGAAACTTTGGTCTTCTGTGACCTGAACTGGGGTACAGCATAAGAAAACACAACAGCACCCCAAAATCAGTGTTTTTTATGATTTTCCTCACCTTCTCACTGCCTCTCCTGTTTTTTTGTTTCTTGGCAAATGCAAGGGGCAGTGTGCTTTCTTGATGTAGCTAATTAGTGGATTCCCTGTTYAGCTGAGGCAGCACTTTTTCCTGGTTAGGTAGTTTATTCTGATGCTCCCATGTAAAAATTCCGTCTGGCATACTAACATTATCTTTTAATGCATTTTCCTCTAGATGCTGTACAAAATTGCCCTCAACCAGATTCAGTGTCTTTAAATCTCTGGGAGCTTCACTTTGTAACTTACGTGGCTTGTATCTCCACTACCCTAAAGTGATATTTTGTRTAATGRATGCTCCATACAAAATGTTTGTATTTTTTATTACTCTCTCAGCTTTTACACGATTCTGYATTTTAGTTGCHTTTTTTTTTTTCCTACTCTCTTGAGCAGGAAGACACAAGCACGAAAGCAATTCCTATGCTCTGGCCCCCARCTGGTGTCTGACATAAGTCTTATGCTTTTTTTGGTAATTCTTAAACCAGCTTCAGGTTGCGTGACAAACTGCTCTCTGCTTCTGGTTTTGATTAGCAGTATTCCTGGAGGAGAAAGTTTCTAGAAAGGGGAGGATATTGAAGTTAAGGGGGAAAGATTGGGTTGGGGAAAGACCTATCAAGAAAGTAGCGATTTTAAGTTTTTCTAGAAATGTCCAGAGAACTATGTTACTCCTTTGAACCAAGGGACTACTGCATAAGTTTGTATTACAGCCCTTATTTTGTGCTTGATTGTCTGTCTCTGGTGAATTATGGGCTAAGTGTTTGTTTCCAGCTCAGTAACTTGAACAGTTATCTCCACTTGGTGGAAAAACAAATTGCATGTTTAAAGCCTTAACTTAYATTTCTTGTTAGGTAGGCACTCAGATGAGGCATGTGCATTTTAGATGAAGGTAACACTTTAAGTGGTATCAGGCCCTCAAAATACAGCTACATTCTTCAACTGAGGGAGACCATCCCTTGGCAGTGGTGTAAGATTTGAGTTCTTTAGTGACTGAAGTTGCAGAGCATCTCCCACAAGACCTAACACTTGCATATGTTCTGGATGTGTAGATCTTAGAGTGCTCTGTAGATGATAAGCCTTTCTGCATTCCCCTCGGACAAAGTTGGGGAAATGAACGAGAAAAAAAAATGAAGGGACTTACCCAAAATTCTGGAGTAGGTGAATAATTGCTTTGCATTGGCAGGTGCTGGTGTTTTTGGATCTCACTAAGAAAGGCACATGATGCTKAAGATAAATAGCTGGTTACTACTAAAGGTTATAATGAGAAGAAATCCTACGTGTCCCTTCTGATGTCGTGGCAACCAATGACAGTACAGCATCAGACAAACCTTTCTGGTAGGGCCATGGCTTGCTGTGCAGAATTTCCATCCACGGTGAGGTTCAGCATCCTTGCTGTTCCTCACATCTTTATAGTATTTTTATGGAAAGGAAAAAAAMCCCAAACCAACAAACAAACAAACAAAAAAACCAAAACCCAAAAAACCCCAAAGCTATTGGTCTTCTGTCCACATAAAACTGAATGTTCTAGGTGGTACAGCAAGGTTCATTGAGAGCATTATGTTCTTATGCATCTCTATAGGAACAAGCTCTTACAAACAGTACATACAGATTGTATTGTTAAAGGCAGTCCATGCTAACGGCATGGTATGTGCTCTCATTATGTGGCTGTCACTAATGATAACGTATTGGCCTCTGCAACCAAGGCCTACAAGTAAACTGCCTAGATTTGCTAGAAGTCACTATCTCCTCATTAYAATGTCTTCCACAGTGGTCTGCTACATTAGCTGAAAATAGGTCCAAAGTTCATTTTACAAAATTTATTTTCCCAGTACAAGAGAGCAATGGAGCTACTGGAAGAGGAGTTGAACGAAGCGCCACTAAGATGATGAAGGGACTGGAGCAACTCTCCCATGAGGACAGGCTGAGAGAGCTGAGTCTCTAGCCTGGAGAAATGAAGGCTCAGGGGATCTCATCAATGTTTACCTCTCCTGAAGGGGAGAGTGTCAAGAGGATAGAGCCAGGCTCTTTTCAGTGGTTCCCAGGACCAGAGGTGATGGGCACAAACTGAAACACAGGCGGTTCCCTCTGAACATCAGGAAATGCTTTTTTACTGTGAGGGTGACTGAGCACTGGCACAGGTTGCCCAGAGAGGTTGTGGAGTGTCCCCCCTTGGAGATATTCAGAAGCCATCTGGACATGGTCCTGGGCAACCAGCTGTAGGTGGCCCTCCAAGGGAATCTCTGCTCGGGCAGAGATTCAGATATTCAGAAGCCATCTGGACATGGTCCTGGGCAACCAGCTGTAGGTGGCCCTCCAAGGGAATCTCTGCTCGAGCACCTGGAGCACCTCCTCCTCTTCCTTCTTCTCACCTTGGTGTCTGCAGGGCTGTTTTGCACACTTTCCCCACCGTCCCCCTCACTACCGTGCAGCGTTTTGCCCTTTCCTAAATATGTTTTCCCAGAGGTGCCACCAGCTTGGCTGACGGGCTCAGCTGTGTCCTGCAGTGGGTCTGTTGGAGCCAGCTGTGTCCAGCATAGGGCAGCCCCTGGCTTCTTCTCACAGAGACCACCCCTGCTGCCAGCACCTTGCATGGGCACACAACAGTTTGTAACACCACTGATAGCATTTTGTGCTGCAGCTGAGCTTAAATATATAAATAATAGCCATAATTGCAAAGTAAATGGAAAATTGTGATATAGTTACACAAACAGGGTGCAGGAAAACACATAGAAGTAAAATATGCAAGATACCTGGTAAAACTAAAATCCTGCAGAGCAGGCAGGAAGGGTATGTGATGGAAGCAGAATAATCCTGTAGAACAAGGAAAACCAGAACAAGTCCAGATCCCAAAAATAAGATGTCAAAAGCAAATGAGAGCATTCTTTGGGGTGTTAGGGGTAGAAAAGCGTAAAGCATCCACAGTGACAGAGGGAAGATGGGGAAGAAAGAAGACAACCCCCTTTGGTTTCTGCTTCCCTCAGAGGCTAAGAACCATCAAGGATAGTAGCCATCGGTGCTCACTGAAATTACATCAGTTCTGTGGCTTTATATGCTCCCACCTAATTTAGAGTAAGTTTATGAAGGCTAATTGTTCTGTACATGATACTGACTGATGGCGATGAGGAACTTGCCTTTGGCAATGGGTATTGTTAATGAATCCAGTAAAGAGCCTAATTTTTCAGTCTTYCAAACACTGCCATCTCAGCAATCTCTAGTTCCCTAGTTGAGATATAAATCTRTATATATTCAGTTGCAACACAGCATAACAACTGTCCCTGTTGCTTGGAACAGGGATTGGGAGGAGATCTGTGACAGTTCTGGTGTGATGTTGRGGCTGTCTGCCAGACAGCTGTGTGTCCTTCTCAAAGCAGCTTTCTTGTTACGGGCTGCTCCTCTGTGCTGCGGGAGCGGAAGTGTCGCTGTGGTGCTTGGTGGGCAATATGAAGGAGTTTTTGGTGTGGGACTTGTTCCCTGGGTCCGATTCACTGCGTATCTCTTTTTTGGTGAGCAGAGGAATAAAGTGCGTTGCTTTTTCCGTATGTACTCTAACCTCAAAGCATTCTTCTTATCGTTTTTAGATGCCCAAGTTTTCAATGCAGAATAAGCTTTACAAATAGGTAGTGCAAATGCAGTTTCAGCTCCATGAAATAATACCTCGTTTGACACAGTATATATATTTTTATGGAGACCCTTGTTTTTTGTTATGGTGTGGGGTTTTTTTGTTTGTTTTGTTTTTTTGTTTTTTTTTTAATTTATTTTGTTTTGCTTTTTAATACAATAACTGTAAAACAGTCAGTTGTTATGTAACTGTCTTGCTTCGGAGTGCCAAAAATGAATGCTTGTTGGACTGGCTTTTCTTTTTCTTGGGAAAAAAACTCTGCACAACTTCAAAACTGAAAATGCATGAGTCAGCTGAAAATGCCTAGTTTTCTGTGCGAGAAATCTGCCTGGATTAAAGAAGTCACAATGAACACGTGCTTTCTAGTCACAGCTTTTCTGCTGTTAAAGCTGCATGCCTATAGAACAAAGAAAATATTCCTGATACTAATGTGCTTTTCCATTTCGTATTGTGTCTATCCTCCCCACTTCTAGGTCTGCCCATCTTACAACACGAAGTATGGTACCTGCAGCCAGCAAAACAACTGCAACAAGCTTCATATTTGTCGACACTTTCTCCGAGGGGAATGTAGATTTCTTCCATGCAAGAGGTCTCATAACCTCTTGGATGCCCATGCATTGAGAGTGTTGGAAACTGGAGGCATTGATTGGAACATAGTTTCAAACATCCAGGCTATATATAATCACAAGCATGTGGAATCCAACAAGGAACYGAATAAGGGGAAAAGTAAGTTGTGAGAAACACTGAGTTTAAATAGGATTTTGAGTTTGGTAGAGGTAGAAGCTGTTCTTGCCTTATCTCACACCTAAACACCATCATCCTTTCTGTGTTTTCAGTATACAACTACAAACCAAGAGAAAATTTATTGAAAAAAACAGCAGTTGTAAGGAGTAAAGAACTGAAGGTGCCTTTGCAAACAGTGGGCTCCACACTGCATATGCCACCTTCAGAAGGTAAATATCTAGATAAGTACCAACTGCTTCCATGTGGAATCAGCTTTCCTATTTACCCTCTTACAACATATACACATTTTTTTCCCTGCTGCCATTGATGTGCTTTCAGGAATGGACTAAGTCATGGCTGAGTCACATGGGAGGGAGAGCTGCATTACTGTTGCCTAAATTACTGCATGCAGAATTGCTATCAAGTGGCTGCTGATAACTGTGACTAGCTGGGATTTGTAACTGTTACTGCTGATCTGTTATATCAGGAGTGGGAGTGCTGGTGGAATATTATAAGTGTGATGGACATAATCCTCAACACACAAATTGGGATGTTGCCAGCTAGCTGAGGTTCTGGTCCAGCAGTGCTGTTCATTCAGCCTTCTCATGCAGGTCCCAGTAGCGATGTACGTGGTCAGAGCCAACATCAATTGCCAACAGGAACTGGAGGTGAAGACAAAGGTATGGATTATTTTTAACCCTCCAGTCTTCAGATCAGTGGTTCTCATTGGGATTTGGTTTCACACAGCCCTACAACTCCCTGTGGTAGTYGGAGTGCAGCTTATGTGCTTACCCTACCGTATGCTGAAAGCCATAGTACTGGACGGCCTGCAGAGGAGTGTTGAGATTTCTGCCGAAGCATTGTGTAGCACAATGGGGAGTAGCCTGGGATTGGTCTCTGTACTGTTCAGGACACATTACTTCCTTCCTGGGAAGGAGATAGAGTTGTATCTGTGCGTGTGATATCTTTCCTTGCTTTCTGCCCCTAGGAAGTGGATATAGCTTTCTCAGTAGAGCAGTTGTCTTGATATACCTTCCAGTGAGTGAATAGCAATTCGTAAATCTCCTGTCCTCCTGGGCAGAAGGGCCTTGGCTTTAAAGCCTGTCAGAGTCCAATACTCTCTGAACAGGTTCTTTTAGATATTCCACACATGGAGGGTATAATGTTTAAAATCAAATTTACTTATTCAAAGGTAGTTGATGTTACATGGRTGTTGTGGGTTAACCCTGGTGGGCAGCTAGGCACCACACARCCACTTGCTCACTTCCCCCTGACCCCCAGTGGGACAGGGGAAGAGGAAAGAAAGAATAAAAGCGAGAAAACTTGGGGGTCAAGATTAAAAAAAAAAAAAAAAAAAAAGGGTAAGTGGAAGAAGAAAGAAGAAAACAAAGCAAGTGATGCAAAGGGAATCACTCGCCACCTCCCACGGACACGCTGATGCCCAGCCAGTTCCCGAACAAAAGATGGCTAACCCTCCTAAAACTCCCTCTTTTCCCTTTTATTGCKGAGCAAATTGTTATATGGTATGGAATATTTCTTCGGTTAGTTTGGGTCCTCTGTGTGGTTGTGTCCMCTCCCAACCTTTTCACTGGGGGAGCAGAGTGAGAAACAGAGAAGGCCTTGATGCTAAGCAAACACTGTTCAGCAAAATCTAGGGCATCAGTGTGTTACCAGCGTTGTTTTGGTCAAAAATCTAAACCACAGCATCTTATGAGCTGCTATGAAGAAAAKTAACKCTATCCTAGCCAGGCCCAGTACAATGAGATTTCTGATGTAGTRGAGTGATGCAAAATACACTGAAAACACAATACAAATGTTAAGTTACACTTACCAAAACACAGCAATTGCAAAACACAGTTCAATCACAATACTAATGTGATTCCCATTACAGGTCTGTGTAATAAGCTCACTGTCACGACGCTGAGTATCCCCAGTCCCCAGGAAGGAATACGTGGGTTGAAGCCAGCTCAAGCCCTTTTCTCYCTTCGTAATTCTTTTGTTAGTTGTTTAGTTTTTATACTGCTGTGTTGGGCTGAGCCCTGTATTCATGCCCCCTRTGCTGCTCTGGCTAACTCGGGGAGAAACATTTGTACCATCAGTTGATCCACTCAGCTGACATAGCCRTTTATTTACAACAAAGGCCACCCTCTGGTCGCCTTTGTGTTGAGACAAAGTCAGCTTCTTTGCAACAGCTGTGGTCAGTCACACCCTGTGTTACTCTCTGAGCTTCATGGGCACATCGCCCTTSCCCGTCTCCACTGAGCCTTCTTCCATTGCAGGGGTTTATTGGTCAGTCACAAAGCCCTAACTCATGCGGTGGGCTGTACAAGGGATAGTCAGGTCCTGAAAGTGCTGGACTTGGCTACTGCAGTCAATTCTTTGTTACTTCTGGGATGAAATACTAATTGCAATGTCTTTCGCTTAGAGCTGTATTTTGGTAGGGCAAATAAGGACTGATGTGTTCTTTCCTATAGATAAAAAAGACAACTCCTCTGCTAAAGCTTCGAAGGACAACAAAGAAGAGAATTGTGATGAGCTGTGTGTGTTCTATGTCTGGAGGTACTGCAAACATAACGGTAAGCTTTATAAAAAATAGTGTCTTTGGAGAGCAGCATCTGCAGAGGCACTCCCCACTCAATGGCTCAGACTGGTGGTGGCATATGTAATGGCAGTGGCGATTGTGCCTTCTCACTCATTCGCTTCATTTCCAAGTCACTAATAAACATTGTCAGAATTACAAATAATCAGAGGAAAGTCAAGTGGATACACTTAAACCCTTTCTCCTCTAGATGATCCATTTATGGCCTATTTCAGCCCTGTTGATGGGGGCAGGCTTTGGGTATGTTTCTGTGGCAAAAACCCTTCAAGWGTTGAATGTTACACTTTCTGTAACTACTAGATCAATTTAAGAGCTGGCCTTATGCTGTCATCACTGACAACTGGTAACAATATGTCATCCTTTATTCCTGATGTATCCTATGTACATCAGATAACAGCCATATTCTCCCCCATTAAGTCCTTTAAAAAGTGATCTGAGGTGTTACAACATCTTAAGAAAACACAACAGTTGTACCAGCTAAGCTAAAGATAAATCTAGTCCATCGTCTATCTGGTAGKGGCCAATAACAGGGGTCTGGGGTAAGTATAAGCAATTGTATTTGCGGGCTGTCCCTGAACAGTCACCTAACCCCCAGGTTAGGCTCTTCCTTGGTTATAAGGAGGCACCATGAGATTTTCTTTCAGTGAACCTGTCCAGTCACTTTCTAAAGGACTACTCCTTTTCTGACCTCCTGGTCTTGGTAAAAGGTTCACTTAAATTAGATCAGACTGTGTTTGATCTCACTTAGGGTGTGGACAGTAAGTTGCCTGATAACTGTTTTGTCTAAGATGTTTGTGTGTATTTAGCATTTCTGTAGTGGGTTTGTGTTCTTGTAAAGATGCAGTTCTCCTGTCAGAAGCTCCTTTTTTGAGAGGCAAATGAGTAAGTTACTTTAGGGCTTGATAATACCTCTTCTTAACCATTACTTCGAAGAGAGTACTTTAAAAAATAAATTATCTCTTTTATGGGTATTTTATGGGTCATAGAAATRAAATCTGGCCAAGAGAGACCAAGTGTGTTTTTTGTCTACAGCTTTTCAAGTTAATTTAAGCACTGTTAACAAAAACAAGGAAGAAAGGAGTGAATGACGCTGTCTTCATAACTGGGGTTAGTTTCCAAATGTTTTTAGGTCAGATACATCAGGGGTCAGGAATGGTGAAATTCCTTTTGGCTCTGTGGAGCAGCTACTCCAGCCTTGTATCACGTTTCTCAGACTCTCTGCTTCTTTAGGACCAGGCTTGAGGCTTAAGTTTATGAACTTTTGGACCTGCATAATGTGAATGGTGTACTAGCTGTGGAAGTCAGGCTCAAAGCAGCTAAACTCAAATAACGGTTGGAGAGTTAGTGTGCTTTGCCATGCCATGTTTGGCTCAAAAGTTGTAACTAAGAGGTTTGGTCCGTACTCGGATGCGGAGTGTACATCAGCTTCCCCCAGCAGGGCAGCCTGGAGGTCAGCCTCTGCCTGTATCCAGCAGCATGCACTCACCCAGGGGTGTTAAGCAGGTCTGAACTCAAACATGCAGACATACATGCATTGAAAACATAGATGATTTAAAAAAACCCCAAAAGTCTTCCTCTTCCTGTGTGAAGGGTATATAGCACTGCTGCAGGCCTTGCATGCAAGGCAGTTAGAAGTTGCTGCTTCCCATTTTCTGAGAAGCGAAGCAACAATTCCAACAGTGCCTAGCAGTGTTGTTAGTAGGGCAGTGTGCTACCTGTTCAGGGGTGAGTGTAGGGTCCCTCTTGGGGGATGTTCTGTGGACTATTGCAGTCCTTTATGCTGCCTGTTGGGCTGGGCCTAAAAAAAACATTCAGGCCATGGTGACCACCCCATAAGCTCTAAGGGACTAAGGGAAAGAGAGATATTGGAGTGCTTATGTGATGTGTAGACTAGACTTTCTACAGCTGAGAAACACAGTGGTGACTTTCTACAGAGGAGAAACATAGACACACACTTCCTATCTGTGGCACTGCTCTCCCAGCTGCCAATGTCGTGTCTCAGCAAAAGGAAGGTTGTGGTTTCTTTGAAATATATTTGGCAGTATAAGAGCTTATGTTGCTTTTCTAGATAAGACTGGAGAAACATACACCCCTATTGCTTAAACATATTTCTATTTTGAGCACTCTGTCTTTATTGCTCATACCAAAGCCTGGGAGATAAAGCCAGAGTGTAAAAAATGCTTGTTCCTTTTTTTTTTTCCTTGTCTTGCTCTCTATGTTATGATTGCAGAGCTCTTGACTATGTGTGATCTCATTACAGATAAATGCAGCTTTGTTCATTACCATTTGCCATATCGATGGCAAGTATATAATGGGATCACCTGGAATGACCTTTCCATGATGGAGGAAATTGAAAAGGCGTATTGTGACCCAAAAAACAGCAGGTATAATGATGCCGTACTGCTTGCCTAGAGTACTCTGGTTGACCTCCTGAGGAAAAGCTCTTGTTTTGTTCCTAAAGATGTCTGACTTCTGTAACTTTTGATTACTGAGCTTCTCAGAATCTGGGAGGATGTACAAATGAGATTTTTTCTTTTTAAAAAGAAAAGTAAAAGTGATTGCATGGAAATATCACCCCATTTTTGTCTTCTAAAAATAACACAACAATATCTTGCATTTAAAACTCTATACAGGGTAAAAAGAGGCAGATGGAATTTAGTGCTTAGAATATTAGTATTTCAGATAATGAATCATAATTTATTTATAATAATTAAGTTTGGCCTTTTAACAACAGTTCAGAGCTAGTCCTTCTCTATGGCTATTCCTTTCCTAATGCAGCTAGTATCTATAATAATAATATAATATAATAAATATATAATATAATAATATCTATTATGTGCCTAGAGGAATTTTATGAAATGCCCTTTGCGTAAGCAGGCTTTTTTTTTTTTTTTTTTTTAAACCAGAGTGCATTTTCCCTTTAACTCCTTTCTGAAAGCACCACTGTAAGCCACCTGGATTCGTAGGGGACCCCAAGTTTGGCCTCAGTAAAATGGTATAGTCATTTTGGCCCATGCATCTTCAGACAGCAGGTGCTTTTGATTTGCAGCTTGACTAGGCTGCTGGATGGTGCAAATCACAAGCAAGTTTCCCAACAGGAGGCTGCTTTCAAAGTCTTTCTGCCTAAGAGTTAATTTTTCAAGCCTTCTAGGAGTAAAAGCCCATGTGGCTCCAGTGATGAATGCTATTTACAGAACTCACAGCTGTGATTGCATCCTCTGTAACCACAGAAAAAGAACAAAGTTGATAAGCTGCAGGTGTTTGCTGGCAAACTCAGTCACGTACTTACCAACTTCTATTCTTGTACCGAGAAAAACTGTAACCATGCTTATTTATTGCAGAAGTACCTTCTTACACATGGTACATGTAGCCCCAGACTGTCTGTAAAGCTGGCAGTGCAACATCTGGCTAGCGATTGAGATGGCATTCAGTGTCTCGCAGGCCATAGTTTGCTTCTGAAGATTGGAAACAGTTTCCAGAGCTGCCATGCATGCTGTGGGAAATACGCTTATTTCAGGCCTAATTGAGTTCAGGCAGTCACATTGTATTAAAGAAAATTGCACGAGCTTAAGCGGGGGTTAGAGGATAGAATATATACTGTTAACTATAATTTGTCCTTACAGCATAGCAGATAAGAACATTAATTTCCAGACAATGACCTGCTGTTCTTCTTCGCTTCGACGCCTCTCTACACCGTCATCAGTCACAAAACCCACATTTGTATTGACCACACAGTGGATTTGGTATTGGAAGAATGACCAAGGCCAGTGGATTGAATATGGAGAGCAGGTGAGTCCACATCCTGTGCTTTGAATCACTTCTGAAGAAATGTGTGGAGCCTCTTCCCCTCAGTCCCCTTTACTCAGCAAAGTTAATTAAGTAAATACTTGTGCTTGAATTTTACAKTGTCAAGTAAGGCAGTGAAGCTACAGATGTTCATAGCAGATGTGATAAAATGATGACAGGCTGGAGGGGAGGGAACACGCCTTATCTCCTTGCAGTGAGGTTCAGTACAAACAATTGTCTGTCTTTTGTGTCTGGATGATTTGTTATAACTACTTCCCTGACAAAGACCTTGTTGGCAAATGCAGGAAAGCAAAACTCCTTTTGTGTASCTTGTGCTGATCAGACTGGTTTTGATGATGCATGCTGGCTTCTCTAGATTCCCTTTTAGAGTCATCCATGGCTTCTATGCAGATTTAACATGTATACACTGTTCTTGAGACATATTGCCTTTTAAATTATTCAGGAAGTAGTCTTGCCTCTCTTCTAAGCATYGTCCTGCTTCCTTGGACATGCAAGGATTGCTCTGTTACCTTTTTCCTTGGGTGGCGAAATCCTCTTTGATGAGAGTGATCTATCTGAAAAATRCAGGAAAAGAAATAAATAAGGAATMTCTCCTTCCCCCAAGGCAGATGAGTTTTCCTGAGCTGATTTACAGCATAGCTGCACAAATGGAAGAACACAAAGGTGATCCAGGGACGTGAAAAAGTAGGCGGGGAAAGATGATGGATATAGTGGCTCTGGCAATGGTGGGCCTTGATTTCAGTAGGCAGCTTAAATGGAAAGCATCTCCATCAGCATACCCTCATACATATTTTACATTGTTTTGTACATTAGAGAATTATACTTGCATTGTGGTTTAACCCCAGTGTCACGGAGCAGATTTAGAATCTCCTGGCTGCGCCAGTTTGTTGCGGGGGAGATTTTAGACCGTTTAAAGAACCACCACCAAAGGTAGCAGCGAAAGTAGTTTTATTGAAGTAGGTTGTTGTAAAAGTGAGACTTAACAAAGTCCGATGGCAAGGTTCACTCTACTGCTTACTGCACAGAGGATATAATAATAATAATTCAAAGTTACCAATACAAAATCTTAGTACACTGTAATACAAGGTTATGCACGATATTGGTCGTGTACCAAAGATCTGCAGTTGGTAAGGGGTGTCTCAGCCTCAAGGAGTAACCTTGAGAGGCGTCCCAGCTCAAGGGGAGATCACCCCTGTGCAACCTGCTCTTTAGTAGGGAGAGCTCAAAAAAAGCTCACTCAGGCTGCCATATTTATGGAATAAAGTGGTTGGCTCATAGTCAAATCACATGCAATRGAAAAGGTAAGCGTGAGACTCCTTGTACCCACAGCTTCCTTTGTTCCTTGACAAATTAGTCTTGGAATAACCACCTGCTATTCAAGTGTTAATCGCATGATCGGTGTTCCAGTTTCCAAGCTCATACGCATCAATGCTCACCATGTCACCCTGTTCCTGTGTGGGTTTTCAGAGAACAGGCTGGAACTAGAGAAGTTCATGGCCTGGTCATGGCYTAGGCCTTTACTTCCTTTGGAGCCTGAGCCAAACTAACACCAGTTTGGTCAAGGAGTCGAGTGCATCTGTCACACCCAGCCAGCAACTAAGCCCCGCACAGCTGCTGGCTCAGTCCCCCACGGTGGGATGCGGGAGGGAATCAGAAGGGTAAAAGTGAGAAAACTCGTGGGTTGAGATAAAGACAACTTAACAGGTCAAGCAAAAGCCGCGCAYGCAAGCAAAGCAAAACAAGGAATTCATTCAGTGCTTCCCATGGGCAGGCAGGTGTTCAGCCATCTCCAGGAAAGCAGGGCTCCATTACGCTAATGGTTGCTTGAGAAGACAAACACCATCACTCCGAACATCCCCCCCGCTTCCTTCTTTTTCCCCCAGCTYTATRTGCTGAGCATGACACCATATGGTRTGGAATAYCCCTTTGGTCAGTTGGGGTCAGCTGTCCCGGCTGTGTCCCCTCCCCGTTTCTTGTGCACCCCCAGCCTKCTCGCTGGTGGGGTGGGGTGAGGAGCAGAAAAGGCCTTGGCTCTGTGTAAGCACTGCTCAGCAATAATGACATCCCTGTGTTATCAACACTGTTTCCAGCACAATTCCAAAATACACCCTCATACTAGCAACTATGAAGGAAATTAACTCTATCCCAGCCCAAACAGAAATTTAAATGGGATACATGTGTGTCCGTCATTACTAATTATGTATTTGTGTGTATGTTATGAGTGTTTGGTAATCGCACTTTAGGCCACGATAGTTCTGGGTAGATTCCTCTTCATCCTACTCTTTGCCTATTCTTTCCCTCTACCCAAGCTAGTTATCTGGGGTTTAGTCTTGACTGTGTTTACTCATTACTCTTCTCTCTCTTTTTTTTCTTTCCCCCCTGCAAAGGGAGAAGGGGATAGTGTGAAATCGCCATCTTCTGATATTATTGAGAATTTGTATCTAGCAGATCGAGATGCCACCATATCTTTCCAGGCTGGCTTGTATCATTACCAGCTCAACTTTAAAGGTACTMATTTTAAATGTTCTCATTTACAACTCTGCAGTGCTTTTCAAAGACTAACTTGCAAGCTATCTCAGCTTTTAGAAGCTGTCTTCTTTTACTAACACCAGTAGATTTTACTCATTGGAAGGGGAAGTGAGGTAGTGATGGCCCGGAGGAAATTCCTTACAAAAGTAACCTTCCCCCTTATTCCTTGACACTATCCAGACTCACATTGGACCAGAAATAAAAATATTTGTAGTCTTCACRTAAAGTCATAGTGAAACTTAACCACTCTGTGGATGGTAAAAATGAAAAATTAAACATCTTTCTGTGCTGCTGGAGCAACATTTAAAGAGCACAAATGACTTAAGGGAGCAAGCAASATAGGCACAGGTTAAATAACAGAGTTACAGGAAGGACACGTAGGCTTTGTGCAACTATTCTTCAGCAGAATTGACAATGAATATGCATTTTTCATTAATGAATGACTGTCATTAATTAATGACCCCATCTTGTAGACTTAGTCATGACTTTTTCTTTTTCCTTCTCTTTTTCTCAAGAAATGATCCAGACAAACATGTCTTTTAAAACTCAAAGACGGGTCTGCAGGCGACCAAAGTTTGTGTCTTCTGAAGATGTGCAGCAGATAAAGAAAGGGTAAATGATGCTCTTTAAGTTGGGGTTTTTTTTCATATTTCAGAAATAACTGTAAGGCAAAATGGCTGCCAGTGTTGGCAGTAATTGTGCAAAGAACGCAGCTGTTGCTAGGAGAAAACATATCGGTTTGACTGAACAGAAGCTATATCACAAACTGTCGGCTTGGTGCATCATCAGGTTTCTGGGGTACATGTAACTCCAGGTACAACATCCACAGGRCTGGTGATGGACAGTTGTTTCTTAAAGAAGCAGCTGAAAGAGGACTGTGGCAATTGAATGGCAGCATGCAAAGCCCAGCTCACAGAATGAGGCCGTTTCCCAGTTTCTTTGTGGTTTATTTTATTTTTAAATGTAGGAATTGGCCAAAGGGGATGCTGCCGATCTGAATGTTCAGAGCAGGACTAGAATTACTAACACCTTGTCTTCCGTCTGTTTGCAAACAGCCAGAGGGATTCTTCTGTTCCAAATCAACCCTGTCCTATCCACTGGGATCAATCTGCRCTGCCTGACTTGGGATACAAGGTATCTTTTCTCTTTTTTTTCTTTTTTTTTTCCCCTCTCGTAATTCTGATGGCAAGGCACAATTCAAAGAAGAATGCTGCTTAACTGAAGCAATTGTAACTGGGTAGATGCTAAAAAGTGACAGGATTGACTTCTTGGGTGGGTGTGCTGAAAATCTAGGTGATCTCCCAAGAGCTCCTGAAAAAGGTCCCAAATTCCCATGAACTTCATCTGGATTTTAGGCATCTGTCCACATGCAAAAACAAAACTCACCAAATTCAAGACAAAAAGAATCACTGTTAAAATGAAAAAATGGCTCACCTTGGTGACTTGGTGGACCAGTTAAGCAAGGAGCTTCTGTGAAGTGTGTATTTCTTCACTAGAAACTGGGCTGAGACCAAACCCTGTCTGTGTAGGCCATTAAAAAGCCATCCAATAATAATATCATCATGGCTGTTGGTGGATAAAGTTTGGATTGGAGACCTAGGAAAGGAAATCTCTATATGCTCTTTCAAGTCACCCGGTACTGTCACATACATCACAGATCTGAGCACAGACCATGGCCTCAAGGAATGGCAGAAATAGAGTTACAGCCAAGAATATCAAAAAACATTTGCGGTGATCTCTTCAACAAACCAAACCAAACCCCTGCCAGCCCAGAGTTTATGTTCCTATTTGGTCTACCAAGACCMAAAATGTGCAGGTGTTTTTTAAATTACTAGGTCTAATGGTATTAAGAAGCAGCCCTTCTGGCAGAGCAACACAGGCTCTGGAAGTACTACAGTATGCTAGAAAAAAGGCTTTTCAGTGTTACACTTGTCCTTTTTTGTAGTGGTTTTGACCCTGATTAAGGAACAGCACATAATGTGGAGCATAAGACTTGTTGACTGTGTCACAAAATCTTGTATGATGCTGACCAAGTTGTATTGGCACAGATATCTTGATGGCTAGGGACAGGACAGAAGTMATATCATATTTCCAGAATTCTTTCTGGCTACTTTCGGTTGACAGAGCGCTCCATTGCTATTCTCACTCTTTATATTTTATTTTCCCTAGTGTAGTTACATTGGCAGTGGCATGAGAACCAGAAATGTGATGTGTCTCAGCTTCCGTGAGCTGGTTTCTGTTACTCTGCTTTGTGCTGAATGTTTCATTTTACTCTGACTACCGTCTTGTGTTGGATTATGCCTTACTCGATGTAACACCAGTTTCTGGCCATGTGTGTATATAGCAAATTCACCTACATGCAGTTCTGATGAAAAATCAATGGGTAAAATTTAAGTCAACTGCTTTGTACATTAGCTCCCTTCAAATAGCTGTTTTTCACAATTAGCAAAAAACCCTAATTTTTCAAGATTTGTAGAAGTGTCAGGTGTCCAGCACCTGCTGAATGAACTAGTAACGAGTTTGTGTGGGGAATCTGGCAGCCAGACCTTTTGAAGATTTGGGCCTGTGATATTATGAGCTCTGTCAAAATAATGAAGGATATAGCTAATCAGCTCTTCCCTTGGCTTATCAGCAGCTTAACTGATTAACATAAGCTTAAATTTTTCAAAAGAATGCCAGGAAGACAGGTAGCTCAGTTCTTTTTAGGTCTCAGAGTTGTATGTACTTAACTGCTTCCCTTACTTACTCTGAAAACTTCAGTCTGAATTTTAGTTGAGTCCATTTGTTTGGGTGTTTCTGGAGTCACTGAGGTGAGTGTGAGAGGCTTTGGAATGCAATGTGTAGATCCACAGTATTGCTGGTGGTACTGGTGGGATGCGTGAAATAGAAGAACCACCTTGTTTCCCAGAGCTGTTTGTTTGCTGAGTTGGCACCTAAGAAAACCATCTCTTGTAAATTGAGTGCCTTTCATAGGAAAGGAAAAGTTAGTTCTGTACCTAAAAATTGACAAAGCCCACAGTACCTGTTGGCACTGAAGTGAAATCTGGGCTAAGTTAAATATTTCTGTGGGACCCTAAGCTTGTTTTTTTTGCAGTAGGTAATACTGGGACTGGCTGGGATTCTGCATGCTTGTGGTGACCATTGTAACATCTGACAATTACGACTTGACGAATTCCCTTCTCTTCAGACATTGACAAATAATCCTGGCAAAATTTGCTGCGCTGGAAGTGAYCCATTTTTAAAAGGAACACCTATTTGAGACAGGGAGAAAGTCATCTTTGCTTAGAAAGAGCAGCTCTGTTTTGGTAACAGTGCTTATTTTTTGAGTGTTGCAGTGTCTTAATCTGTAAATCATTTAGAATCATAGTTCTATAGAAAGTAGAGTGTATGAAATGCACAATGGAAATTGGTAACACTGATTGGAAAGTTGATGTGGATCCCTTCTGTATTTGGTTAACAGACAAAGTGGAATTAGTAGCTGGTAAACCTTTTAAAGGCAAAAAAAGGAATTCATATTGTCTTGGAATTTCATGCTGGGTTTTAAATTGTATCTTTAATGAGAAATGTGTGCAATGAATGTGTGTTTTTATGTCAGAGGATGTCTTTGTGTGGCTGCCATGTTGCTGAATCCTGACACGCATGCCAAAGACTGCTGTGCTGTAACAGGAACGGGAGCTGACGCAACGTGAAGAGTCTATTGGTGTACTTTATAGACATTAGTTCTAGTTGGGTCACTGTCACTAATACAAACTGTGCTGCTTCCAAAACCTAAGTTAACCAGAGATCAAGGTTTGATATCAGAGAGTACTGTTCTTGTACAGTCATACACTAATAGAAATCATTGTCAGGGCAGTGATTCTTTCTCTGCCTCAGAAACTCCACTCCTTGATAGTGGGTTAGCAAATGCTTATCCTCTCTAAGATTTTCCTTTTCAGGTCTGAAGATGAAAAGAGCTAAAGAAGTTATGTTGCTATGAAGTATCAACCTGCAATAGCAATGTGGTGTTACCCTTTATTAGCAGGGGAAACGTCCTTGGGGAAATAAGGACAATCCCACAAAGTTTTTATGCAAAAGAGAACTGGCTTTGTTGCTCGGAGGCCATGACATGATAACATAATTMAAGTACCTTTCTTACAGGATTAGGCCTTGTACCGTGTGGCTGACCCTCTGTTTTACCCAGAAAGGTTACAGTTCCTCAGGAACAGATGCAGCATAGCAAAAGCGTATTTGTAGTCTAAATAAGAATTGTTTGTGTATAAATAAAAGATGTTGTACTGAAATACAGTGACATAATTTTCATCTTGTAGGTGATAGTGAGCAACTTGAGCTGTGGTGTCACAGACCATGCAGATAATAAATACTTGCCCGTCCAAGTCGTTTTATGTGTTGTGTTGTAAAGAGGCTTTGCAAAATATTCTTGTATTAAGACATGGGAAATTTCATTCAACCTTGTAAAAGCTTTTTAATAAATTCAAAGAAATAATTCTTCCTTGTGCAGGTCACTTTATTCTTAATCCTTAGAAGACTTTCSTATGATAGGCCGCCTCTTCAGTAAATATTTAATGCACAAACTGGACCTGGTGTCCAGAAAAATGCTTCTTTATTTATATGCAGCTGTGAAATATAAGTCCTATTTTATCTCCTCTCTAAACTCGGCCTTCTAAAAYGTGGAGCTTTTGCCCGACAGGTTAAGATGTTGATCTCCTATAACCTCCTAGGATGACCACAGCTTTCCTGCTTAAAACACAACTTTGATACGTGGGATGTTGGGCATTTCACTTTAAGACGTCTTGAGTCCCCACTTGACTTAGGCAGCGGTAAAGTGGAAAGTATTACCAAGTGACATCAGTCTGCCAGCATTATGCATTTTCAGTCAAGTTTACAGGAGAGAAGTGTTCATTCTAGAAGATTAAAGGTACAGATTTCTTTGGAGAAAAAATTGGAGAAAAAATGCATAGATTCTATGCATGACATAAGCAAGCAGAAGAGCTTGAATCATGTTTTAATTATGTTTTGCCTTAACTTYTATTTGGGAAAAATGTACATTTCTTGATGGATTTTTAAACACGAGAAGTGTGGATTTACATATTAAGTGTCCTAATTATTCACGTAGTCACAATCTAAAGCGTTAAATTAACCTTCATAAGTATAGTTTGGGGACCCTTCTGAAAGTATATCTGCTACARTTAGGCTTCTGTGTGTTACCAGCTAACTGAAGCCTCATGTCGGCTTTTGCTTTGGTTTGTATTTTCTAGGCAGTGGAGATCAGTAATACAACCTCTGAATACAACAGAATAAAGCAGCTGTTTCTTCAGACTATGAAAAACTACAGTGTCGTTAAAATACAGAGGATTCAGAATCCATCCCTCTGGAAAGTGTTTCAGTGGTTAGTATTTGTTTCCTCATCCKTAAGGGGAGGGAGTCTCCAAGAGCTGGTGTCCTATATCTTCTTCCTAGGAAAGGAAAGACCTTGCCACCTGTGCTTTAATGTGACTGGTATTTCCTTCTTAGGAGCAGTTTCAAGAGTGAAATTAAGTGCCTAAGGCCTTCCAGAGAATGCCATGCTCCTGGGGGCAGGTTCCCTTTGCATGACTCCTTGGAAGATGTGGGGAGGGGTAAGGACAGAAAGACACAAAAGCTGCAAAATTGGGATGAGGATACCCACAGTGATGTGGAATAGCATATTGTCTCAAGGACTGAGCAGTAACCTACCCTGCAAGGGTAAGGGGGCTTGGGCCTTTTTTTTTTATTTTTCCCAGTCAGATATATTTAAGGTTTCTTCCCGTGTTTGAGTACCTTTGCTGAATGAAGTCAGTATTCACTGAGAAAGAATCCTTATACTTCAACTTCATGATCTCTGAGTTCCACAGCTCCTTTCTGGTTTTCAACATCAGTGCTATTGAACTCCAGGTACTTATGCCAAGCTAGATACCAACAGATTTGAGCTGGTGCTAGTGACAATAMACGATCATGTTCAGGTTAATTTGGTAGCAGATTAAGCCGTTGCATAGAACAGTTGTCTAGTTTAAAACAAAAGCATAGATACTTAATGGAAGTATTCAAGGGCTGTATGGAATGGTAATGGAGAAGAAAAATACTTCTCAAATAAGTACTTTCACCTGCAAAGTGACTGAACTCAGGAAGTTATCAGCTAGTAATTTCATAAAACCTTGCCATCTAGCAAAACTTAAGACACTTCAAAACATGTAATAGTGCGTACTTTTTCTTTTTATCCTCCTCCAATGAGATAATTAAGCTAACCAGGCAGTTTAACATTGCCAAGTTCTCAATGAACAAATTTCAGTCCATTGCTCTTAACTTTTCATTTACGCAGTTTAGAAGTTGGAAGGATTCTCCCCTCTCCCCGGCTGTGTTTACTTCGTAGCTGATCACTTCCTGAAAAATATTACTGTCCTGTCCGCTTCAACAGCTTCTGAAAACCTGTGGGATGTCTGGATGCTGTGAAATAGTGATGGGAGATATTAGTTGAGCCTCCTGTTGTGATTCCTCTTTTGATACCGGTCATAGCTCAGTCTGACCCTGGCGTAAATCAGTCAGGTCTTCAGTGGTGAAAGAAGGCTCAGTTTCTCTCCTTCTGGCTCTGTCTCCTCAGCTGCACTGATCTCACCGAGGGGCAGGAGCTCAGGCTGGTGGATGGTTACCACAGAAGAGGTGAGAGAGGGAATGTTAGGTGCGTGCAGCCAAGGCAGAAAGCCCATCTGAGCACAGCCCTGGCCTCTTGCAGGATGACTGGCCTCCTGTATGGCAGTGTGAGTTCACCRGGGGAATGAAGAACAAGCTGCCTCTAGCTTTTACCCACTGCTGGAGCATGGAGGCTCTGCGGTTAGTGCAGCCTCCACTCCGCAGAGAGTTTGGGGGTGGGAGGGGACAAGAGACAAGAGACAGAACTAGTAGGACCCTACAGAGGAGCAAAAGGTTGGTATGGWGGGGACTGTGATAGTGTCAATGCTTACTTAAATTCACCGAAGAAAGCCAGAATTATCTAGAATTGCTGGGCAGTGGTATCAGTATATTGCTCATCTTGTAATTGTTCATCATACTGCTAGTCTGTCTCATCTTCCAAGCTGAGAGGAGAAAGCAGACTGGAAACCTCATCCAWCTGATATTTGCATGTACATGATATACTTTTTATTTTTTTTTAACCCCCTTTGTCCCTKTTCTTCCACGGCTCACACTCTCCTCCCCTGCATTTTTCTGTTAGGCAAAAGGAGCAGATGAGAAAGGAAAATGGAGGGAAGGAAGTATATGAAAGGCTCCTGTTCCACGGAACCAAGATCTCCTTCGTGGACGCCATCTGCGTTCACAACTTTGACTGGAGAATTTGTGGATGCAATGGAACTAACTATGGAAAGGGTACGTAGAAGTGACTCTGTGTGTTAGATGTCTACTTAGACTCCCCTGATACTAGAGCAATCAAAGTTTTGAAGTCTTTAATTATAGAGGGTGAAAAAAAGAGGTAGGAATTGGTATGATCTTCCTTCCCTCTGGAGAGGACAAGAATTTGCTTTGTGCGGGGATAAGTCTTTTCACAAGGTGTTAAGAGAATTAATGTAAGGATTTGAAAAAGCCTCTGTTGCTGTGGGTGGGATCTTCTGACGGCTCAAGGTTGTAATTTGAACTTGCCAGAGAAATGGCCGCTAGTCTTCGTAGCAAGGAGCAAGAAGGGTGTGCRTTCCCTTAGTATGATCGTGGAAGCTCCTCGTGTTTTCTTGTCTATCCCGCTCATCATAACATGCATACCTGTAGTGTTTTTAGATGTTTTGGTTTTTTAAAAATTATTCCTAAAATAGCAAATTCTGAATGGAAATATGTGGTGAAATCCTATTTCTATGGTATTATGTAAACTGAGTAACAGGAGACCTGGAAGTTGGGTCAAATACCTCCTGAAAAACAAGGGGATGCTCAGTTTTCGCTGACACTTCATACATATTCCTTATAACCATGTTTTCTTATCATTTTCTAGGAAGTTACTTTGCTAGAGATGCTTCCTATTCCCATGCATACTGTCAGCCTGCGGTGAAAACAAACATCATGTTCGTGGCTCGTGTATTGGTTGGAGATTATGTTAAAGGCAAYGCAGCCTATGTTCGCCCCCCGACAAAGTCTGCTGACGGGCTTCGGTTTTATGACAGCTGTGTGGACGATGAGTTAAATCCCTCCATTTTTGTTGTCTTTGAAAAATACCAGATTTACCCTGAGTATATAATAGAGTATAAGGAGGAAGAAAAAAAATGTATTGTATCTTAGAGGGACCAGAGTTGTTTGTATCCCTCATCTTATTTYCCGTACTGCAGGTGTTCCCATACTTGGTGACTTCTTTCTTTTTAATACAATCCTTTGGAATGTTAATCCAAAGAATTTCCGTATTGAGGAGGGCTGGCACAACAGATGTTACATTTGTTGAGACTAATYGCCTTGTCTTCTCCTCTTCCTCTCTTAAATGAAGTGTAGACATTTGGGTAACCATAGCAGAAAAATCAGAATCATGGGATGGGAAATTGAATGTTATGACTTCTGTGGGCAAATAATTGTAAGTGCATTTGCTTAGAAATAGAGTAGAGAGGATTTCTCTTTGCAAACAGTTCAGTTAAGAGAAAAATTAACAGTACAGTAGTTTTTAAGCAAACTCTCAGGTTTTTAGTAGTCAAAGATTCTTTTCAGTGCAGAATACGGCTGTTCTTGATTCTCTCGTCTATCACAATTCTAAACAAGTCAGTGTACGTAAGAATGGCTTGACTTAGTTTTCAAAGTACTGCTTGTTAATGCTGATACTAGCAAAAAAATAGAAAGCTTATTTTAAATCCATGTCATAATTTTAAATCCATGTCGTAAGTTCTCAAGTGGAGAAGTTTCATCTGTACAACAGCAGCTACTGTTTGGATCAGAAAATTGTTGGATCAAATTCTTTTTGTGCAGATCTGCAGTAACTTGCTCTGTGATCTATACAAAAATAGAGCTCAACTGAAGCTGTGAAAGTCACAACCTATGAACAAGAAGATACTAAAATTTGGTGGTTTGGCTGCAACTGATGGCCGTAAGTATATAAAGGCTGTGTCACAMTGAGCCAGGCTTTCAAGTGAACGTGGCCACGTATTTCCTCAATGTGAACATTTGCTTAGCAAATGCTATAGGACAGGAGAAACATCTTGAGAAGCATTGATATCTTCTGTCCTGTTTGTATACGTTACTTTTCATTTTTCCAAAAATACGACATGACTGGAAGAGACCAGTTATGTTCTCTCGAGGCCAGTGGTAGAGCTGCTGTCCTAAGATACTTTGTACGCGTGTCTTGTGCCCACGTTGCGTTGGGCAACTCGCTGACAAGTGTAGTTCCTCTTCGTGTTCCGAGGTAGCTGTGGGTGATCCTGGATACTGCTTCCCTGGGTCTCCTTTTGATAAACTTGCTTTGTCTCTGTCAGTGATGTACCACCCTACTAAGGGTGGTTAAACCCTTTCTTATGAAGCTAGGTGCTTTTTATATAGAAAGAAAAGAAAATATAGAAAGTCGTATAGAGTTTCTACTGAATTTTAATGAGGAGTTTGTAAGTTAATCGAATTGAAGACCCTCTCTACGAAGATGTCTTATTCAGGCAGTCTGGCTGTTAAGAGGGAAACTGCTGCTGAGGACAGGAGCAGCAATTTTTCCTTTCAGATAAGCTTATAGTAACATGAATAGCCTCCCAGTTATTTGCATCTTTGATACAAATCTGTCAACCGCATGTACTACTCAAAGTCTGCAAGTTACCAAGAGGGTGGGGAGATAGATAAAACTAGGAAATCTTATTAAAATTACTTTCTTAGAACTAAATCAAAACGTGTCAGTAATGAATGAAAAGGGGAAGATTTTACCACTTTTTAAGATCTCGCTTTTGTTTGCCTGTAGAGTTCCTGAATCTGAGTTTTGCCRTATTTGCAAATAAAATGTGTTTTCACTCACTTTTTGCTTGTTAGTGTGCAGTTTGTCTCCATGCATAAACTTAGGCACAACTAAACACACCTAGTGAACTAGCCACTTAACTAACACATGTGCTCAAGGTCTTCCTTTCACCTGTGTTTCTAAACCGGGAACTGCATGGATGTAGTTTTGCATTTTAGTGTAGATGCTTAGCTAAGTATGAAGGATAGAATACAGTCTGATTCTTGGAGAATATTTCTGTAGATGAACTTCCTAACTAAGATACCCTTAATATTAAGTGCTGTGGTAGTTTGGTTGGATTCCATGTAATTAATCAGCTGCTCTGAGCAGTTGTTAAAGTCCTAAAAAAAGGGGAAAGAGTAAGATGAAGTAGTAGCAGAACTCTGGTTTTAATATGTGGAAGTAGTCAGGTATTGACTTATTCTAAGGATGTACTTTTTTTAATATCTACATAAGTAACTTTTAAAGAATCTGAACTAAGCACCTATAGGACACAGTGCTGCACTTCCCCCACCCCTGTAAGCTACAAGACAGGCAAGTGTATGGAGAATGCCAGTGAGATGCTGACAACTTAGGATCAGTCCTAGAGGAAGGACAAGGGAAAAAATGGGAACTCCAGTGCTGTGCTTCACACTATCAAAACTGCACTTCCATGGGTCTGGCAAGAAATGCTGCGGGTGGGGGTACAACTCTCTAGTGCACAGGATATTGGCTATTTAATSGGTGCGGGGTTGGACTGTAGATGAGACCTGCTCTGGGGAAGGAAGGAAGACAAGAACTTCAGTCTGGGTAACTGAGCTGAAGAGGGAAGAAAGCTGGAAAAAACATACTCTGAATGCAGGAGGATGGAGCATAAAGAAAAAAGGGTTCTCCCACCTACTGGCACCTCAGCCTCTTCCTAACTGACGCCAGGAAAAACATGTTGCAAGAGAAATGCCAGGCTCGCCCCAGGCTGACAGTAAGCCTTTGAACTTGGTAAGAGGCATAGTGTGTGAGAGGAAAGGAATAATGCCTTGTGTGGCAGCCGTGTAGCCACTGGGCTGAATTATGCTTCCACTAGTTGCTGCAACAAGCCAGCTTCAAGGTAAGACCAAATCAAAGTGTGTTTTCATGATAACCAACAGAATTTTGGAAGTAATTTTTTTTCATTCCTAGTGACTCTGAGCAGAAACCGTATTTGCTTTTTTCTGGCAATCTTAGCACTGCCTGTTGAGAGTGCCACTTGTGGGCCATGTTTTTGTCTGAAATAGCCTATGTGTGATAATAGCACTTTGATTTGTCACTGCTGATGCTTTTCTTGGATTTCTGGATTGGCTAAAAGCAGGTTATTGACTGCCCTGCTGTATCTGCCTCATTCACTAGCCTTATATTAAAATCCGATTAATGGCTTTCAGGGAAGTCAGTAGGTGCAGAACAAGCTTGTTCAGAAAAGGCTAAAACCGCATTTGCTAAGGGCACATTCTGTGTTTAATCCAGTAACTTCATCTTCTTTTAGGTCCAGCATTATAGGGGCTCTTCACGAGCACAGATACTGCTGCTCTTGACTCCTGGATGCCTTCGTTTTGTTCCTGTCTTTAAACTGAGGGAATAACTACTTCTCATGTTTCAAGACACAGAAAGAGTTTAAAGAATAGCACCACAGAATGTGTTATGAGCAGCACCCCTGTAAATTTTTTATTAAAAAAAAAAATCTTAGCAAGTTTGTTGCATTTTACTTCTGAATATAATTTTTTTTTCCAGTCTACCCCTGTAAGCTGGGGTGCCAACCACCTAGTTTGCTTACAATGAAGCGTAGGCCAGATGCAATCCCAGYAGTCAGCTCATCAGCAGCTCTGTTAGTCATGTCTCCTCCCCCCACCCCGCCCAAAACCCTTCAAGTATTAAGATGGAGAGTGTTCTGAGGTATCTGTGAAATGGAACGGCGTGAGCACGGTTTCCTAGCCCCTGTAAGGCTCTGGGGCTTTCTTTTGCTTCCTGGCACAYTGAGGGCTCTGCAAAAAGAAGATGCTACATTGGAGACAGCTCTGAAGAAGGGAAAGCTGTGAGTGTGCAGCCCTCTGGCACAGCTGCTCTTTGGGTTCTTACATCTCGAAGAGAAGGCAGCTGCGAGTGGAAGATTGCAAGACAAATGCAATGCCATTTTTCAGGAAAAAAGACTCGAGGCCTCAGAACAAGCCCGTTCACCGATGCCAAGTGTTGTCGTAGCCTGTGAGACTGCACGGTGGCTGTGTACAGGTAGGCACAACATCCTCTTGAAAGGTCTTGGTCAGTAGCTACGCATACAAAGAAGTTAAAGAAGCTATCGCTTGCAGAGGTTCCTGCAGCTGACTGAGGCCTTTATTTTATATTTGAAAAGATCTGCATGCATGCCTTCATGAGCAAAACATGYGCTGAAAACTTGTTTAAAACAACATGCTTCACCCTGGGTTAATAAATCTGGTCTTCGTTGGCAAACAAAAAAAATTACTCAAAACCAAYGTACCTGCTATGATAGTTGGTCATGATACCACCGATGCTGTGGTACGCTTGCTGCACCAACAAACCCAAGAAGCTGTAGTACTGGAGGGCTTTGGGGCTGCCTGGCAGGAGCCTAGGCAAGGCCTTAGAGGATGGGCGACAGCTCTGCTTTCACAGCGGTCTCCTGTACCTACCACAAACCATCACGGTAGGTTTTAGTGCAGCTTAACAGCACTGACAGTCTAAACCAGACAGGTCTTTAACAATTCTTTKAATGGGTCCTAAAAGCTAGACCCACTGTAGCAAAGATTTTCTAAAGACCCTTTTGGTTCARCTCGCTTGACGTTAACAGAATTGTTACGAATGCCGCAGTGCCAGGTCTGACAGTGGTGAAGTCCAACAGAACACCACCAGCTCCCTGTTTTATTGCACGGAGGTACAAGAAACACCTAACGCCGAAAAAGCTGTAGAGGTAACTGAGCTGGTGGTGTACACCATCTCAGCACAGAAGACTACGCAAGCAGTTCAGAAAAGGCTTGCAAAGGGGGAGTATCGCCCTTGCAGCCACTCTGGGGATCATGAAAAATACCATGAAAGTTAAAAGTAGATGTTTCCTGATGTAATGCCTAGGCTCAAATTCTGATGCACAGCACAAAGGACTATTACCTCTGCCTCTCTTAATCCAGAAAAAGCAGCCCCAGGGAGGCTGGGAGGGATGGCCTGCTAACTTTAACAGGTGTGGCAAAAAGGTAGAACAAAAGCAAGGATGGGGATGTGTTTGTGTTTGCATAACCTGTACAAAACCAGTATCTCTTCTGTAAGCAGCAGATGTTTATATGAAGTTTGTATCAACTGCTTTTCAGCTGCTCTGCTTAGATATCAAAAAGTGAGCTTTTAGGAGTCAGCGTGGTCCTTGGTCAAGTTCTTCCTCTGCCTGTTCTTCCTCTCCTATTGTTCTTCCCACTGAGTTACCTGCTTGTTAATTATTTTCCATAACGGTAACTGAAAACAATTCAGCATAGCATGGTGAAGCAAGACAGAATGGTTCGAGTATTTTAGATAAAAATAAGGGGAAGGCAGAAAAACAGAAGTTCTCATTTATGGGCAATACGTGTAGTACTAGTTGAATGAAAAAGCTTCTAGTCACAGTCATGGAAGCAAAGAGGATGCATACTGTTACGGGTTTATGAAATTAAGCGGAATAACCCATTTAAAAGCTTCATCCGTACATGCAAAGAAGTCATATCCTTGCTGCTCAACTGAGCACATCTTTGAATTTATTGATGTAAAGCAGACAAAATTATCAATCACATTATATCAAAAGTACTACAAATGTCATTCTTAAATTTGTGTAGCAATGGATCACATAAACTACACACTTCATAGCCAGCCAGCAGATTTCTCAGGCTTCTGTTCCCTAATAAGATTTGTTACATTCCTTGAATAAAAAGTTCTCTGTCTAAAGTCGTTGCTTGAAATGCACTGATTAAAAATAATAGTAAAAATCTAGTATAATTTGAGCACAGAGTGAGCCAATCACAGTCATGGCTGGACAGATAAAGCAGTGATGAAGCTGAAGAACAGTGAACTACAACTGTCCCCAGGATTCAAAAGGCTGCAGGCAAGGAAGCAATACCCTTATCTGGTTTCACAAACTATCATTGATTTAAAAATAAATGATTTTTTTCCTCAAGTGAGGGCTGGGGGAAGAAGGGTGGCAGCAAGGCACTTCCACATCTTACTCCTCTCTGCAGGAACTCCAGGGGCAGTGCAGGGCCAGCTGTGAAAGTGCTTTTTTAGSTCACAAGGGAACTGTGTGTGGGATGGGGCTGCTGTGGGACATGGGGAAGAGCCTGAGCTGGACAGGAAGGGGGGCATGTGTGTGTCCAGGAGAGCTTGCAGCTGTGACACCAAACCCAGAGCTTGGGCAGTTGAGGAGTGTGGCACTTCTATTCAGGAAGAAGAAGAGGCGGCATTAGTTCAGTTACAGTTTGAGATATCATCTTTCCCTTCATTAGAGATTTCTGGATTACTGTTGCAAGACAATCTRTTAAGCTCTGCCACGCTGCGGGAATCCAGAGGCACCAGAACTTCACAGAGGTACATGGCTCATATTGTGCCTCATTTGCAGCACCAAAGCTTGTCACATCACTTGTGCCGGGACAAAGCTTTGTGTCAGTTCCTTAGCTCTCCCTCTACGGCGGAAGCTCCCTTCCAGTCTTCACCTGCTCTGAGATAAAGYGCACGCTTTCACATTGGTTTTAAACTCTACTTTGCTAACACGTAGGGACTCGTGCTATTGAGATGGTAGGAAGGCCTGACTTTCCAAAAGCTCAGGTAAGCACAAAGATGCCAGTCCAAACTACCATTCAGAGATGGCACTGTTTTAGCTGAAATCCAGGCTTTTTCTTTTTTTCTGAAAGATTTAAAAGTGCCAAGGGAGTACCCGTGTTAGAATAGTCACAGTCAGCCATTATCCCTCTTGTCTGGTTTCATCCACATAGTAATTTCAGAAAGCTCTGAGGTGCTGTATTGAAAGGAAAAAGTTCAACATTTTATCAGAGGGAGTTTAAAAATATGCATGCGGAAAGAGATCCTGAATGCAGACAAATCRGTAATGCCAGAGTCTGTGACTCATGCCTGAAAGGACTGGAAGCTCGATACGRAATTCAGTTTATGCCCGTATTGGGTCTGGCCCCATAATTTCCTATTAGCAATGTTTAAAAGGTCCATTTGAATTACCTAAGCAGTTTRCTGATTATTTAACATATTAAGGAAGTAAGAAATTGGGCCAGTGAACGACTGAAATCCAGGCACTGCCACCGTACTGTATATAATCAGAGTCAGAGGGAACTTTCAGGAAAATATACCAGAGAAGCAGTATCCTGGGATCCTTCAGAAAGCTGTGCATTATCAGCAGGTTGTCTTCTTTTTTCCTTGTGGAATCATCTAAGATACAACCTCCTGAAATGCAACAGCTGTGTATTTTTTTTTTTTTTAAGGAAATCCTCATCGGATCTCTGCCTCATAGGGTACTCTTACCTGCCATGAATCTCTAGCATGGCTTACAGCATAGCACCCCTCCACTCCCTGCACCCAGACTTTGATTGGTAAGGTTATGGCTACTTCAGCTGAAGCACAGAGGAAAGACTTATGCCATTGAATGAACGGCTGCTGCCTTCCTAATAAGTCGCTCCGTCATTGGTGAGTTTGGTCTCATCACATCACGTTCTCTCAGCAGGCACCTGAGAAAGGAGAAGAGGCAGGAGAGAAACAGGAAGGTCAGGAGTACATCATCAGTTTTCCAGTAACATCACCAGCAGGATCCTTGTAAGAGGAGGAAAACAGTATGTAAAGACCTGCTCCCGAGGCGCAGATTTCCCCTATTGGAAACATTTGGCCTTGGCAGAACAGCGTTGTTGTCAGCACTGACAGAGACGGAAAATGAGAACSCAGAGATCACAGGGCACAGAATAATAATTTTCATATTGTATCTCATTTTTATGTTTCAAAGAGACCTCAGGAGGGGAACAGGCAAGGCTTCATATTGTCTCAAGGATCCATTCTCTTATGTGCACAGGCAGACCCAGCCAATATATTTCAACATAACTCAATATGGGTGAATAAGYAACATCTACGATTTCTACCGCACAAGGCTCTTGTGATTTGTACTAAGGCAAGCTCACATATCAGACTCTGCAAATCTTATTTCCCAATAAAGCAGATGTCATCATTAGGACAGATTTGATTTTCAGCAGTTCACAGAAGTTTAGCAGTCCRTGAAGTACACTGATCAACAGGCAGGAGGCCACATTTTAAGACAGAACCGTTTGAAAATCAACTGCCCTTGAAGAAATACAGATCATTCATCCAGACCGCAAGAGCRTACTTTCGGAATTGGAAGCTACTGTACTTTTTATCCTAGTTAAATGTTGCTACATTTAACACAAATGCTTACATGTAATTTTAGCCTTAATTTATTGGTTTGAGTATACTCRCTACTTCTTACTTTCAGTAACAGTACTACTTCCACAAATATTTATCAGGAAAAATGCTCACCTTGCAAGGTTTTGTTTGGCTTGTGATTTAGAATTTAAAGCAGCATGAATCAATAACTGGCTGAAAACATCTCTCTGAAAAAAGAAGTCAGCAAAAATACAAAGTAATAAGTAACTTACAAAGTATTGCTGGTTACAATGTCTTCTTTACCAAATTATTAAAACCACTGAGGAAGGAAACATATCGACAAGAAAAATTAAATAGCTAACACTGCTAATAAGTGTTTGCAAACAGGATTCAGTCACAAGCAGTTTAGCTTTTCACTTTCTAAGAATGAGATGTTGTTAATAATGTAAGTGCCTAATGGAGGCTACTGAAAGAGGATTAAGTCACATCAAAAAGTCTTTTATTGATCTCCTTTACCTGAGCATTACTGCCTCCTAGCTGGATTAGCTGATAACGAATTGGGTACAGCAGGTCTACAGCTTTGTCGCAATTTCCATTTTCAAACTCTACAAAAGCCTGGCACAGTGGCAACCCCAAACTAGGAGCCAGGGAAAGCTCATGGTCTTCACAAGGTGCTCTGTAGAACGACAAAGTGGTTAACTCCCATAAGTCAAACTATAAATAYGCATATTTCAGTGCCCGGCTGTCACTGCCTGCAGACAGATTATTTTTTTTTTACTGTATGAAGCCTGATGTTTCAGGTACTTTATTTAGATAGTATCTTTTGGKGTGGTTATGTTACTTTCACCTTTTTGTTACTCATCAATCAATCAGTTTTCATTCTTTTGAATATATCCGCAAAAGGCACAAGCCCAACCCCTCCTGCCTTTGCAATAACCAGTTTTGGCTAGAAAAGTGAGARAACCGCTCAGTTTCTCTTCTGATGATCTCACCAGAACATCCTACTGCTAGTTCTTTGACTGTCCTCATCTCTGCCAAAAGTGGCAATCAGTCCCTTGCAAACAGCTCCAAATAATAATCTTGCAAAACAGCTCACCACACAGCCCAGTGCCTTGCCGTCTTTGTAATATAAACTGTATTCCCAATGACAGGTCTTAAAGGCAGCTCTTTTATTCTGCAGCAGACTCCTTTTAGGCCCACAAACAGCAATGGATTTTAGCTAGCTCTTAAGGTTTTTTTTCTCCTTTTCTTTTTTAGTGCTTGTATCCTAACCCCTCTAAGAGTGGAAGAGGCATATACCATGACAATATGCCTGCARAAGAATGTATACATTCCAGCAGGCATCCTTGTCAATATTAAAACAAAGAAACAAACAAAAAACCCCACAAATAACCACAGAACTGTAGCTCTTTGGTCTACAGGCAATACCCGCACGGGACAATGCAGAATTGTGGTTTTTCCACTGCTACAGAAGCAGCTGACAGTGATCAGGCTTGGGAGGTAGTGCCATTTCAGTGCCAAAAGGTTGGCTGGCAACGCAAGGAGAGGAGGGCTTTCTGTCCCAAGCAATATGAACTGTTCCTGAGAATACAGTGCACAGTTCAATGCTATRAATTCCATCCATTGTTTAGAACAGATTTTTCTGTAAATTTTCCAATTAAATCTTTCACATTGAGGAACCTTAGTCACTGGCTTCTGAGTGCTTGCAACGACAGCTGAGAGTCACACTCCCACRCCAGTACCTTAAATTTACCACACACAGAGCATACTCTGTGCTCTCCTCCTTAAGCCAGTATTACAAATTTCCCATTTCTTCCACTAGGTCAATGTTGACTTTTCAGTATGCAGTGCTGCCCTACGTGTTTATCATTCCTTAAACAAAATATGGCATCCTGGAAAGTCAGAAGTGCCCAAGAGATGTGCATTTTAAGTAATTAGTTTGAGATAGTTAATGATGAAAATGATGAAACAAATCTTCGTTTAAACATTTGTTCCAGCTCTCTGAGAAAATGCACGGAGACGGAAGACTGATTTTTTTTTTTCCTTTCTCTTGCAACTGATCTGAAGTATTGATTCATGASGAACAACATACCCCCTGCATTAACTAACATTTCCATCCACGAAAATAAGCCTGTGARACCAACCACCAGAGAGCGCCATGGAATACTTTACAAAAAAAATTCTTGTCAACTTTAAATTGCARAAGTTAGGGAAAAACATTAAAGAAAAGCCAAGGACTGTTGTTYTAGTGCCAAAGTTTTATGACTGCTTTTTTAACACATAAAAAAAGCATCTTAGGTACCATTTAGCTATTACATATTAGTGATACACATAAATTAATCCATTAATCCAGTCATCAATATAACCCCTTCATCTCATAGTCTGTTTTCTCAAATAATAAAATTAAGCTTTATAATACTTCAAACTACAGCTAAAAATGTACAGCTGTAGTACTACAAAAGGCTGAGCACACAGGCAAAAGGAAGCACGGGGTGAAAGGACAGGTAGCATATGTTCATTAAAGCTTCCTTGAAGTGGGGTGCATATGCAGTTTTATATACTTTATATATACACTTACATATATTTATATACTTATATAAAAGATATTCGCCATTTCATACTTCAGTCTAATTAGACATGCTGAGGCTTGATTTGACAGTTATTTGTTTTCGTAAGTATTCTTAAAATTACATTTATTTTTTATTATTTTTGATTGATGGGTATTATAGTCAGGAACAAATAGTGACAGTTTCAGGTTCTCCTTCCTTCTTTTTTAAGGCAAGGGAAGCAATAGATGCTGAAGCAGAGGAAAAACAGGGTGTAGGGGGGGGAAGAAATTGCATTTAAAGCATCTATATATCAACCCCTTCAAAAAAATCAAGGCAATTTACAGTTATTTAATACATAGGGGAACACAAAAAAACCATTGTTTAGATTAAATACTGAAATATTCAAATTTTTCAAATAATTTAATTTGAAAGCAAAATAGTCTCTRTTATTACTTTAGCAGGACTTGAAATTCAATTTCCTGCAGAGGTACTTCACGACACAACAAACAGTAGCTATTAGTATATCACTACCAACTAATGCTCTATTATTAAAGAACCATTAAAGAACCTTTCAAACCAGAGCAAAAAAGAACCACCATAGATAGCTGACATATATTGTAGAATGCCCTTACTAACACGCAGGTGAAATACTTTATTCATTGTATGTAACACAGCTTAGTGTGAACCCATTGAAAGGAAATATTACAGCAACTGTTCAGTTAGTGTCCATGACCTCAAACATAAGAGATATTGCTGCTTAACAAGATTAGAAACCCCTCTAGACATTAAGTCCAAAGGCTCTCCTAACTGGAGATTGGCCTACTTAAACCAGACACGTCCCAGTGACACGCTAAAGCAGAGAAGAGCGTGTTGTAGTGCTTTGGCAAGCTAGAGACATTATCACCCTGAAGTTCAGAGGAAAAACTATTTATTGAATACAATACTTCAATTCACTTGCTTACTTGGCAAGTTCCTGAAGAGTTGTTAAAAGCTCATSAGTAGTTTTGTGGTCTTTGGCTCCAAGTGAGGACATCAAGATGTGTACATCGTTGAACAGAAGAACGTGATCTTTGGTGTGCTTCTTTGTAAGCTTGAGAACATTGTTGAACCTGTCTCCAAGCTTTACACCTACGAGTAGAAAAATATTTTTCTCAAGAAAAACACCACATGCAAAAGCATGACTTTGCAATATGCATATACTTTGCATAAACAACATTCCTACTAAACTCAAGAAAACATTCCCTGATGTGGCAAAATTTATACAGTAATGCTCAGCTGCAGCCTGCTGTATTTGGGCAAAGAGTTTATTGACTGTCAGTAACTTGTCACCAATATTCTAGATTGCATTATGTGAGGTTCTGGCTTTATTGTGAGATTGCTCATGTCTTCTTGGAGATGATGTTCATAATGAACCGTCTGTAGCAATCAAATTATACAAAGTGACAACAYGGATTTAATAAACAAACCCAATGCATCATTAGTGTTTTAACAGAATACTGTGAAAATAACTTCCATCCGTCCATCCATCCCCCGCTTCATGAAGTCTAGTGTATAAACACTAGCTTAAAAAAGGTAGGGAGAAATGCCACTGAGTTAGCAGAGTACACAAAAGCCAGAGGCTAATATACATGTACTAGCTATTTCAATCAGTATCAAAACAGAAAGTTAAGTATCTAACTTGAAATTTACTTCAAGGAAGCTCTACAGCTTTTTAGAGGCCTATGTGCTTGATTGTTCAGCCTCAAATCTCCAGGGACAATAGAAGTGAATTTGTAAAAAAAAAAAAAAAAAAAAAAAAAAAAGTGACCTATGCTAGCTTGAGCTGAATGAAATACCATACTGGTATGGGGAAGAAAAAAAAAACCCTCCTGGGAAGAATAAAGGTTATGGACGTTATTATGAATTTCACATTGAGGCTCTTCTCAAGAGCTGAATTTTCTTCTGTAACAGAAGATTTCTTCTGTAACACTGACCAAGCTTGCTCTGTATCTTTAAATACTTCTCCAACATGCAAAGCAGGGGAAGGGGGGAGGCAAAAAGAACACTGTTCCCCTTACAGTTTTAAAAAAGAATGGCAGRTGGATATCCTACCTTCCAGCTGAAGCCTGTACAGCATCGAACAGTTATCTACTACATCCAGCATGCTTCCACTTGACAGACACCGGGGAGCAATCTGTAATCACAAGTACTCATAAGCTGCCCAACTGATGTGCTAGCGGGAACTTTTTCAGATAATCACACTTACTTGTACAGTACAGAATTAATTTTCTCTTTTTATTCATTCAAAAATACCTGTTTTGCAATAGCCCTAATTGCATCTTTCCTGAACACAGCAATTTGCAATGACAAACACTTACATTGCTTCATTTGCRTTGTTTTTCCTGTTATGAAGTTAAACTTAGTAAGCATGGAGAGTGACCAAGGTATTTTATTTTTTCCAAAATAGTGCCATAAATATTACTTCACTTTGCCAAGGTTAGTAGATAGGAGTCTGCACAGCAGCTTTCTTAATGCTTGCATGATTTTTATAGTCCTTACAAAGATATGTTATCCTATCTAATTTGATRTTGCTTATTGACAAGGATTGTTTTGAAATCCAGACAGTAAAGAACTATAATAAATTAACTAGGAATGAAAAGACATGCTGGTTTTGGCTGGGATAGAGTTAATTTTCTTCATAGTAGCTAATATGAGGCTGTGTTTTGGATTTGTGCTGGAAACAGYGTTGATAACACAGGGATGTTTTCGTTATTGCTGAGCAGTGCTTACACAGAGCCAAGGCCTTCTCTGCTCCTCACCCCACCCCACCAGCGAGTAGGCTGGGGGTGCACAAGAAGCTGGGAGGGGACACAGCCGGGACAGCTGACCCCAACTGACCACAGGGATGTTCCATACCATATGACATCATGCTCAGCATATAAAGCTGGGGGAAGAAGAAGGAAGGGGGGACGTTCGGAGTGATGGCATTTTGTCTTTCCAAGCCACCGTTACGCGTAATGGAGCCCTGCTTTCCTGAGGATGGCTGAACACCTGCCTGCCGATGGGAAGCAGTGAATGAATTCCTTGTTTTGCTTTGCTTGCGTGCACGGCTTTTGCTTTCCCTATTAAACTGTCTTTATCTCAACCCATAGTTTTCTCACTTTTACCCTTCCAATTTTCTCCCCCATCCCACTCGGGGGGAGTGAGTGAGCGGCTGGGTGGKGCTTAGTCACCAGCTGGGGTTAAACCATGACAGCAGCTAACATGCAACATCMGTTCTTTGTAAAGGTAACTTGACTTTATAGGAAAATTATTTTACGTCCTTTTAAAAAGCTTTTTTCAGCAGGAGCATTTAGACCTACAGAGCATGAATAAGAAACAYGGACAGAACGGAAAACAGTACCAACAGTGCCACTGTAGCTCTTTCAAGCACAAGTTTAAGAAACGCATGAACTATATAAYATGCAAGTATTTTGGGCATTTTACCAGTTGAGAAACAGTTTCCCTAAAAAACTTTAACAACAGACKTAAATAATATATACATTTATATGGCACACTCTGATAGGTTTCAATCTCATATAGAAGGAAAAAAGCACATATCATGGTCTTAAGCACGTTCTCAGTAAAGAAAAAAAGGCCCCTACTCACATGATTGTCATAAATTGTCAAAGCAGCCTCATATTCACCCTGTAAAAGCAAACGAGGACGGCACGATTAACAGTCAGAGACAGTAACCAAAGACATACATACAACTAATAGATGTCATAATATTACTTCACAACTGCCTCACGACTTGATCAAAACAAACTGAGTCAAAGTAACCTTAAAAGAAACCTTAAAAGAAAGACTGGAGCCTAAGATAAACCAGGATTTACTAGGCAAAATAATCAGTATGTTTAGTTTTCATTTAATTATAGGTATCAATACTGGTGTAAGTTACACATGAGGGAGAAAGACAAGGTATTACCTCTCATTCTAATGTTCCTTTCAGGGATTTTTGCAAAAATTAGTGCATCCTACGGTGTATGCAAAGAGGTAGGAAGAAAAACAATTTTAAGCAGGCTAYAAAAAAGTTGTATAGATAGAAGGTGGCAAAATAAACAAGCTGCTAGACTACTATCGAGAATTATGCTCCTTCTATGTTAATAATACTGAACACAAGCAAGTCGCTCTGTTTTCAGGTACACTGCCTTCTCAATGGTGTCGCATTTGTCTCCCTGCTGAACTGAACCCCACAAGTGCCAAGCATTATTAAATCCAAGGAAATTCTGCCTTCCCACCTGACAGGTTGGGTAAAATTGCAGCCATTTGTAAAGTGTTTCAATAATAAGAATTAATAACATTAATAATTAATAACATTGGGGACCAAATTCAGAGCTCACTGCCTCTTTCTTATAGTCAGCAAATTTTTGGGCCACCAAATTAGTATTGAATTTGAAGATAATTTTGTGTCATTTTTGTCTGAAAATTAGAGATCCAAGTTCACCTTTCTATCAAATAACAAGTGTAATTAGTGAGACTATTTGATCTTCAAACGTGCAATAATCTCATAGCAATTTTTCAACATTCTAACAGAGATCCTGGAACTTTGACAAATGTAATTAAAACTTCTCAAAATAATTGTAATAAAGGACTAGCCTGTAAAAATGGCATTGTGCTGTTTCATAAAAACATCCTTTTAAATAGCTGAAAAAAAACCCTATAAATGTTACGTCTGCCTTTTAAATAGCATTAGATGAATGACCTATCTGGACCATAAAACATCTATATGAAAATATTGCCTACCTTTTCAATAAAGTATAAAGCCCAGTGCCAGTAATTATGGCAAGCAAGCATATCACTGTCCTGGGGAAAAAAAAAAAAAAAGAAAGAAGAGAAAATATTATTTACAAAATAACTTCCCATGTAAACATATCTAGTCAGATTTGTGTTTCCTACTTCAGCAAAACTGAATACTTCATGAGACAGAAGAGACAAGAACTTTTAAATCAGCTGGCCAGGATACCTTCTCATTTGATACATTTGCTCCTTGCAGCTATTCACGGAGACACCTCAAAAACAAGGTTCCCCCCATGTCATTTTCCAGAGAAGAATTTCCATTGGATGCCTCAGAATTCACCCTTCTGCAGCACTTTTTTTTTCCTTAGGGAAAAACCCACACCTATAACAAGAGTAAGATTTGTCTCATCTAAAATTTAGGCGTCTTGTCTAAAGTAACCTGGATAGATACTGGAGAGAGATGCCCCCCTTACGAGGGCCATTCATCCCACCCTTCTAGACATCCAGCCCAGAGAGGAATCGCTTCTTAAACATATGTTTTACTATGGATTACAGAAACTGCACTAGATACCACACCCATTGGCAGTTCATCAGATGAGATTAAATTTGCTGGACTGTACCAACTTTGCACTGTCCTTTCCAGCTGGCACCAGAATTTCCAATACTCTTCCCCAGCCTGCATTTCAAGATAATGTCATTGCAGTTCACTTTTGTGAGTGCATTGAGAATAGACAAACAGGAATATAATTCCATAATCCTTTGGTGAAAATTAAAATACCAGAAAGGCTCATCCCTCTCCTCCCGTTCTCTCCCAGTGCTGTAGTTAATATTCTCACAAGTGGAAAAAGCATCTTCATTTTCATGGTGACAACCGTTAACACCCACTTACAGGAAGCACAAAGGTTCCCAGTGAGTGTCAGAACTTTATGGTGCTAAGATAAACATTCTGGTAATCTTTACCTATTTAATATTAAATCACAAACCAAACCTAAGCAACTGAAGTAGTTAAGTGCTTGGCATAAACATTATAATATCAAGTTTACTACCACACTACCATTCCAAACTTCATACAAACAAGAACATGGGATTACCTCACTGAATAAAACAAAACCCCTTTTCTGCTGCTGATTTTGAGTTCTGAATGAGATTAAATTGCTAAAGGAGAAGTGGGCTTGCAGGTTTCTAAATAAATAAAAGCAGGCTATGGGAACTCATTCCAACAGCTCATGAGAAAAAATATTCCTATTTAATAATAAACAGCACTGGCAGCAAGGTCTCCTCTGGTAAGATAATTTGCCCCTTTTGATTTTGTGCTGAAATATACACATAAAACAAATGGCATCTGCTTTTTGGGGGGGGTGAAGAAAAAAAATAAAGTACTCTGTAGAGAAAACCTGTACCAAATCTTTGCCACTCTTATTGGGAAGGAGAAAGATAAATTAAAAGCAACAGAAGGAGCCCGAATACTGTGGCAGTATAGGTAGATAATCCTGATCATTAAATAAAAATTAAAAATTTCAAATCACCAGGCAAAATACAAGCAACTTTATTAAAGCCCTTAGAGAGACCTGCTTTTTTTTCATGCGCTTACATTTTAACGCTCTGTGTTCATGATGGCTAAGATGAAAAATATTGCACAAAAGAAGTGATTATACATATGATGATAATGTCAGCTATTATAAGTCTTAACTATACTGGGTCAGGCACAAAGGTACATCAGACAATTCTACTTACTGATCTCGCAATTTATTACTTTATTTTAGTTGGATAAAGGGTATAAATGACAGAGGCATGCAACTATTTTAAGAAAGAGTTCAAAAATCGATCCAAAAGTCAGTGATTGGGGGTTTTTAAGGCATCACCCAAACTGTCAGCCCCCTGCATCACTGTTTCATTAAAACTAATAGATCAAAGGACAAAATGCTTTCTGAGAAATGACAGATATGAACCACAAGCAAGGGCTTTCTGCCTGCACTTCCAAGCTCGGTATCTGAATGCTTAACTTAAAAAAAAGTGCAGAATAAACAGTCCTTCTACCCTCATTATCCAGCCTTGCTCTTTGGGTGAGGTGGAATGGTCAGCTCAGATGACTCTAAAATAGACTCTTGTGGGTTCTAACAAATTCAAACCTCACAGCCTTCTGCTCTGAATATGACACGCTTAATCATTGGGAAAACACGTGCTGTCCAACACAAATAAAAATTAAGCTTCACTTACAGCAAAGAACCATATGACTGACTAATTAAGCTGTTCAAGACTCTGAGAGATACTCAGATTTGTTGGCTATATAAAGTAACTTCAGTACACTAGAAAAGAGACAAAAGCATCATTTTGCTTTTCTTTACAATTGACCTTTAAAAATCCTTCCCCATCCAGAAGCAAACAAATATTTTAAGTGTTCTAAAACGTTTGATTTGACTGTGTCATTTCACACATTATCTTAGGTTCCCGTGAAGAGGTTTAGCCAGGTTCCTCAACTGACTCTCAGTGCTCATCTCAATCTAAGCAAAAAGCTTGTGAAAATATCACTGGTCACTTTACTTTTRTAAACCACACAATAAATCATATATATATAAATCACATATCAATAAATCACAATTTTCACATCTGATGTTTCATCTGTCCRCAATGGCCATGTCTTGGCCAGCTCCATCAGGAAAAAGAAACTAAGGGGTGGGGGTGTGTGGGAAGGGCGTACACACGCACGTACAAACCACACACTTGTTGAAAAGCAGTATTTATTACAATATTCCTAGCTAAAGTAAGGCAGTGTGAGAGGATAGACTGTGTGAATCCCAGCCTACTGACATGTYTGGCGTTTGTCTAATCTCAGCAGTCATAGTAATGATGGCTTAAAGCGGTCTACAGTATGTGTCCCTGATAATAAGCCATTTTTTTTGGCCTCTTACTATCCATGCTGCTTTTGAAGCAACAGCACCTCAAGTGACGGTTTCTTCTAATATGTAAAATTTTCATTGCTTGTAACACGTCTGCAGATAGGAAGGAATTGCATGCAGAGGAATCATGCTGGAGGAGGTAAAGACCTAGAAGGAGCTTTTTTAAGATGCTCCAAGAATGCTTACCTTCCAGTTGGTTTCCGTTTCCTTCATAAATTCTAACCCTTTCTTCACCTCTGCTTTCATTTCATTTACGTGAGCTATAGTATGAACAGACCATGCATCTGTCTGATTTATAGCCAAAGCCTATGAGTGGGAAAAAAAAGGGAAAATGTGATGAAGCTTGCCAACAAYGATATTTATCACTCCTGATACAGAAACAAGAGACTACTTTTTACTTGCTGCATGTTAAGTACATCCCTGTACCATTCCAGCTAACCACGGCCAGGAAGCGATTTGGACAGAAAAGGAAGAAAATGTTTATTGGCTGACTTCACTTCCCAGCTTCTAYTGCACAGAGATGGAACACCTGCAAAACACTTTAAAATGCAGGCTTTAAAATGCAGGCCTTAATGAAGATTATCAAATGATGTTTTATTTCACAGACATGCATCAATATCAGGCATGAAAGAATTGCCTGTATAGGCACGATATATTCCATGACACAGTGCCTTGCAGGTAATCATTTCTTCTTCAAGAACATGGCCAGCTCTGAGCATTCAACAAATTCCTCTTTCTTGCTCCAACAATTCCTACTAGGTTCTAGGCATTTTGCAAGGTTAGTCATTAACCTCATAAACGTTAAATGTCAATGTTTAGTCTTTGTTGTCACTTTCAGCAATTTGATGTAACAGAAGTTTKGCAAAAACACCCATTAGAGATTAATTGTATCTGAGACTCCTGGAGGACAGCGATAATCCTGAGGACTGGAGAAAGTCAAGTACAATTACTATCTTCATAAAAATGAAACAGGCCAGCTAATATTGATCCCCAGGAACATTGTAGAGTTAATTGTTCAATAATCAAGGAACAAGCATCTGGGAAAAAAGGGAGAGGGAACCCAAATAGGATGGATTGTCAAGAGCAGATTACATCAAACCAATCYAACGTTCTTTAATAGGAGTAAACAGCCAATTATACATGGGGGAAAGAGCAGATGGGGTAATAAATGGATTTTACACAGGTGTTCTGACACCATCTGACAAGGCACGCTCATAAGCAAGTGAAAGAAATACAGTCAAGACAAAACTGCCATGGTATGGCATAGATGTGGGAATCTTTCTAAGGCATAATTACCAGTAGTCTCTTATGAAACYCTGTGAGCATTTCCATGTTGAACTTTATCTCTTTACTACTTCTACTAACAACTGGGATGATGGAGAGAGTCAGTTCATGGCATTTGCGCAAACCACCACCCACAGATAGGGACCAGGTTTAAGAATTCTAAAACCTTTTAGCACCAATAACAGGCAGTTTACCTCACGGGCAAGCTCCTCAGCACGATCGAAAAAGTTTGTTTCCATGAGTCCAAAAGAGTAGTAGCCCTTCACGTAGCTAAGCAAAAGGCAAAAACAGTACATCATCTATTTAGAACTAGATTTAAGCTAGAACTGAAAAACCTATTAGAAATAGCATTTAACTCAAAACAGTCCTTACAATGCAAGTTACAATGAGGGTTCACGCTTGCAGAATACAGAACAACTACCTAGTTCTCATAGGAAATGARAGGCCCAGAGACACCAGCATGGGAAACAGTAACAAGATGCACATCACCAGTGTTTTGAGAASCAACATTTACATCTTSAGATAAGCTAGAATTAAGAGTTGCACAGAACAACCTGCTGATCTCCATAAAAGTTGCAAGATGCAGAATTAGAAGGCTAGAAGCAAGACAGTGCTATCACCAAAGTTATCTCAATGTCTCAAAAGCAACACGAGTGTAGCCTTCTGCACTTGCTCCAGTGCCCACAAAACTGTAGGTGAGCACTATCATGTGAAGTGGCCCTTTAAAATCTGGTTATAAAGCATCCCCATTAAGCCATAAAGGCCGAACGTAAAGGAAAATTAGGGGTGTTATATGCTCTTACACACACACCTGATGCAGTCATTTTAAGAAATATTTAACAAGTGATAGGACAAGAGGAAATGGCCTCAAGTTGCGCCAGGGGAGGTTTAGGTTGGGTATTAGGAAAAATTTCTTCACCGAAAGGGTTGTCAAGCATTGGAACATTGATTAAATATTCAGAAAGTTATGGTTGCCTGTGAGTCGCCTATTCATCCATCTCCAAATGTATGTCTTGACTAATAATTTARTGKTAATTTTTATATAAAGTTAAAAGCTTTCAAATAATTTAACAGGTCTCCAAAAAAWTTTTTAAAATTATCCCAAATTAGTTTTTATTAACTATTCACTTGTCAATAGATTCAGTTTATCCTGAATTAACTTTGGGAAACTGAAACTTTCAGGACTGAACTAAAGAAATTTTTAAAAAATTCTGCCTTCTTGTCAGTCTTTGCTGCACCAGCTGTTATGCTATATCCCAAAGTTTTATTTCAGAACTACACTTCGGTATTCCAAGTTACAACTCCTTTTTCCCTTCCACTGATGTGCTCTATCACCCACAGTGTGACCCCCACGTAAAACACTGGACCCATAAAAGCCCAAAGGAGTTTTGCCACTGCCGTCAGTGATGACATGATTTTACCCTGTTTGTTACACGCCATGTGCCATATTTGACAGCAAAATTTACTGGTTGAGCCACAGCTCACTTAAGAAAAAACCCTCACCAACAGTGTCAACAGGGATACAGAAAAGATGTTCTAGCTGTGGTCAGGTTTGATTCACTTCTAAGCCCTTGACTTTGTCAACATGTTTGTTTCCAACGGATCCTGCTATTTAGACGTGTCTGAACTTAAAAACCACAAAGTACGTGCACACCAGAAAAAAAGCAATTTTCAAAACGAAGCATGACCCACCTGCTTAGTGGAATATCAGGTGTCCAGAAAGGATAAACCCGGGCAACAGAATCTCGCATCTGTATATGATATCCCAGGTAGAAATAAGTGTCCTGGGAAAAYTTGAGGGCTAGCAGGTCAGTTGGGTGGCTCTGCAGAATCTGTTCCCATAGATCACAAGCTTTTGGAAGCTGGCTAGAAACAAAAAATTATTTTGATTGCCGAGAGGAGGCACACATACCTGCCTCTACTGTTAGTTCTAAATTCATGCTATTCTGAAAAACARAAAATTCAACTTCAAATGACTTTTTTTTTTTTTTCCTTGAAGGAATTTCTTAGTCTTCTTTAAAGTAATAATGGCATTATCTTCACTGAGCACCTTCTGGGAAACCTTTTGAAAGAAATGTCCTTGGGTTACAACAAGTCACTGTAACACACAAGGAAAAGGAAACAATCTTAAACCATAAATCTAAAGATTTTCCTACAGGGTTGAACAGTTTTTACAGAGACCTACCATAATTAATCTAACCTCACACGCACAAAGACACCTTCCCTCTCCTGTAGTGGCAGTCCCATAGTATCAGGGCTTCAGTAGCTTCCTCTTTACCTTTGCTAAGAAGCATGTGAGGTAAATCCATGCTCGCCTGTTTGTTTGACAAATAATGAAAGTGAATCATTAGCCCATACTTTCTGCAGTGCACATAAATCCATCATATCGAATGCAACAGTGAGCCTCTACAGCACTTCTGACACTCTGCTATCTCCCTGTTTTACAGAGGAAATAGTTTTTGACACAGGGAGACAACAGAGAGAAGAAAAGTCTGTTTGTAGCTTTGCTTCTGTGGATCCAAGTCTGTGTTATATTATATTGGACCTTACTGTAGTTAAGTATTTAGTTTCCGATTCCACTGATGGACCTATGACAAGTTTAAAATATGGAGTGCTTAATGATATGAAGCGGTGGCAATAGAGCACTTCCCCTCCTACGGTGCTGCTCACTAACTAGTCATGGCACTTACAGTTTGGAAAGACAAATTCAAGAACACCCACTGACATCTCACCCTGATCCTTTGCTAGATGTCAGTTAATGTCAGGCAGCACTACTACCAACTCTCTCTTCCACCTCTGGTAGCTAAAACTCTTCACAGTCCTTTAAATGGGATGACAGTGGACTTACCCACTGGCAAACATGTCCAGTGCTGATACATGAAGCTTCTCCCGCTCAGTCAGTGGCTGTGATTTGGAAAGCGTCATCATCGTTTTCATCGCACTGTCCAGCTCTTTGTTGAGCCGCACTGAACTTCCAGTGCCAATCAGCTCCAAACCATTAGCAATGACATGTCCCATTGCTACGGGAAATAGCACATTACAACTTGAGCTGTACAGCATTGCAGGTAATTCATCTCTACATAAACATGAGGGGTGGTTGTTTGTTTGTTTGAAACAAGACTTGTACTCACAGGGGTCCAGGAAGTCTCGTGAGCCTAMAGTTTTTACAGGCTTTTCACGATAGCCATTTAAAAAGACTTGAAATGAAAAGAAAAAAAMCACACAAAACCATCCCAGCCTGTTCTAGACTCTGAAGAAGTTTTACAGAATTCTATAACCCAACACTTCCCACTTGCATAAACAAAGTAAGTTGAACACCAAGACACAAGGTATTATCCAGCACTTTCCATGCTAAGAATTAAAGGTTATACWTACTAAAATTTGGATCTGCCGCTTTTAACTTCGAGAGACACCCCTCAATACCTCCGAGGCTCTCATTATTGGCCCAGGTTGCGTACTGTAAGAGAGACAGAGCGAGGGTCAAGGAATCCCTGATAATATTGGGCTTCTTTTTGTTCTCCTACATGTGTAAAATCCAAAAGTAAGCAAGGCAAATGACAAAGACAAAAGACAAACTTTGGATTCAGATAGGGTTAGCGTAGCAGGAARACAGAAAAACTGTTTTCTTTAAGGTAGTTTGGCCACCAGCAGAACTAATAAGCGTGGATTCTACGTGGTTTATGCCGACTGGTTGATTCTCCTGTGTCAGGTAGGATGAGCACACTGGCTGGAGTTTTCCGCACAGCTGCAGCATCCAGCATAGTCCTCTGCTACAAGGGTTTTCTGCTGCCTGCTAATGCCTGAACTCCTGTAGCAGCCTGACTGTGAGACTCTCCCAGCTGGTAAGAAATTCAACCATCAACTACAGCAAAGACTGTTTCATGCACGAGTCCCTTCAAATCACGTTTTCTTACACTTTTTGGTCATACCTGGGTCAGTGCAGCATCAAATAGTTTACAGGCTTCATTGCTAGTAGTGGACAGGACGAGTCCAGCATCCTGCCAGGCCTGCAAAACAAACAAATACAAACCCGCTCATTTTACACACTCGTTTTCCAGTCTAAGCCAACAGATTTTCAAATTGGTGGTGTTCTGCTATTTTCRTCAACTATGCTTTTTTTTAAAAAAGAGAAAAGCTTGGAGGACAATGTGAGCAGATACACAAACCTTTTGTGCCGTTGTAGCTACATCTGAAGACTCAGTAAGTTGGGKTTAACAGTGGGAATAAAGAAGCAACAAATTACAAAGTGTAATAGAAGATCTTGATGGGTTATGCATCGCATAATGAGAGACTCATTCTTAATTCATTACAATTCAACTTTTGGCTAGTCCCTCTGCTGCAGACACACCTCGTGTGAAGTAGAGGCATGGTAAAATAAAATCCTGGTTTTTTATTACTAAAATCAATAACTTTAGTAACTTGTAAGCCAAACAGCCTGACAGAGAAAATCCACCAAGTCACTGGAGTTCAGCCAACAAAGAATGTGGACTGCAGACTTGTACACGGGCCTTACGAAAAGGAAGAACATGGGCATTTGATAAAGCTAAAATGCAAAACAGAATCAGGGTGCCATAGTTTCTTAGCAAGCTATGTAACACCGACTGAGGTGCTACATCTCCTGGCTAGCTGCTGGAGAACAAAAAGAGTTTATTAGGCAGATGTGCAGTTTACTCAACTGTGGAATTAAGTTGCAGCAGCTCTAGCACCCCGGTTCATGGCTGTCTCCATGACTGCTCTCTTAAGTAACTCAGGCAACAAAATGAAAAATCCAATGCCTATTTCAAAATGCCTAATTCATGTGGGTGCCTACAGCAAACAGGCATGTAATCTCTAGTTGCTTGCAGGTCTTTTCTCCCACACAGGATGGCCACAAAACCACAAAGCCTGCCATCTCACAAGCTGAGGTGCTTCCCTTGGCAACCTMTTCACATATTTTTAATAACATTCAGGTTTATTTCTACTAATCACTCTCCATTCAGCATTCTATACTGCACCCATCACTGCCTCTAAGACCGTAGAGTTCTCAAGCACAGACTTACATTCAGCACACCACATATATTCTTGCTTAAGTATACACACATTTGAGGAGCTGCCCCAATCGCTTCAGCATCACTTTTATTCCTGTACACAGAACATACAGGGTAGACATAAAAAAAGACCTGCGGCAAGTCAATTCAGACTCCTCCTAATGGGGGATTAGTCCTTGCAGATGCTGCAAGAATTCAGTTCGTCTCATTTTACGCTTCAGGGTATTTCCTGGTTCTAATAACGCAACCGTCAAAAATTTTAAGTAACCAGGCAAAGACATATTTGGTAATAGTATCCTAAAGCTTTGCCACTGTGATTGGATTAAAGGCTCACATTCCAGCAGCTCAAGCACTTGTGTGTTCAATTACAAGCCTGAAAGACTAGACTGGAATGTAGAATTACAAATTTTCTTTACAATCCATGCTATATCCAGCAACAGCGTAAAGAGAAAAGTGAAGAAGGTAGCAAAGTTAGGCCTGCTACTTACAGGCTACCTTTCAAGGTGCCCTGCAAAATAGGCCACAAACCACTTTCACCACCAGTTGTCAAAAACAAGCTCCGTTTGAAGCAGCTCTCTATGCCACTGCCTGTTTTGCACAACAGCTCGAGGTACTTGCCAAGTAGAAAGCATCATCCCATTTTGAGGAGATTTGTTAACACTAAGATTCATTGGAATGAAAATGTCTGTGCGAAAGCATGAGAAAAAACAGCAGAACTAGGGTTAGTAAAAAAAGGCCTGCATCCATCACTAAGGCCACTGCTGATCTAGTTGAGGTACATGCTGTTTCCATCCACTCTAGAAAGCCTCTGCTCTGCCAAGGCTACAGCCCAGGTAACTCACCCCTCACTGGAAGACTCCCACTCTGGCAACAGGAGGATGGCAGCAAGGCTGCATCACGTCATGTATGCCACTACTCCTCCTGTTAGCACACCAGGACAAGAGACTGCAGGGAAGAACCACCCTGTGACAGCTGCTGACTCCTAAAAGACATAAAGATCTGCCCTAAACCTAATCTGTTGTTGCCAACCAAGAACCAAAGAGCTACAGGGAGCATGAAAGAGCCAGCACCCCTTGTCCTCTGGGTYATACACAAGTGGTCCCACCCCGACTATTTGGGACACTCATGTCTTGGGGCTTGTCTGTACTCAGGTACCAGATTGTGACTGAAGAAATCCACCAGACAGGGAGTGCAAGTAGGTAAAAATCAGCCTGGAGAGTTTGTAAAACAATTATCACCTCCCACTCCCACAGAGGCTGCCTTTGAGTTCTGTTACACTAATTTCCCACAACCTTCTTCCCTAACTCCAGAAGAGACTCTTCTCTGTGATGCTTCTTGGAGGAGAGCACCATGGCCTTGGCTCCTTTTACTGCTTCTTGGAGAGACCAAAGCCTTGCCCTTTCTCCTGCTTTAAGATAAGAGTTTAGTCACAGGATCTGGTGACTGTTTACTTGTATTTTTGCTCCTGCTGGAATCCCAGCTGGCTCTGAGGAACCTCTGCTCTTTGCGGGTTGCTGTCAGCACATCCTCTATTACTTGAGTGGCAGCTCTCCAGAGCTCTGGCGCTGATGAACCTATAACACTCTCAGGAGATCTTCAAGACTTCTTTTTTTACCTCCCCCTGCCTAATTAACCAAAAAACAAGAGGAGTGACAGAGAGAATGAACTTCATCGGGAAGAAAGCGTGCAAGCGACTAATCAGTAACTAGCTCCTGCAGACAGGTTTTGAACCCTTGGACTTGAAGCTGGTTTAGCTAAAAGAAGGCCTGACCTGCATTCGAGGCCCACAGAAAGGGCAGGCGAGYGCCTGCGGGACCAGTCTGCACTATGAACAAGACCCAGAGATGTCCAGACACGAGTTTGCTTCCCCCTCGGTAGGGAAGGGTGCAGCGACTCGTCCCCGTTTTCAGATCCCAACAGCAGCCTCGCCCCACCTGAGGCCCCCCGAGTGTAAGGTTACTGGGGGGGTTAAGGGAGATGAGCTCCAACAGAGGCCTCACCACASCGGGGCTGGCTCTCCGCGCCCTCCTGTCAGCCTCAGCCGGCTCAGCTCGGCTCCCTCCCGCCAGAGCCCCAGCGCCCGCCAGCAGCCCCCTCCCAGCCCGGCTCTCGGGCGGGCCCGGGGCCTCCCCAAGGCCCACGCCGGAGGACACGGCCGGCCCGAAGGGCGCACACCCGCCGCCCGGCAGGAGCAGRGGCCACGGGCAGAGCGGCCGCAGCCCCCCGCGCTCGGTCGGTGCGGCGGGGCCAGGCCGGGCGGGCAGGCGGGACGCCTCGCCGTCCCGCTCCGCCTCAGACCTGCCCTCACCTTGCAGTCCCTCAGCGGCGCCATGATCCCCCCGCAGCGCCTCCGCTGCCGTTGYCCGGCGGCTCCACGCCTCCCGCCCCAGCAACAGTAGAAGCTGCCGGGGCAGCAGCGGGCGGGGCCAGCAGCGGGCGGGGCGGGGCGGGGCGGACTGGGCGAACCGTTGGCAGCGGCTCCCTCCGGAGTTGCCGTGGCACCGAAGAGGAGCGGCGGCGCTGCCGACGGATGTGTGTCGCGTAGATTATTGGCCCTGAAGTACTTGTCTCTTGTGGCATCGGGTATATCTACACACGGTCTGCTGTTTCTAAAGATAAATACCTTTCTTACCAGCTGTGCCGGGGAGGAGAGCTGGGGTCTCCTTGGAGACCTTCTCCAGCACTTGGGACTCCCCAGCTGTCAGCCTCCGACAGGCTGCGCTCCAGTGGTCGTTCTCCCTCCTCTCCTTCACCTCATACCGCAATGAGAGCGCTCCATCTCCTCCTCCTTCAGCTGCTCGGCTGCTGCCCCCGAGGCTCCAGGGCCTCCTCTCCCCGTCGCCAGCCACCACCCCTGCTGGTCACCTGCTGGGGCCCTCACGGACAAGTCTCTCAACGGCGGGACAACGGGCACTGGGTCTCATGCCTGTGGGACAGCACCGTGAACCTGCGTTACCAGCCTGCCCCAGGAGCAAGAGCAGAGGCAGAGAGGAAAGAGGGGTGGCCACCACCCCCACCACGCTGCTTCTGGTTCCTGAACTCGGCCTGGGTGAAGAAGACATCACGCTGGTCAGGCCAAGTCACGCTGCAGACAGGCCTCCTACCAGGAAGCTCTCCTCCACCCCTGGCCTCCAGCCTCCTTACAGTGCAATGCTCGTCTGCTTCATGCGCGGCACCCGAGTGCTTTCATCACAACGTGAGCATCGAGATGTCTGGGCAGGATATGCGGCTCTTTGTGCTTTGGCCGCAGACACACCTGATCCGTGCGTGGCAGCCGGTAGAACTGGGCTGGTGTGCACGCCTCAAGAGTGCCAGCTGGCAGTATCGCTTCAGCAGCCRGGGAGGCAGCCCCTCTACCCTTCTCCTTCCAAGCAGTGAGCACCAAGACACGCCACCACCTGCTGTCTACCCAACAGCTGAGTTGCAACAGACCTGTGCCACCTACTACAGCTACCGTTTGACTGTGCGCTACAGGCACCACGGGCTCCACATTGCTTCAGTCAGCATCGAGCAGATGCCTCAGATAAGCCTCAGCCTCTCTCTCAAGGTAGAGCCTGACTTGCTGCATGTCCTCAGTGTCAGCTCCAAGCTCCTTAGTGTTCCTCAACAGCCCCTCAGCCTCTCCTGGAGCCTTCAGCCCCTTACACCRAGGACACTGGCCTACAGACTGGTGGACACGCAGGCTATAGGAGGTTGGCTCCGTTCCTACAGTTCCTTTACTCTGCAGAGCAACTTCTGTGCTGTTCCCACACCTCAGAGCCTGGGTGAGGTGGTGGTGGCCAGCATTTATTTTCATGTTGATGGAAAGAGGTTCGAGGAATTGATGGGAGAACTACATCTACTCAATGGTACCCTGAGCCTAACTGCAGGCAGAGAAACTCCCATGCATGTCAACCTTCACCTAGGAAAGGCCAACAGGAGCACTTACCTTTTCAAGTACAACCACGGAACGTTTTACACAACCAAAGAAAACAACAGCCCTATTTCCACAGATGGCCCTAACATACGCACTGTGTTCTACCAACACAAGGAGCTCTCCTACTTACTCTCCATAGAGTTTGTGGCCTTCCAGTGGTACAAGTTCAATATGTACCTTTATATGAATCAGAAGAGGGCTTTGTTTAGGTCTCTGGCAGAAAGAGACCTTGAAGTCCATGTTTTCAGCAGYGGCCCTCCTTCTTTTCTGCAGAGCTTTACTTATTTAGTGTGGTTTATCCCTGCACAACATCCRATGCTACAGTGCGAGTGGACCTTCCACCTGCAGCTTTTTGGAACACAAAAAGACCACCTTCTCCAGAATAGCACGTACACATACAACGATCACGTAAGAAACGCCACACGTTTTGTCCGTCGCTCTGTTTTACCCTTTGATCCAGAGAAATACACAGGGTTTGTGGCAAAAGTGAATTGTACCAGAAGTGCACTTACACCGGCTCTTTTAGGAGTCAGAGTCAACAACTACGCTGCAAAAACCATAGAAGCACCAGTGTCTTGCCACAAGGAAGCATGTTACATACACACTGTGCAGATTCAGAAACCTGTTCTTCACACTTCTGTCCTGCGCCAGAAAAGGGGGACATCTTTTTACCTCTTTGTCAGATTGCTAGTGGACTGCAACGTTGGTATATCTATCAAGCCCTTGTGGCGAGTCTATCCCGTTCAGGACACAACAACTACTCCGGACTGGACAAAACCAATAAACTCTTCTTTGATGCATGGTGTAGAAATGATACACTTAACTGTTCCCAGTTTTACTTTAGATTACGGGTTGTATCTGTTTTATTTCACTGTTGCGATAACCCCAATTAGGACCACAACAGTCCTCAGGGGCTCAGATAAAGTTTATGTTCAGATTGAGAGCACCGATCTAGTGGCAARTATTGCAGGAGGCACGTTCCGCACAGTGGGTTTTTCTGATAATTGGACTCTTGATGGCTCTGCATCCTACGATCCTGATTCACAGGAAGGACTAAAGGGAATCACGTTTACTTGGTACTGCACTAAAGAGGTGTCRGACTATAAAAACATGAAAGTCAGCCCAGGAAAGAGATGCCATCCATCCCAGAGGGATTTGAAATGGTTAACGTCCTCAGGTCCAGTTCAAGCAATACCACCAGAATCCCTCCCAGGAAACACCGTATACTACTTCCGTCTAGTGATTCAAAAGGACAGAAGGAGGAGTTATGCCGACCAAACTGTAGATGTGCAGCCCGGCTCCCCACTCTTTCTGGACGTGGCATGCCTTGAAAACTGCGGTAGCACCCTAATTCCAACAGAGAGATTTACCTTGTCTGGAAAATGCGTAAACTGTAGAACAAACAGCCAGCCAGTCTACTACTGGTCCCTTTTTTCGGAAAACTCTACRGAAATTAGCTTTGACTGGTCTTCCAGAACCTCAACGGGGAGGTCTGGAGCTTACCTGTCTGTACGTGCTCTGACTTTTACAAAGCCTGCRCATCGATCCTACATATTTCTGTTAAAAGTAACTACCTGGGATGGTAGGTCCTCAATCTACAGACATGCATTTAAGGTAAATTCTCCTCCTAGGCCTGGCAAGTGTACCATCAACCCACACTGGGGTACAGCCTTTCTGACAAAATTTGTTGTTCAATGCAGTGGATTTTCTGACAGCAATTTACCTCTGACATATAAAGTGATAGTAGCTTCCAATGTACCCAAAACTACCAAAATAACTTCTGTGGAGGAAAATACATTTGGTACAATTCTGTACTTTGGTTATCAGCCTAAAACTCCTCCATCTTTTCTCCCAGTTGGAGTGCCCTCTCAGAAGTACACCTTGACACTTTACGTTCAAGTCCGTGATTCCCTTGGGGCATTTACCCAAGTGAATTTATATGTCCACGTACGGAACCCAGTTAGCATTCGACCATTAGCTGTTGTGTTTCATGAACTGCTGGCCTCACTGAGCGGTTTAAGCGCACCGATGACATCTTATCTCCAGACTGGAGATTATTTTAGCGCATGTTATTTAGCTTATCTGGCAACCTCAGTCTTAAACTATATTAAAGCCTCACCAACTCTCCAGCTCCCTAAGGCTCAGTTTCGGGAAAACCTGATTAAAACAGTCCTGAATATTTCAGTTGAGAGCACAATGGAAATCAACCAAGTAGTTGCTTCTCTTTCTCAAGTAACAGAGGAAGCTGATGAAGTGAACGTTAGATCACAAGACCTTGCCATTAAGAAGCTGACAGAAGTAACGGGAGTGCTGAAGATACAGAGGAATGAGAGCCATTGGTCTGAGGAAGCAGAAATTCAGACCAGTGGAATACTAAGATGCTTGTCCAACATCCTGAGAGCTGCTCTTCTGCGTCGCAGGAATGTCAATGTAAGTGGAGTTAAACAAGTCTTCTCCATCATGGAAAATTTAACGGAGATAGTTTTCCAGGGCAAAGTCCCTGGAGAAACAGAAACTCTAATGGAAACAAAACACTGGAATATCACTCTGAAGAAAGATGAAACCTGGAACATTACAAATGCTTTCTCTACCAGAAACACCTGCAGGAATTGCTTTTATCCATCACTGACAAAGGGAAACTATTCAGGATTGCCCCATGATGCTGTGATTTCCACTGCCCTTTTTGAGTTTGATGAGAACCCCTTCCCTTGGTTAGGTTACACATCAGAAATCGCAACAATGGTCTTGGGGTTCAAAATGGCAGAGACCAAGGCTAATGGGGATCTACTAGGGATTGTGCCTGAAGGAGCAGAAATTACTATTGCTAGGAAACATAAGGARTCTTCAACTTTTCAATTAGCAATGGGACCCGATAAAACACAAGCTTACACAACTGGAGGATTTAGTTTTGAAGTCAACAGGAATACCAAGAGCATATACATCCAGATCCTGACAAAATTAAAAGTTACTTTCAAGGTGCTAGTATATACAGGCACCAATGTCACTCATGCTCACCCTATAGCYTCGTTTGCTGCTTTTCACAACATGCCAACAGCTGCAAGCAAAAATGAGACAGCTAGCGCTGACTGTAACATTAAGGCTCCCTATATTATCTGTCTCCCAGAGTCATTRCTGACAGCCACAGCTCAAGGAAGTGGTACAGACACTCATAACATCTCCATTGTCTTGCTGACACCCTATGTCGTAAGGTATCAAACCCAGAGACTGGTGAGCATACACGTTTTTAGTGATCAGTGTTTATTTCTGGATGGGGTTCGAAGTCTGTGGAGAGAAGACACATGCAGGCTTGGCTCCCTGACTGACTGGCAGAGGGTACACTGTGTCTGTAATATGAAGCGGAGTCACAGAAGTCTGTCTGTCCACACTGCATCAAATACATCCACATTCGACATCAGGTTCCTGGCAGCCAAAGTAATAGTTACCCCCAACACAGTAGATCTGGGAAAAACCCTGATAGCAGACTTACCTAAAAACCCAGTGACCCTCTTAACAGTGCTCTTTATTTTTGCTGTTTACTTTCTTTTGTCCCTCTGGGCCATGAGAAAAGACAGGGCTGACAGGGACAGCAAAGACAAGATTATAGTTCTGTCAGACAATGACCCCTACGATAAAGTGAGCTTTTTGGTCACTTTATACACAGGCAGTCGCTGGGGAGCTGGAACCAAAGCAGATGTCTTTTTTCAGCTCATTGGCCAGAATGGCACGAGTGACGTCCATTGTTTACGGCACCCACATTTTCCATCTTTCCAACAAGGAAGCACTGATTGCTTTCTTTTAACTACTAAGAAAGACTTGGGAGACATTTGTTCCTTCAGGGTCTGGCACAATAACAAGGGCCCATCTCCAAGCTGGTTCTTAAGCAGAGCCAAAGTTGAGAATATGTCCACCAGGAAGACCTGGTTCTTTATGTGCAGGAAATGGCTTTCTCTTGACAAGGGTGATCGCTTACTGGAAAGGACATTTTCCGTGACAAACCCCAAGACACCTCTGTCCAGAATCGACTATTTTTTGATTAATCTTGCCAACAGCCTGACAGAGGGCCATCTGTGGCTCTCGATTTTTGCTCACGTTCTCACTGGCACTTTCAGCAGGCTCCAAAGGTTGTCTTCGTGTTTAGCAATATTATTATTAAACTTGCTTGTTAACATTATGTTCTTTAATGCTGACAAGAACAAAGAATCTCCAATACACTTGAGGTATTTGAGATCAATAACAGTAGGAATTGAATGTGCTTTGCTTACCATACCTGTGGAAATGATTATAATTGCCTTATTTAAGTATTCCCAGAAGGAACCTTCTCCTCGTGGTGTGGCTCAGACGGACCCAAAGGTAACTTCACCCCTCCTGTCTGGAAATCTTAAGAACTGGAAGGACCGTTTGCAAAAACTGTACCTTTCAGAAACTTCAGCACCATCGCGGAATATTAGTCCCTTGGAGAACCTTCCTGGTCCCAGCAACTCACAGAGCCCACCATGTTCCACAAAGACAAGAAGCAAGGGAGCTCCCCGAAACTGGAGTAATTGCACRGTTTCTGAAAGAGATGCAAATGTAATTGGAACAGAGGAGCAGACGATAACCGCAAATTCCCCTCCAATGGCTAAGGCCTGCCAGAGAAGGCAACCATCAAATTCCAATTTTAGTAATAATTGCACAGAAGGGGGCAACTTTCAAAAAGAAAGGAAACCACTAAGCATTATCTCCATGCCCCTTCTCAAGAGACCGCACATAGTTTTTTATTGGTGGTGCATCTATCTCTCATGGGCKCTAGTTATAGCTGTCACTGGGCTATCATCATTTTTCATTGTGTTATATGGTTTGTCTTATGGCTATCAGACTTCATTAGAGTGGCTTTTAGCATCTGCAATCTCCTTTATTGAGAACGTGTTTTTCCTTTCAATTCTAAAAATCAGTTTTTTCTCAGCTGTGAGTACAATTCGTCCAAAATACTGTGAAAGCATCACGTGGTTAACTCAGGAAAAGTATTATGAGATTAAGTTGGATAAAGAAACAATGAGTGCTGATGAGATGAGAGAGAGGCACTTGAAACTTGCTAAAGTCAGAGGCACCAAGCAGTATAAGCCTTTAGAAGCCGATGAAATTGCAAACATGCTGAAAAGGGCAAAAATTAAAGTCAAGGCATTTATTTTCACCAGAGGTTTCATAAGTCACTTTCTCTTTTTAACACTGCTATTAAATTTTGCCTATTCCACTGAGAACGCCAACAGTTTCCACTACAACCGATTCATCCATAACCAGTTCTCTCCACAACTCTCCAGTGTAGATAAGCTAGAACATATCTATGTGTGGGTGAAAGACTTGTTCTTGCCTTTGATCCACAATGACATTCAGCCAACCTTTCTTCGTGAGAGCTGGTCCAAAATCATTGGTTTGCCTAGGATGAGGCAAGTGCGGGCTAAAGGTACTGAGAAAAAATGTTTCCATCCTGACAGCTTTGTAAATAACTTTGTGATCAGTAAAAGCCACTGTCTTCACAAATATGGCAGTGACATCCCAGAGAAAGGTGACTACGCTGGCACTTGGACAAAGGTTGCCAACCAGTCTGTTTCCAAGGATGCCAGCAGTTATGGTGGGTTCACTTACCAGCGAAACAGGACTCCGTGGATGTATTATTCATATGGAGATTTGCACACATATGGACCATCAGGATACACGTTTTACTTTTTCCCTGAAGAAGGAAGACCTAATTCGACAACAAGGCTGGATGCTCTACAACAGAGCAACTGGCTTGATGAAAAGACATGGGCGGTGATCATTGAACTAACTACATTTAACTCAGATGCAGATCTCTTTTGCACCATCTCAGTCATATTTGAAATGTCTCATTTTGGGATCGTAAAACCAAGTTTGTCAGTACACTCTTTTGCACTCCCCATTTTTCATCAGCAAACTAAAGCTCAAATGTTTGTGTTTGTAATTGTTCTTGCCTTTCTGTTCATTTACATTGCAGATGAGCTTCACATCATAGGCCAAGAAAAAAAAGATTATATTAAAAACRTTTCCAATATAATCAACTTGGGCTTAAAATCAGCATTCCTCCTTTTTGTTATTTTAAAGGTCATAAAGTTTAAGGTGGGAGCAGATATAGTGAAGTTTTACTTACTTCACCCAAATGATTTCATTCATTTTCATGCAGTTTCTCATTTAGATCAGATTTTAAGGATTACTATGGGCTTTTTAGCATTTCTTGTAGTTTTGAAAACTCTAAGATATTCTCAATTTTTTTATGATGTGCGCCTGGCACAAAGATCGATCTTGGCAGCCCTTCCCGGAATCTCCTCAATGGCCCTCGTGGTGGTGGTGTACTTCTTTGTATTTATGACTTTTGGCTACCTTGTGTTTGGGCAGCATGAACGGAATTACAATAACATGATTCACTCAGCTCAGACCATTTTCTCTTACTGTGTCTCAGCTTTCAGAGATACTGCATTTTCATCCAACAGGTTGCTGGGTGGTCTTTTCCTAGCCTCTTTCATGTCAGTGATGATCTGTGTCTTGATCAATCTCTTCCAAGCTGTTATTATGTCTGCCTATGGAGATATGAAACAACCTGTATATGAAGAACCATCTGATGAAGCACAAGTGGTTACTTTTGTATTGCAAAGGCTCAGAAGGATATTTTATCTTCTGATTTGTAAAACATCCAAAACCAGTGAGCCTGATCTTTTTCACAGTGTACTCTAYGGGCAGCCTGAGAGAAAACATCGGCGACATTTAGGGCTCAAGAAAAGAAAAATAAATGGGAAAAAAATGGTTTATCTTGTCATATGAGCAAGGAAAGATTTTGTRTTCAAGACCACCTTTACTCTGTAATACTTGCATTTCAAATTAATGTTYATGAATAAATTATTTACTTTTAAGAATTTTTTAATGTTCGACCCCTTACTAGTGATTGTGCTCAGATTTTCTCCAGACTATTTTGCATCACTGTCAGTGGTACTTGGCTGTGTGTGGTGGGTTGACCCCGGCTGGCAGGTGGGCCCCTACGCAGCTGCTCGCTCGCTCCCCTCCCAGCAGCATGGGGGGAGAATCGAAGGGCAAAAGTGACAAAAAAACTTGTGGGTCGAGATAAGGACAGTTTAAGTGAAGGAGGAAAAACCCCAAAACCACAAGTGACGCAAAAGCAGTCACTCACCACCTGCAGATGGCTGTCCAGCCAGTCTCTGAGTAAAAGTTACTTTCAGAAAACTTCCCTCGCTGCAGTTTTCTTGCTAAGCATGACCTTGTATCTCATGGCTTTGCTAACTCCATGCCAGCCAGAACCAGTACACACAGGAACTGATGCCCATTTCACAGAGGCGGTGCATAAGGAGATAGCTCTCTCCTCCGGGAGCACATGCTAATGTAAGAGCAAATATGGTCCGAGATCTGGAAAAGCTGATAAATCCTTCCTACTCAGAGCACGRGGGATAAAAAAAGACAGGATGAGTTAGCAGGGTGAGACCCGGCMGTTAAAAACAAGCCTTCACAACACTGCATTGCATTTGTATGCAGAAGACTCTGTTACAGCGTCCCTTTGGCAGACGTTAACCGTGGACTACGGCACCSCGTTATATGGCCTGGGCGGGGGTCAGTCGGCTTCTGCAGTGTGAAGCCGTTCCGGCACACCCGCCACCGTGTGACCTCCTSCAGCGGAAGGCTGTCCCCGTCAAGCGGGAAGACGGGTCAACTTGGTCAACCCCCCTGTTTTTTATTCATAAACCTGGGGGCACCCTCCAGGCAGTTCACTTTGAATACAAACAGACCGCAGAATATTTTTTTTTTTCAAATCTCGCATGCTCTTCGCAATGCAATTACGGCTGATGGGATGGCGGCGCCCATCGGCCCTCTGTCACTTGCTCCTCGCTGCTCGGGGCGCGTTTCCAAAGCCAAAACACCTCCCCCCACGCTTGAACTCCGGGACCTTTCAGGATGGGCCCACCGGGGCCGGTGACCGGCCCCCCCCTCCCCGGGAAGGAGCCGGCCCRCCGAGGGAAACGGCGGGCGGGGCCCCGCGCAGGCGCACAGCGCCACCTGCCGCCGGCGGGCGGTGCCGCCCCGGAGCCCCGGCGTCCCGCGGCGCTGGCCCTTTAAGGAGGAGCGGCGCTGGGCCCTGACGCCGCAGCGTCCGCGCGGGGAACCAGGAAGTGGCCTGGTGGCCGGTGGCCGCGCGCGGGTGGCGGCGGCGGCGGCCCTGGTGGGTGCCGCGCAGTTGGGGCGGGCGGAAGTCGGGCGGCGCTGGCTGAACCGGGCTGCGGCCTTCCCGCCCCCCCGAGATAGGAAGAGCGGGGCTGAGGGCCGGGCCCTTTGGCAGCCAGGCCGCGGGGTAGGGGCCGCGCGGGAGCGCCGAGCTCCCCRGGAACGGTTCCCGCTAGTGGGTGGTGTTACTGCTAATCAGGGGGCATGGGCACGAACGAATCTTTAATCTCTCTTCAGCAGGCAGCGTGTCCGGGATCTGAAAAAGGTTTTTCTTTTCTCCTCACCAGCCGGGAGCCCTCTCTGGAGGACGGGTGGCGGTAGCCCTCCTTGGGACAGGAGCCGGGCTGGCGCTGCGGAGGCAGAGCACGGGGCTTCTCCATCACAGAARTCAGCGAGTAGATGAAGCCTTGCTGCAGAGGTGGGAGAGCAGTGTTCAGCCCCCTGCTTTGCTTGGAGTGGGAAAGGTTTCGGATCTGCACTCCCCACCTCCGGGGTGCCCGACTCGCTAGGGCATAAGTTACACTGGGGGGAGGGACCCTCCCCTTCAAACTGCAGAAGCAAATGTGAGAAGAGTCTAGGTCAAGAGAGAGCATGAGCCTCCTGAGAGCAGCCTGGTGACCAAGGTGACTGCTTAACAGGAGACTCTGATTCTGGATCCAGATCCAAAGCTTGATTCTGATATTTTTTTTTTCTACACAAGGGTTCTAGTATATAGTATATTCTTTGTTTAATGGAATGTAGTGGCCACAGGTGGCTTTTTATGAGGAGGTTTGGGAGTTGGAGCTACAGGATGCAGCCTTGAAGGGACTGTGGAGAGGATTCCAGGGAAGTTCAGAGCTGTGTGAGGGCACTGCTTTTGGACATACACAAAGAAGGACCTTTAAGGARCCTGGGGAGCTTAGGGGAAACCCTTATGTCCTGTGATATGTAGGCATTTCCAGTATGAGGTTGCACCTGAACAAGGTGGTTTTGGGATCACAGCTTTGGACTTAGAGGACCGTAGAGCCATGGAAACAATCGGGGGTACTCAACTCCCCTTGAAAAATGAGGGGGAGGTAGGAAGTTTGCAAGATGTATGAGAGATGGGGTACCACAGTTTCTTTCTAAACCTGCTCTGAGAACCCCAATAAATATCTCYGTATGTCAGTGATGCTAGAAGTGGTGTCTCTGCTTAGAGAGAGAGGTTAATCACGTGGCTTTCCTTCACACTTAATCTAGACTTGCTCGTTGACCTATTACTTTTCTCTAAGGCACTTGGGCTGGTAGGAGAGTCTTTATAAACACTGCAAAATGCCATCAAAATAAAGTTGGTTGTGCCTTGGGTGTGATGGACTAAATAATCTCTTGAGCTGTCTTCCATCTCTAGGCATCTATGAGTCAAAGAATTGGATTTATGTTCTAGTAATTAGTTATACAAGTACTTGCGGATTTATGCATTGGTTAAGTTTTTTTTCAGTTAGGATTTTCCCCCTGCTGTAATATTACCAATATACCACCTTGGAGGGACCGCTAAAAGTATACCAGGCAAAGATACCATATACTGATTAATTTCCCTTAATTGATATAGTTTTAAAGTTGTATTGATATGAACCCCTTTTTGTCAGCACAACTAATTCTACATGAAAATGTTACACTACTTTAACTGTATCCTTACAATTAAAATGGTATGCTTTATATAGACAAAATTTAAGACCTCCAGGACCCCACATCAAAAATGTTGTTTTCCTCATACCTTGRTTTACCACGTACAGGGAGAAGTTTTCCAGGCAAAGTAGCGGTTATAACAAGAGCATTACTTTATATTTTGCCTCACTTTATGTCTTACCTCAAATAAAGTTGAGATACACATCTACAAATATGACAAGGTTGTATCAAGAATAGTGGAGGATCCCCTGAAAGTTTTACTCTGCACAGATGCAGGTTGCTTGGAGGTGTTCTGACCAAAGAAGAGTTTTATTTGATGATAATGGTAGGAAAAGATTTGGATTCTGCTGTTAACCTGTCTTGGAATGGGGATTTGCTCCCCAGGCTTGTTGAGATGCTAAACTTTCTAACCTGTACATTACCTTTGCACTGGCCTGTTTGCTAAAGCAGTGCTTTTACTGGCATAAAAATCARTAAACCAAAAAAGCTGTGAAGAGCCCCAAAACTCCCAATAGATAAGCACAAACCTGAGATTTGGATTAAGAAAGAAATYAGTTATATCTATGTGATTGCAACGGTTTGGGGGTTTTTGTTTTTTGCTCTAGGCCAGGATAAAGCAAGAGTGGGTCAGTGAGTGTTTTGTTATGTTTCTTTTCTCAGTGCCTGGTGAAAGCATTTCTCACCTGCTCTTTCTGTTTTCTTTTTTACTGGCCAGCTAACAGATGAACTGTGCTGCCTCCTATAAAGTCTCCTAACTACATAATACTAATAATAATTACCATAATAATTTTCCACTAAGTCTTCTTCCCCACCTGTTCATTTATTTTGTCATAACTTTCCTGACACTGAGTAAAGTTATTATTAATAACCACACTTAGAGGTATGCATATGTGCAAAAAGGAAACATGTATTTAAATCTGTAACAAACATCACAGCGTTCTTAAGCCTTATCTATCTATCTATAGCTATAGCCAGTACTTTAAAAAAACTTAATGTAAACATGGCATATAAAATTTCTATCAAGACCCCATCAACTCTGCTGCTTAATTAGCTCCACTCTGCAGTCTCCACTTTCCTCTTGTACCTCAGTGAAATTTTAGTCAGATTTATCTATGCTTGCTGAACAGATGGAGATCTGAAGCCAAAGGGAAGTTACTTAAATATCTGTGACACAGATATTGTCCTCAGATATTGAGAATGCTGCTAATTTTCACTGGATTTTGAGCTTCTTGGGCAAAAAGACAGAACTGCAAAGATTTTGTATGCCTGCYCTCCTAGCATGTGACCCAGTAGGAGCAGTCCACTCTGGTTATAGTGAATTCCACACATCTCCATCCATGATGAAATTTGTCACGTGAAAAATCTGCCTTCCTCCTGTTTTACCTGTGATGAACAGAGCAGTAAATTTGTCCAAAAGAACTTCTGGAGGGGAAGAGCATAAACACACAYGCTCTGGAGAACAGGCTGTGGAGACTACAGAGCATGCACAAAAGAAATGGCCTGGCTGTCTATGATAAAATATGTCTCCAACTGTTTAAGAACAAGTATCATTTCTCTGTGTCCTACAGAAAATTATGGAAGGGGTTCTTGTATATGTGCTTTGATACCTATTTAATGAGAATATCAGGTGTTGAAAAAGTAAGTGCAGCCTTAGCATCTGCATGTTTTTTAGGCAAAGTAATCGAAGTACTGGTTGGGAAGCAAAGTCTTTCTGAGAGGAGCAGACAGACTAACCTGAAAACACACTAAAAATTCATGGTGTTTGACCCTGGCTGAATTCACATAGCATATTTCATATTGCTATATGGCTAGAAAACAGGAATTTACCATATGTGTAAGTCAGGAAGTCCTGAAGCTGCTAGCCCCTGACTGAAGGACTAATTTCCGCTGTAAACTGTAATCAAAGGGACAAAATCGAAATGATCTCCCTGTGAAGGTGTGAAACAAGGCACCTATTTGTAAATTCTTGTGACAGAACTCCCAGCAAGTGCCCTGGAAAAGAAAACTTTCTAAGCGTTGAGTGACAGTGGACTTCTTTGCTTTATCAGACATGCTGGAAATACCTCTCTCTGATGTTTTCTCGTGCTCGCTGTTCACAATAGCTGGGATAACAAAACTGGAGGAACATGTCTTTCAGAGCAAATGGGCATACCTGTAAGAAGGTGTGTGGGGCTATGTGCATAAGAAGGTATATGTATAGTAGGTACARGTCTTTATTCTCAGGCTTTCTTGAAGCTGACACTCTTTACCCCATACCCCACCCCACCCCTCCAGTAGTTTTGTGTTTTCTTTTCTTTTTAAGGTTTTGCCTTACTTCGTTATGAAGTCCTCAACTTGAGCTCAGTCCTAACAAACTGAGAGCCTCAGTCACGTTTTACTGGAAAGAATTCTCTTCYCCAAATATATTAGCGCTGAACATCTTGCTGGTCACAGGGGAAAGTGGGCACTGGCTGTCACAGCAAGCACATTGTAACATGCAACCCCACGTAGTAGGGGCTGAGTGTTTCCTTACAGTACCAACTTTGCTTTCTGTAGGGAGATAAACCACTGAAGCTATATTTATTTCTTTCAGGATTATGTCAAGTTGCAGTGTCTTATTTCCCAAAACACTGTGTAAGCCTGTCCTTGCGTATTTCCACAAAATCTTGGTGTTCCTATTTTTAGACTGTGTTGGAAAGTGTTGCACTAAGTTTAGACTGTGCTTGACGAAGCTGATACTTTCAATGGTACACATGTGGCCCTCCATAACTTTTCTTAAAGGACAACTTAAAAGGAATCATCATCACTTTTATATTAATAGAGCCKTACTGTCTTATTCTTCCCCACTATGGATATGAATCTGACAAAGCTATAATAGGGAGCTACAGTTTGGAAGGAAGACAAAATCGGTTCAGGGCAGGGGGTAACCTGTGGCCATAGCATGCTTATTTATGGTGGCTGTACCAGAAGGGAGATTTAGTGAAATCAGACCTCAGGTCTGGTTTCCCCGTTTTGTCAAGGAATAACTGTAATCCRGAACTGATGTTCACTTCGGTGTTTGGATCTCCTGTGTTACCTCCTCTCCAGTCCCTGTAACTGTGCTGTGAGAAGAGCAACAAGCTTGCTTTGCTTTCCTTTGATTTCTAGGCCATTTTACATATAGAATGTTAGAATGGCATCACGGATGTGATAAGCTTTGTACTCTGCTTGGGAAAGCCTCTTGGAAGAGAAGGAGAAGAAACAGGAATGAGGGGGATCGAGCAGAAAAGCAGATATGACCATAGATTAATTTTGGGGGGAAGGAAAAGAAGAACTAATGACACTGTAGTTCTCCCTCCCGTGTCAGGATTGTTCGTTGGGTTACACAGCAAAGCGATCCACCATTCGCTGTGCCTCTGCAACCAGACACGGAGACGGCCTCTGCCGTAAATGCTTGGGCAACTTGCTTTTATTTTATTCTATCATTCACTCTTMCTGTGTGATCCGCTTAGCTGGGCTTTTACAACCGAGTTCAGCTGAGGTGCTGAAAGGAGAATTCCCGGCAGCTGTAAGAGGGATAGTGCCAGCCACCCGGGCTGTGCAGTGCCCGTGTGTCCACCAGAGGACACTGGTATGTCCCGGGTAATCGGTGCCTTGTTCCAGCATTCCTGCGCGAAGCTGTTAAATTCTCTCCTAATTTGAGATTCTTCTTTAYTAAATGCTGTCTAGTTCAGAGCTGGCTGCCTGCCATATTCAAGTAAGGAGTACTCGGGGGAGATTTTTTTTAAGTGTTGGTTTCTCAGCTTTGTTAAATCATGCATCAGGAGATGCTTCTTTGAGATTCGTCTTGTGTTCGTAAAGCCTTTTCACCTAAGGAAGGGCTTTGGTTTGCTTGTCTCCTCTCTTTCTGCAGACACACCCTGTTCAAACATTCCCTACAACCGTTCAGAGAACACCCTCGCTTTCRCAGCTGTGACCACCCGGGCTGTTTATCAGACAGCCACAGGGAGTCCACGCACGCTGTTGTTAAGAAGCAGGRCCTGGGGCCTGCTGTACGACCCATACCTGGAGGGAAGCCCGGGTGCTGCAGTCATCCCCGTTCCTTCAGAGCAGAGCGAGCATAGCAATACCGGCACAATCCCCCTGGCCTGAAGGGAGAAGTTGCTGCAACAAGTCAAGGCTTAATTCGATCGAGTGGTCTTTGGGAGAGGTAATAAGGGTGAAAGTTCTAAATGGCCACGCTTGGTGAAATTGCGTTCCCGGGCTAATTTGTTACGCTGAACCCGAGGTAAGTCACCTCAAAGGAAGAGCAGGGAGGCAGCCAACAGGTGACCTAAACATGCCTTCAGGGCAGTAACATGAAGGAACTGGAGGGAGAGAGTTGTTCACCTGGGGATTAACTAGCAAGTAAGGTTCTGCTGCTTCATCTATTACCTGAGCGGTGAGGCAACAGATCGTTTTTCTGAAGGAGGTGAGCGCATTCCTGGTGCTGAAGTGTGTTTAAATTTATATCACACCAAACGCTGCAAAATAATTTGGCATTTACCAGGCTATGAAATCAGTGGTTCCTGCGCGTCTATTAGAGAGCACTCCTTCCCATAGGGAATCAAGCTGTGAATATTTTAATAGGTCATCGTCATCAACAGTGGATACTGCAGGAGAATCTTGGCAGGAAAAAGAAACAAGGGTTTAATTGGAGAGGATTAAAGGTGTGTCAATGTTGGKTTTATCTGACACCCTTTAAAATCAAAGTCTACATCTGTTTGTAGGCAGTTTGTTTCTTGTATAGTTTCTCTAGTTTATCAGTGACTCAGAAATACGAGTCTCCCGTGGAGTATTAAGAGGGGCTTAACCTATGCATTGTAAAGACTTGTGCTAATGAGGTTTGAAGCAAAGAAAATCAGATTACTTATCTGTGCCACTACTTTGCCAGTGACCCTGACAATTTAATGGTGATTTATTATTTCTGGCATGCCTTCCAGGCCTGTTAGCAGAATGCTCTAAGCAGAACTGCCTTGAAGTTTTTAGGAGTCCCTAGAGAACTGCACTGAGAGCCATTCCCCCACATCCATATCATGTATCAGTCACAGCATGGAGAAACGCTCTTACAGCACTGCTATCTAACCTGCGCCTTTCTTTTACTGCAATCATTTCCTTAGTATGGCATTCTAATCTGTGGGCTTTACCTTTCGCCATGACACRTGGGCCAACCTCACACACGTCCTGCAGCATTCTGGGCTTGACTTGGCAGGTTTCTGCTGAGCGTGCTAGTTCAGTGTTTGCTTCGTAATCAAGCATGTGTGGGTAGCCGTGTTCTTCTCAGAAGAGCTATGCATGTGCTTAAAGTAAGTATGTGTTTAAGTACCTTGCGGCTGGAAGCCAAAATGGCAAACGCTTGGGCAGAATTCAGTTCTAAACAAGCTGTTCTGAAAGACTTCTTCAGTACGTGCCAGCCAGCCAGATATTTGACATGTTACTGGGACAGGGTGCTGCTTCAAAAATTTTCAAGGAAAAGAGAAAAGGCCGGTRTTTTCACTGGTGATGATTTGAGTTACTTGAGGTTACAAATTTGCCTGTCATGATTATGAAGGGATTAGTGCCCTAGACTTTTATCTCCTCAAGAGATCCTTCATCCTGTTGTTGGCATGCTAGAGAGAAACGAGTTCTCACTCAYGCTTCATATGTCAGCTTGGAGGGGAGGCAGACACCTTGTCATACTTGTCATATCAGGTATCTTGCTAAGATGGTGTATAGGGCCAAACCAATGAGCTTACTTTGTGATAAACCAATGTCAGTCTCGACTGTGGTTTTATCCCAGAATTGCTTCTGTGCATTTGCTGTCTGACATAAAGATACAGTTCTGTAATTGCAGACAAGCTYTTTGGAAGTACTAGAAGCTTTGTGAGAGAGTGCATCTTAGGACTTGTCTGCTTGGTGGTTTAGACTAAAGGTGTGAAGCACACGCATAAACTAAAATTGTTTTACATCTGCCATAAAATTTCTTTCTTCAGAAGGAAAATGGCTTTATTTTGTTATATAGCAAACTACTTCTGAATGGGAGCATTCACCCTGAAATCTGCATGTGTATTAACTTCACACCTTGAGTTAGTGACCTTAACTTTCCCAAGTGCTGCTGTGTAGACAAGCTCTCAGGACAAATGGATGTTCCCCGTGAAATAAAACTTGGTACAGCTGATACCAGTGACTTGTAAGCTGGGAGTAGAATGGAAAGCATCGTAAATTCATCTGTGCCTTGCAGGATCATATGCTTTTCAACTGACATAGCCAAAAATCTGTTTGTACATAGATACCATTCCTTCCCAGTGGTAGTCACTGAACAGATTCTGTTCTACATGCCAATGGTCTATAAGAGAGCAGGTGTTTCTATATCTAACGTACGTCAGCTCTGAACCCAGGGCTGTTATTTTGACTTGGAATCAGGACACATTCATTCCAATGTCTATGATCCTCACTGCCATAAATACTCTTTTTTTTGTTGTTGTTCTTAGTGTTTTGCTTTATTTTAAAGAAAAGATCAYCATGATGGTCTTCTGTATTTGATTCAAGTGACTTTCCATACTCTACCTTTGTGGGGTTAATTATTTCCCCTTTTTAAAAAAGATTGATTACAAAAAATTGCATACAATGTTTGGGACTGAATCTCATTCAGACAGGTGGGTGTCTTGGTACTGCTACTGACTACCTACAGAAAAGGTRAATTCATATATGTTTGGGGGACTTACCTGGTAAACCTAAAATGCAGGGTTCAAAAAGCAGATTTCTTAGTTGAGTGTATAGTTTGAAGAATCCCAGTTTTAATATGCAGGGAGAAGCAGGTAGCATGTACATGCCTTGTATCTAACTGAAAAATCTGAAAGCACTTCAGCTAATTAAATTCTCTSAAGCATCCCTGTGAGGTAGGGAAAATACGTGATATCCAAGGGTTACATCACTTTTGAAAAAATGTAGTTGCCTAAGGTATTCACGAGTTGGATTTATTTATTAAACCAGTACCCAGCCCCATTTGTGCTACATTTTAAGAACTCCCTGTACTACTGAAATGCCAGGAATGGMAGTGGAAAGGCTGATGGTGAAGGAATGATGGGGTAAGGGAGATTATTCCCAAAATTAAGTTTCAGGATTTAACAGGCTAGGGCTTTCTGAACTGGGTGTCTGTTATGAAGCCTCTGTAACCTCTGAGGATCTTGGGGCTCCCTGTTCTTCKGGAACATTAGAAGACAAGTAGTCACAGCTCTGCTTCACCTTGCCCCTAATTCACCTTAGCAGCATATGTCTCTAAGGATTCAGTTTCACCACATAGAGTGAGCAGAAATAGCAGCTTACTGTCATTGAAAGAGGGAAATACAGGTCCCTCATCTCAGCCCTCCCTTTCTCCTGGCTGTGCAGTTTTGCCTCTTACCTTGTACCACTGTTAGCAGTTGTTGGATTCCTCTGCAAGCCAATTTAGTTCCCTAAAACAAGAGAAAAAAAGATGTTGGAAGGAAAAAAAAAAAAAAGGTATTCTTTTATTTGTTACCACATTAGTAACTAGCGTGATACAGTAAGAGTGAAACCATAGACYACGGTGTTTGGTGTTGGATACCAGCTGCCCATTCTCTATGTTTCAGGATGTTTCAGACTACCTCTGGTCCTAGGCTGTAGACTGAATGGCCATTAGTTGGGCATTCAGGTTGGAGTGTATTAGGCGTGCTTCTGGAGCCCATCCTTCCGTTTAGTTTCATCTGAAACTGCCCGGTTTGCGTGCTTTGAGACTGCTCCACAATGCAAACCAAGTGTGGTAAGCGGGGACAGTCAGGCAAATTGTTCCCAAAGAAAAGCCCTGAGCTGAGCTAAAACATAAATAGAGACATGGCCTTAGTGAACTGAATCAGCTCTGCAGGGCAAGGGTATGGCTGCAAAGCTAGAAGAGTGGGAATGACCTGCTGTCCTTTGGCAGGCCGTATGTCTTCTCAGCTGTGAGCACACACAACCTAACTGCTGAGATACTGCCCAAATCCRAGTTCCTAGTGCTCACCTTCCTAACAGCTTGATGCCAGCTCTGCTTCACTTAAAAAAGCTGACAGGTTTGCAGCAGAAAACTGCATGCCATGGAAAGTGGGAGGGCTTTTAGCTGAAAGCTTGAGTTTTCTTGCTGACTGCAAGGTGAATGTGTCTGTTCAAGAAAATGGTGCAGGTGAASGAAGATACCCAGTTTGCAAAAAAGCGATCACATTTCATTCATGGATTGATGCAATTTTGGGCATGCACATGGTTAGCTGTGTTTGATCTGATCATGCATACATACCAAAATCACTCCTAAGACCATACTTGCCACACCATGCTTTTTGAAAAACGTCGGGTGTGACTCTCAAACTAAAGTGGTATCAGTGAAGGATAAGCTCCCAAATGTAAATCAATGGCCAAGATTTTAAACAAGCACCAAAGCTGATGAAGCACGGCTTTCTACGTTTTGTATCTCGTGACTGGTAGCTACMCCTTTGTAATGGGTGTCTGAAATCTTTCAGACAGATGGACAGTAGCTTTCCTATGTGTAGATTCTCTGATTTATAAAAATGTATGGGTATCCTCCACGAGCATGAAGCAGAGTCTCCCTCTTCTGCCTATTTTCATAAAAGTTATAGGACCTAAACTTTTTTGAAGGTACCTCCTCCTCTGTCCTGTGTGGCTTGAATGGGCCAACACTCTATCTAGGCACAGGGTGATTACATCAGCCTCCATAGGAAGCCAGATAAGAATAGGGAGCCAGGTTAAGCTCCCAAAACTCTATTCGAAGGTGAAYCAGAAACAAAGAAAAAGACATAGTAAATAATTGCAACACCTACCTTTCTGGTACCTGCCTCCTGAGCGGGGTCCCAAACCCTTTCACTGCTCCATTTGCAGTTTGCGGGAGGAGACGGGCATTGCAGAACTGGGTTGGGATTCTGCACAGCTGATAGGGATTCGTTTTCTGGGAAGCACTTAGGGAGTGTAGGCCTCGGTTGAGCAAAGGGTTTTCCAGTCACAGCCATGTACTTTGTCACCTAAATTATTTTATGGATCAAGTTCTAAATTAATAGKTGAACTTTTCTAGTTAGGCTCCTAGGCTGCAATTTCTAAACCTATCCAAGGAATTTTGAAATTTAACTGGGACATGGGAAACCAACTTGATTTGGGAGAAAAGATTTACTAATCAAGGTTTGCAACAGACGATTTTCCGTTGGATTTTAATTTGCATAGGCAGATGTCCCACATCAGTTTAATCTTCTTGCAGGCATGTTCCCAGTACTGCATTTTGGAGCTGAACGATTTTTGTGTTTCTTGTAGGTAGCTTAAAGATGGATGCTCCCAAAGAACCTCAGCCTACAGGAGAGTTCAAATGTCAGCTATGTGACTTAACAGCTCCATATAYGTACTATGGGCAGAAGCCACCAAACACACGCTCTATTGTGTAAGTACAGTCTTTCATATTACAGACTTCATTTATGCTATGAGCATTAGCAGCTTTGTACTGTGGAACGATGTGCACTGCGTGAACCCAATAACATGYCATATTGCCCCTGAATATGAGGCTTGGTACTTAAAGTGACCTTCTTTTTCCAAAGGGAAGAAATGTTAAAAAAAAAGCAAAGACAAGAATCAACTTTCCCGTCCTGCTTCAATACACAAAGATTTGTATTTAACCTATTTCCTAACCCCACTGGCCACCCTACTATTTACCTGTACCATATTTTTTACTAGAATACTGTTGACTGTCAGCCTAGCATTTCTGGSAATAGCCCTTTCCTCACAGCTGTGTCAGCTGGGCAACACACAAGCACAGCATGAATTAAATACATATGGTAAAAACACTTTTTAAGAGCTGTTTGACATGACGTGGAATTTTGAACAGMGATGTTTTTTTGCATGAATTAGACAATTCTTTGGCAGATTGTATGACATTAAAGTGTGTGGAAATATAGTACATATTTACATTTTAGGAGACTGAGGCCTTTTCCATCTCTGCCAAGTAGGGATAGTTTGACCAGAAACTATGCAGTTACRACTTTGTCTGCAGACATTAAACTCCCCATAAAACAAAGCACTTTTACTTAGCTTTAATGTAGGAGTAGCTCTGTTGAGGCCATCCCGGTCAACGAACCCATCAGATAAACATGGTCAGGAACTCACTGGAACTGGAAGTCAGACACGTACTCAGCATTTCACCTCACTAAGACCACTCAGTTTCTTATATAATGGAAACAGCTGTTGATCACCACCTGCTTGGGCTGAGATCAGATCTTGGGCAGCTGTATTTTTATCATTCCAAATCCCATGGTGCTACTGGTTTTCCCTCTTCTACTCAGCAGAGCAATGGCCCRCCTTTGATCAGGTCCATGCGTAAAGAGTCTAAATCAAAGCTGAACRTGAATCTTAACTCTAGGTTATCCAAGCTCAGTGTTAACATCTCAGCTTTATTTGGATTGCTGAGATTCAAAAAGCAAAAGAATAATGCTGAAGCATAACACTTCAGTACATGCATATAAGAAGTAGTTTTACATATTGTATTTATTGGCCTACTTTCCGGTCTACTCACAATGTCCTAAATGCAGTGCTGCAGGAAACATATGCCAGACRTGAAGGCTTGTACAATGGCCAGGCCTGTGCACTGATGATGACTACATTAAAACTCTGAATCTTGCAAGGGGAGCTTTGCAAAGGTAATCCAGTCTTTGTACACTAGGAGACTTGTTGACAAGGTGATCTGCCATGTTAAGATCCCTGATCTTTCCTAACAGTGGAAGGTTTGAGCCATACCATTTTTTTTGTTTGAGTGGAGAGGAAAAGGAAAAAGGAATACACTCAYAGACGCACACACGTGTGTGTGCGTGTGTATGTATGTAGACAAGGAGAAGGCAGTACGAGTTAACAGAATACCTTTAAAATACGTATGGTACTCCATACTACTACAGAATCCRAGTTTGATATAAGTCCAAGAATAAGCTAGCCTTGCAGGGTGCCCTGTGCAGACAGACACCCAGCTGACTTCTGTAATACTTTGCCTGGAGCTTCCAGGAAGAATAAGGCCTTAGTCTTTCCCAAGCAGGTTGCCAAATTATTAATAAATGCACTCCCTTAGTACCCTGAAGTGAACAGTACAGTCTCTGACATAACGTAAGCATATTTCAGGTCATTGTGATGTTCTGTGCTAGTAGCTCTGGCTTGCAAGAGGTGGGAACCTTAGCTTTACAGCAGTGACATAGCTAAGAGCAGTAAAACCTTTTTATTTTATACTCACATGCACAGAGCTTTGGAAGAGAACTTCTCATTAAAAGCTGTGCAATTGAAACGATAACTTGRCAAGGTACTGAAGTTGGACATGCAAAGGAGTGCCTGTCGTAAAAATGGAAGGTAAAAAATACTTTAAGGTAGAGCACTGAGAAAAACCTAGGAAGACAATGTTGAGATGATCACCAATTGCCCTRATTTTGGAAGATAGCTAGAAAGTGCAGTATAGGACTGAAGGCAGCCACAATGTTGGTTTTGAAGAGGAGGGGAGCTGCACAGCTGCTACGTTACCTCATGTACAATACCAGGCCGAGCAAATCAAGTAGAAAGGGMTGATTCCTTTTCAGCCTCCACAATTTCCCTATTTCAACTCTCCCATACTGTGAAATCTACCCTTAAAAGCCTGAAATTATTCTCTTACAGGCTTTTGGAAGAAAGCTATGTCATGAAGGATCCTTTCACCCCTGACAAGGACAAATTCCTCATYCTTGGGTCTCATTGCAGTTTGTGTAGCAGATCAGTGTGCGTTGGTACAGTAAGTAACAAGCAAAACAAGCTTCTTCAATCATTTATTTTTGTTCCAGTCCTGGTGACCTGTTAGAGAAAAACCAAACAGCAAAAACCCAAACAGCCTRTTTTTAAGGCAAGCTAATTTTATGTTCTTGTTGATTCCCCCAGATAAAGCTCTTTGTATTAAATGAAAATGATCAGCAACTTTAAGTGCTCTATTTACAGATGAGCACAGTCCAGCCTCACAAACACAATGAGTGCTCTTTTCGACTTTCTCAGCACAAGAAAATGCAAAGGAGAATCACTTCAAGACCTTTAAAGTTCAGTAGATCATACTATACCAACAGTAGATTTTTTTTCTGTAAAGAGAATATAAACATCCATGGTTTGTTAGGTTTGCATCCACAGCACAGGGCTGCCATCCTATTTGCAAAAGCTAATGTAGAAAGTGAGAAGGGAGGAGAGTTGTGCAATGCCATGATAGCTCTCTGAAGAAGAATGAATTTGAATAGCGGCCGGTAGGCAACCTTAAAGCTATGAAATCTGAGTGCGGTCCAGAAAGGTGGTGTAAAATTACAGTTGTGTTAATTCCTTCTCCTCAGTGCAGAACTGGCACCTTTGTTTGCTGTGAGTTCAAAGCAAAAATGAAGACAAGTTATTACACAGTTATCAGTGTCCGGAGGCTGTACTGTGCTTYTTTGAGGCAGTACAATGAATTGAGAAAACTTAGGTTCCACTCCTTTCCATCGGCAAGCCAGTTCTGTGGTTGAAAGAGACTCGGGATTCATGCAGTAGTCAGGACTCATGCATGACTCAGCCCATGAGGAGACGTTTACATGGACAATGGCGTGTGTTTGTTAATACCAGACACCATTGCCCTAATAGCAGCCAGATCCTGGCCTTCTCTTTCAAAGTGGTTGTTTGCTACCCTAGAGTAACGTGCTTAAATCTAGAGTGCAGCTAATAGCATGAGCTATTAGCAAGAGCACACCTTGGTCTTAACCGTCAGCTTTAGCAGTTTTCARATTTAACCTTTTCAGGCCATTCTGTAATCGCAGTGGTTAGGGGCCAGCTCCAGTGACATGACCCTTACTGCAAGTAGCTGGTAGTGGGAGTTTTAAAACAAACAGACCTGCTAAAGACTTTGTGAAGAYGTAGAAATTTTTTTATGTTTGGTGGCCAGTTACAGTTCTGGTGGGACAAAGTAACACCTCTGGCCTCCTCAGAGCATGAGGTGGGATAATCCGGGCAACTGAGACAGCTCATATGCCAATGCCAGACAGTTTCTGTGCGGGGACTTGAGGAAATTCTCTTGAGCAAAACAAAGGGTCAAATGACACTGATAAAATTTAGAGGGTTGGAGAGACACAGCCAAAAGAAAATTGGCACGCTTGGACAAGTTTAGCTGCTATTCTGACTTGCAGGGAGTTAGCACGAAGGATGGATTTGGTCCACTGTCCTAAGAGGAGCATGCATTAGCACCTTTCTCCTGATTAGGTTTGTTTCCTATTTCTGAAGTCTCTTCTGTCATTTAAATGAGTGAAAATCACCAAAAGGTCAGACTAGAGATTGCAACTTAGATTTTTTTTTTTTCCTTTCTGGAACTACCTGAAGACTACGTGGGAGTCAAATGAAGTGCCAGTGCTCCCTGGTTAYGTCTGGGCTCAGCTGAGCTGGGCTCGAGCTTCCAGAGCCAACTAGCTCAAGGCAGTTGTGTGGTGGCAAAGCTCACATGTGAGCGAGATCTTCCTGGTGACAATGTCCCTGTCTTGGCTGGTGGTTGACTCACTCCCATGCACAGCCAGAGGAAGAGGCAAGTGCAGCCAGTCAGTCAGTTTGGGCYTACGAGCTTGATTCCTGCCCTGACACGTCAGGTTTATCCCTCCTTTTTAACAGGAGAGGATTAGCAACTCRGACACATTTTGGGCAAACTTGAGCACATCTAGCTATTTTCATTCCCAAGTGAAGTGTCTTGAATTTATGAAGGATTCAGGAGATATTTCCAGGTCTGGCAAYTAAATCTGTCAGAAATACAGTGTTTCAGCCTCTCAGTATCTTTCCACACAGCGTGCATTTCTGAATGAAGGTAGGACTTTTTCTTTTAAAAGATTTATTAATTGTTTCAGTTAATCTAGGGCATGGCAATGTATAGAGGATATTAGCAGTGAGCTAATGGAAGCCTCTTCTAATCTTTTTGACATTCCTGCCTATTTTGCCTATTGTGGAAATACGTCAGTCATTTACTTCTTGTTATCTGAGTCTTCCAGATTCCCCTGATGGTATCACTCAAAGCAAAACCTTGATTGTAAATAATTGAGAATAAATTTCTTACCAAACTGGCCAGGCCAGATAGTGAATCACACATATGACTATGGTTTCAAAATGTATTTAGCAATACTGCTTAGGTAACATTGAAAGAGATCTGCAGAAATGATAATTAGTGCTTTAAACACCCACACCACAAAGTAGGTAAACACATACTATTCCTCTTTCATGTAGGGAAAATTGAAAGTCCAGAGAAGTAAAAACTTATCCAAAGCAGTAGAGAGAGCCAAAGTTAGGATAATATCTTTGTGGATTGGTTTTGGKTCCTGCTTGTGCTTGACCCAAGTAATCAACTCAGCCCTGCGCTGAGTGTTTCCATAATGTTATAACATAAGAATTGAAGCTGAAGAAGATCATGCTTTCTTGGGCCTCTTTGGCAGAGAAGCTGGACCAATGTGATGGAAAGTTTTCAGTGACAAGTTGCTTTCATTTTTATGTTAATTCAAAATAGTACTAGACCTATGGCAAAATGAAGACTTTTCTGACCTTAGTTTTGGCAAAGAGATTGGATTTAATTTGCTAGCTTTTGTATCTAAGGAGGCTTAGATACAAATCAGATTTTAGGCTTTTCATGAGACAACCCATGCTAGCTGAAGTGTCTTTCCSTACAGTTTTTGTGCCAATGAAAGTCAAGACTTAGCAACTGTTCTGTATAAWGCTCATAAACTCACTTTTTCAAATATTCTTTTAAGTCTCACTCAGTTAATTTGCTCCAGTCAGCTGTGTACTAGGAAGTGCCGTTATTTCCGGTCCGACCAGAAATAATTCTAATGATTATCTGTAATGTCTTAAAACATGTCAAAACCCCACAAAAAGGAAGATAGTAAAAATGCTTTTAAAAGTCCTTAGGAAGGTCGARTGCCTTCTTCCTGTTTCCCTTTCAGAAAAGGGGAGAGGAAATTATGTAATCTGGCCATATTAGTAATTTAAAACAGTTATGTCTTTTTTATTGCAACACTTACTAAACATAGGAAAAAAAGTGGCTTTTGGAGAAGAAAGGAGGAAAGGGAGCAAGTTTCATCCCTTGCTGCTCACCTCAGCAGAAGGTGACYAAACACCGACCTTGGACATGACTGTAGCTATTAAGTGATAAATGTAATACTACAGCTACTTTCTACTCAACTTCCAGTCATGCGGGGTCAATCCTGGACACGGTTAGGCAGAACCTTTCCTTTACATAGAGTTTCCTTTACAAGTGTGGTAATGATACTATCCCTGTGTATATTACTTTCAGACATGATCCATGTCAAAACAGAAATAAACTCTGGCAGCATGGTTTAGCAGCTCAGTTTTTCCTGAATTGGACTATTAAGTTTGAAATTGAAATGGCCCCCTCATGCCTTAGTCATGGAAGGGGTGAAACATTTTAAAGAATTATCCGATTAAACACAGAACCCTATCAGGATAATGGTCAAAGAAAGGCTWGACTATACACAAGTGTAATTCGTAGGGCTTTAAAACAACAGCTAGCTGAACAATCCCACGACAGAGAGGAGGAGTAAGGGTACGTGGACCCAGCGCCCAAATATGCAATGGTTCGTATTCATGATTCGCCTAAGTCCCATTGGCCAAAATCAGCAAAAGTTGGCAACTCGCTTCAGCTAAAAGAAYGCGAGCTGAGCACCTGTATATCTGTGCGGAGCAGCGTCTTCACGTCGGAGCTCCCCAGCTGCAGAAGGGGGGGAAAGCCCCTCGCCTCCAGTGCTGCTGCCCAGTGGTGCAGCGTCCATCACTGGGGAGCCACGAACTTCACCTGGGGGCGGGGGGAGCTGYGTGCCATTTTGCAATACAAACAAGAGTAGCAGGGCCAACTTAAACTCTAATCTGCCCTTTTTAATTGGCAGCTTAAAGTATTAAGGATACCAAGAGACAAAAAACAATAGGCTCTGGAGGTTGTGCAACCAAAATCCAGTTTCAGGGCTTTTCGGAGACCAAGGCCTCACACTAGCTCTGAATATGAAGGCGCCTGGCCGTCAGTGCGAAAAGGACAACAGAGGAAGAGAAGTTGTTCCTCAGGCTTGAAAGTCGCACAGAAGCAGGCTGATTGTGATTTTGATATAATCATCTGCTGAATCTACTGCTGAAGTCCAGATAGTGACATGGGAAACAAAAGCAAGAACAGAAACACAGAAATATCAAAGCCAAGCCCCCAGAGAAAGGCCAGCCGCAAATGACCATGGCAAGAGGAAAACTTCACTATTTAGGTAAAACGCATGGAATCCATTACTCCCCAAAAGATGTCCTGATCCATCTAAACTGATGTCCTTATTCATGCTTAAATCCCCAAGAATAATCCATCAGCAACACCAGCTCCAGCTTACCCATTAAATCYTATTTGGAATTTAGCGATCAGCACACCAGAACCATGGACTTCAGTCCCGCTGCAGGGCAAAGGAAGAATACTTTAATAAGCTTCTCTTTCAGTTGTCCAAACTCTGTACTGCAAATAGATTAAAATATTCCATCAGTTTTGCTTCTTCCTATTCAATAACTAACATCTGGTTTGAGCTAACTGGTTAAAAAATAAATATTGGGTCTGTAACACTACTTGCTAACCAAACCAACTGTGAACAAAACATGTCAGATCATAGTGACATTCCATTTGAAGGGCAGGGAAAATACCTTTGTCGTGCACAACAGCTTTTATACTTTGCCATCAAGAATTCAGAAGAGAGACATCAGCTCAAGCTTCAGTACCATGTATGTGTTTAGTTTTTAATCAGCGAGTACATTTATTCAAGGTAAAGGTGGGTAAGGGATGAAATCTCATTTGAATTGTCTCAGCTGAATTAAATTAATTTAGCTATTCTGGTTATTGGACACCTATATTATTGATATAATATTTATACTTTTTAGTATTCTCCTAGGGCAATACAAGCACACAGATTAATAGAAAGAAGAGTAGTTTTTGGGGGAATCAGGGAAAAAGATGCAGCTAAAGTCTGTGAGAGCCTACAGCCCCTGGTCTACATTCTTTGTACTTGTGTTGGCCTTTAGGCCGTTCTTGTGGAGATTAGCAAGGAAGAGCATTGTGAGACTTCAGGTGTCACATACCAGTGCAGGAACTTGGAAGATCCTCCCAGGAGGGTGAAATCTTTCTAAGCTAAGATTTAGCTTTAGAGGAAAACTTCCGTTATTTAGGTAAAACCCATGGAATCCATTACTCCCAGAAAGATGTCCTGATCCATCCGTACTGATGCCTTTATTCATGTCTAACTCTCCAAGAATAATCCATCAGCAACACCAGCTCCCACTTACCCATTAAATTCTGTTTGGAATTTAGCGATCGCGCCAGGAGAACCATGAATGATGCTTGAAGGACAAGCCAGTTGTAAGGCAATGTGTTACTGTTCTCTGTAGCAGTGAGCTGATGAAGGTCACTTCTTTAAAAGGAGCAACATGATAGTTGATTTGGTTAGCGATTGTTACAGACCCAGATTTTATTTTTCACCCAGTTAGCTCTAACCAGATGTTAGAATTATTGAATAGGAAGAAGCAAAATGGCTGGAATATTTCAACCTAGAAGAAGAATTTAATTTAGAAGAATTCTGAATATAAATGTGGTTTAATGCAACTGGAACTTAAGCAGTTCCATTTTGTGTATCCTGCTAATAACGTTATTTTCTTTACAGGAATGTAGTCTGTTCTACTCCAAAAGATTCTGCCTCCCCTGTGTGAATGAAAACCTAAAGGCCTTTCCTTTGGAAATACAAGAAGATATGGATAAAAGGAAGCCCCAACAAAAATCCTTCCCCTGTAAAAAAACAGGTACAAGAACATAAATACTGAAGGACCGAGAGAGACAGTTCTTTGGCTGGGGTTTCTCCTCTCTCCTTTTGGAGACTATCATGTTGCTCCTTTTAAAGAAGTGACCTTCATCAGCTCACTACTACAGAACACAGTAACGCATTTCCTTACAATTGGCTTGGCTTCAAACATCATCATGCAGCGATTGCAGCGCCAGCAGTATGGCCTTAAGGTGTTGAAGAGCCAGAAAGAAAGGCAGACAAGCCTGTTGTCACCACGTAAAACGCATGTAGTAAAAAACTAAACAGCATAGGAACCAAGTCCAAATTTTCACATTTGTTATTTTGAAGTTTTGTGTTGTTGTTGACACTCGTACAGTGTTACGAAGATCCAAGACAGATTTATCTGGCTTAATTCAGTATACATCCAAGAAAGTCAGTATACACCAATTGTTAACCTGACAGTGCTGTCCTGTTAAGATTGCAGTAGGGAAGGAATTAAAAGCTTTATTTTTAAGTCTAAAATAAAACGGTTATGAGAAAATGTTACAGATACCCATAGAAAAATCTAGATTCCTCAAGATTATTATCTCAATACTATCACAGCATTAAGACTTCTGAAGGTAGGTGCTCTTATAATAAAATACCAATATAATAATAATAATAATAATAAAAAAAAGATACTGACAAGTCACTTGCACTTGCAATCACTTCTCACTCAATCTTCCAGTCCATGTCAATACAGCAACAGGAGAGGACTCTTAATACGTCTAGTTTATGCTTTACAAGTAAAGATGACTTCCCTTTCACATCAGTTAATCTGGAAATAGAAGAGTTCTGTTAATAAGCTCAATTCTTTCCTGAACTGGTCAATGAAACTGCAGCTAGAACAGGAATTTCAGAAACATAGTTTCAGTCAAAAAAGGGTAAAAAACTGTTACGAAAACAGCAGTTTGTTTAGCTCAAAAATTAGCTTCACAGTTATCTGTGTTGACTTTGTCTTAATTACAAGGAAGATTTAGGTGGCATTGATGTAAAACCACTTAGTCACACACCTTAAGGATATGTCTAGAATGCTCCCTAATCACCAAATCATGTTATTTACTCAAGCTTTTGTGGGTCATTGGTTCAGAACCTGTTAATGCCTTGGTTAACATCTCCTCTTTTCTCAACTCTTCCATCCGTATCATTTGTCATATGTCACCACCTAAGCTTGATCATTTTAGTAGAATGAACCATGTGTCTGTTAAAAGAAATGAACGTTATTTCAGTGAGTTATTTTTACTTCTTTAGGATGTTTGAGTGTCCTAAAATCTTTTTTTTTTTCTAAACCTAGTATATTGTGTCCTCTGTTTGAGGACTGGAATTTCTTGCAGTTACTGGAGGAGCAATAATGGGCCTATTAGTACCCKTTTAAAGCTCTAGGTGCTTCAAGACATAAAATACATATACATCTTTAATTGCGGAAAAAAGATACGTGTTAGAAGTGAACATTTCAGATTCCTTTTTGCAGTTAGAAGAGACTACGCTTTCAAAGGAAGTGATATTAAACTTATTTAAAATGGGTGGTATTAAATTTCAGTTTCATGTTAGACACACTGACTTTAAAAGTTGTAGTGTATCTGTCTGCTCTGTACAAATAACGGGCATATCCTGTGCTAAAAGCACAACTGTAAAGAGAATGAGAGMTGCTAGGAAGAGAATCACAGCACTTTTCCATCTTAAAATTGTAGCCTTATAATCAAGCTGACAAAAAAGCAACATAGTTATGTGAGATCACAGAATATGTTTATACCAGCAGATATCTTTCTAAAACATTTTGTTTCCTGTATTTCACAATGTTTGCAACAGGTTGTATCCTAACTCTTAGCTTGAAAGTAGGTTTTAGAAGCCTGGCTMGTGCAGTTCCCATCTAAATGAGAATGTGACTTCCCGTTGTATGACACACAAGTCTGYCTCGGGACTGGGAGATGCACCCACTGATGTGCTGGGAAGGATCTAGTGTCTCTGAGCTGTTTTCCCTCCTGTTCAACCTCCTCTGTGCCCTTTAAGAGAAACGCAGTTAACTCATTTATTCATAATCATTATCTTTGCCATCATGATATGATAGAAGAATAATTTAAAGCCCTCAGAAATGACCCTACCTTTAAGTACTTGTTAAGTTGAACTGGAGGGGGAGTAGACTCAGTATTAAAAGGGAAGCAGAATCTGTAACTACAGAATTTTTMATTTGGCTCAGTACAGCTCACTTATTTATCTTGAGTACAACAGAAAAAGCCAAGTTAAGGATACCTCTGCKTCACAGTTACCTGGTTACGCATATCTTTTAGGTGAAGAAAAGCATAATTCCAGCAAGTACCACAAAGTGGTTCAGTAGCCCAGGGCTGTCAGATATGTTCTGTCATCGCTGGTCCATGCTTTAGGGAAAGAAGGCTGACCTACATGCAGTTTGGTATTTCCTGGAATGACAAAGGATTGTTATCTGTGCCCAGCTATTAAACCTTACGGATTCCACATTCTCATATCCCCATTGAACACGAGCATTATGATCTCTGTTTCATAATGTTTTGGTATATATGTGACTTCATAGACCAAATGCCATCATGCCCAAACTCACCAGCCACTCTTCAAGATACGCACAGCCTTTACAGTTTGGTTTCATCAGGTTCTGCGAGTACTTTCTGCTGCTCAAAATCAGGCCTTCGATGCTCCTGAGCACAGCTGATGAAGAAATGCGATTCTTTATCCTCTGCTGTAATTTTYGCTTCAGCACTCTTTTACCAGCTTAATAAATCCCCAGATTGCTGAAGGAAAACAATTACCTGTGACATATCCTCCCAACCGATTTAATTGAAGCCACGCTCATCGAATTAGTTAGTGTGCTACRCTTCACGTAGAAGTGCGTTCAATGATTGAATTCAACAGATGTCTCAAGCTGGTCATACAGTCAATGAGAATGGAAGGACACRGCAGGACGGTGGGTCAGCAGACAGACTGATGAAATATGTATATAGAAATAYATATGCAATGTATATATGTATGTTACACACACATTCCTAATTTAAAAGGCATGTCTAACCGTAAATCTGTAAGCGTCAGCACTTCAAAGATGCTTCAAATATCATTCCACCTTTAAAATGTCCTTGCGATACACACATCTTATTGTGTAGTAAACATACTTAATACAATTTGTTAACAGATATTTGATGCTAACCCAAAAAAATCTGGGCACCAGTCCCACCAAAGGTTGCTTATCCACTCTCGTTCACTACTAAAAATCAGCATTATTCCCCGGTATAAGGTTAAGCAGCTAAAAGTTTTCTGAAGCAGGGCTTTGTGTACCAAATTAAGGCAAATCAGGTTAAGGCAAAATCATTCAAGTTCTTAACTGCAGTAGAGCAGCACAAAACACACGTTCGTGCCACTGGTACTATCGGGGAAGGAGCGAGGGGTGTCACCATTCCCAGGTGTGCCACCACCCTGCACTCCCCAGGTCCCGGTTCTGCAAACATTTACACAAGCTATCAGCTGAGATCCTAAGGGGTTGTACAAGAGCGCGGAACAGAACTACTTTCGTGTACATAAAAGTTATTCGTGCGTGCACGGTCGTTGAATGAGGGACTCRGTTAAGACTTGGCAGCTGCTTTGGATAACGTACAAGAGGCAGCCAGCAGAGGGTAACAAGTATGTTTGTTTTAAAACCATGACATTACAGTGAATTACTTTACTGGAAATAAAAGATCAGCACAAGTCATTAAATTCACTTTTAAAAATACTTTATTTTTTTTAAAACCATTAAGGCAAAACCATATTTCAAATTAACTGTGTTTACATTCAACCTTAAAGGATGACTTTTTTTTTTTTAAAGCACATAGGTTCCTACCAGTCTCTATACAAACACTATGAATTCAACCTCTTACTTTTAAAGGAGATGGAAAAAAAACCAGAATATAAAAAAGAAGAAAAAAGAAGAAAAATGTTTAGTTCAAGTTTTTTCATCCTAGATCAGTAGGCTGGTAACATTTGAGAATGCATCATCATATTTAGCTATATGTAATTTTTACATTCACAAGTGTAAGAGACTTTGTCTTTCCTATAAACCCCTGTGAGACCAGGGCTTCCATTCTTTCTTGAAAATGTCATTTGCATTGTTCTGACAGAAAGAAACTTGGGAACTTGGCTTGAATTAGTGGCATTTTACTGGGAAACAAGCATTCCATGAGAATTAGGTTTGACTACTCCCTGCAAGAAATGTCTACTCTTTGCAAGTTCTGTGTTCGCTGTAAAAAAATGTACCCAAAAACTCCTGAAGACATAGGTGACTGGAAACAGTGCTCTGGTTTTTTTTTTGTCCCCTCTTTAATATTGATATCTTGATTTAATTAAACTCTTGTTAGCTCTAGTGATTAGGGTTTGGCAATGTTAASAAAAATGTGCTTTTTGTGTCATATCAGATAACAGGCAATTTAAGACGTGATAAAGGGTTTTAACATCATGATGTAATTAAACTCGTTACATTTCTGAAGAAAATTCAGAGCAATTGTTTGTAAAAGCTGTGAAATAGCAGGAGCAGTATGAAATGCAGCTCATCTGAGAAGCTGATAAAACAGACTTTGTCAAACAGTTACGATGGGTGTTCCTGTTAAAATCCGTAATATTAAAACGKTGATTAAATTTGTTATTACTAAAGAAATAACTAAAGTCGTAAATGTTCTTCCACTTCTGAAACCAGAGGAAAGTATCTGTGGCTCCTGAGATGGAGCCATGGCTTCGCCTACCCACCTATCCCACAGGATTCATTTCCCAGGGGAGAGGGATGAGGCAGCTCCCTCCCACTCCCTGCACAACTGCCACCGGCGGAAGAGCCGTGGCAGCCCCGGCTCCGTCACCCGTGGRTCGCCGGCGAGTGCCCGTGGAGACCCGCCTGAGTGCGCACGTGGCACGGCGAACAACTCCGTTACCGACGGGAGGGCAAAGGCACTCCGTCTCCGTGAAGGCAACCCTACGCTAGCGTGTGGCAAAATATACCTGGAGTATCTGAATGTGCCAGAGGTAACGAGGTGCGGATTTGAACAGCACTCTGCATGGTTATTTGCATATGAATCATCCACCAGAAGATTTGCTAACCTTCGTACGGTTCCTGTTGCGCATCACAAACAGCTTTTGAATGATTACGCTGCACTCCTACGCAGCAGGAGTAGAATGCRGTACTTCAACGTTGCCAATACTTCTGTTGGTTAGGATTTTCCCATACCGCCAATTTTTTTTTCTTTCAAGTGTAAAGAATGTGACGAAACTTCTTGCATTGATCATGAGGCTGGTGTCTTTTCCACAGTGGGGATTACTGTACCTGCATATCCAACCTGAGAAAGTATACCAAAATACTTAAAAACAACTAAGTACCTTATGCGTGACCTTGCAGTCCCTATTTAAGGCCCAGCCTGTAATCAGACTAATCTCTGCTGTGCATGCAGCCTATCCCCTGGGCAGAGGCAACTCATCTGAAATTGAGGTCCTTGCAATAGCAATTCTGTTTTGAAACATCCTTGCAATGGAATCTGACAAGATCGACTAGCACAATAAAGGAGTTCAAGGAAAATAAAAAAAAAAAACCCAACAAAACAGCTTCAGAAGCCAAAAAAGATTTAGAAAACCTGTAAGTACATTAGAGAAAACAAAAGAGGAAACACCCTTGCCCTAGGATGGGTTTAGTTAACAATGAATTTGTATCACGTACTTACAGTGTAAAGTGACATATCTGTTAGTACCTTTTGCAGGTTTTTTTCATTGCTGCCTATGAAGTTGAGAAAAGACGTAGCTGTAGGTTACCACAAGGAAGTCCAGTAAAGCTTTTACAAATATGACACAAACATCTTAGTAGACAGTATACCTGTATGGTGACACTGATCAAGTGAAAATTTCAACTTGCAGTCATTTGGGGAAATAACATTTTATCTATTACAAATAAAATGCAGTAAGTATAAATCATTGCTGGAACATTTGTAATATGCTGTGCTTTGACTACAGCAAAATAAAAGGTATACCTTTAAAAGGTAACTTTGTTCCTATATCAGGATTCATTAGCAGGAATGCTGTAGGCGCAGATTGTCACACCTGAATCACAGGACACACAATCCCTATGAACAAATTCTGAATTCATCGCGGCTTAAAATCATGAAGGGGACACTCCTACAGAAAAGCCAGTAATGGCATTTCAACATTTTGTTTTGCACTGCCAAATTACCTATTTTAAAATACATCTATAAAAACTGCAGATCAACCTCACTGCAGGTAGCGGGAAATAATCCTGAACACACATTGTTATTTCTAGTAAGCCACAAGCCAGTTCCTCAGAAAATACCAGTAGTGGAGTACTAACAGAATGTAGGTCTTCTTAGCTCTCTTTTCAGACTTTTACGGAAAACGAGCTACTGTGCTGTAAAGCAAAGCTGAACTTAGTTCTATAAACTATCTTTCATATTGGTGAACTTGAGTTAAAACGTTAAAAATATTAACTCGATTTCAGGATTACAGCTCTTCCTCACCTAGATTTACTTTTATTAAAATTAAACGAGGAAGTCTATGTTCTATGTGAAAATATATTTTAAAATTTTGTTACACTTGTCAGTACCAAACACTGATAAGTTGCAGAATTTGTGATACTTCTTCACAAATGATACAGTAATAAAGACCAGACAGGAATAAATAGCAGTTTGACTTCAGGCCCATCATCCTTACCCCATAAAAGTAAATCTTTCCTCACTGTACAAAAGGGTTCACAAGATAAAGTATGAAACAAATATTTAAATTAAATAATTTACATATTTTTCTTAAAGCACCTCTGTAATATAATTTAGTGAAAGTTTATACCTTGCAATTATATTCTTGTATTTTACAAATTGAAACATGAAGAAATGGTATTACATTAAATTAAAAAAAAAATCCCACAATACATAACAATATCAATAATCTTAGATCAAACCCACATATAATTTAAATCTCTAGTAAAWGAAGGATAATAAAGCTGATTAAACCTAGATAAAAAAATTATATGCAACTGATTATCAAGAAAGCACTTGAGATATAAGCAAGCACCAGATACCACACTACACCTTACATTTCAACACTTGCTAAAGGATTAGGGTTTTCAGGGAAGGACCATTATTTGTAAAAGTCCTTATGCCTAAGCAATATCACAACAGCTGCAAATGCATTTGTTAAATGTAGTTGCAGATTTTCAAYTGAGTAACAGGGATGCTTTYAAGGAGAGACAGAGCTGAAATTGTTCCTCTTCAGACACAGGGCAGGCAGCTACAACTGCTTTGTCTGAGAGGGTGCGTAAGTCGTCCAGGCTTTCCATTAGGAATAAGGAGGAAATTCAAATTTAATAGTATGTGACCCAGCTCTCGTGATGAGTAAATCTCCCCAAGTTTTAGCAGTTTGAATAAACAAACAAATGTTTAGATGCTTATTATAAGCTCTTTGATTTGCAAACTTGTGCTAGCTCTCTCATGAGAACGGACTTAGTGCAACTGCTGGTATTTCCTAAATCTGTGCRGGCCAGAAATAATGCAAAAATATGCTCTTTGGCAACACTTCAGCTTTCTAGCAGCTGGCTAGAACCAAAGCACAAAGGCACATGGAAATGGCAATTAAATAAAAAAAGAAGATTTCTTTAAATGCAAAGAAAGATTAATTTCTGTAAGTGGAAAACGTTCCTATCGTCTGCCAATTTGTGTTTAAAATAAAAGTGGGATTCTGAAATCTAAAAAGGTACAAAGKAACTGATTTTTTTAAAATGACAGTTGCGTGCTGTTACACTGAGGACAGTACATCTTTAAAGAAAATACTTCCTAAGAATGAGATAAAAATGAACATCAGATTTCCCTAACACTTGACACAAAACCTTCCTTTTTTTTTTTTTACCCTTTGTCAAAGTACCTAGGGCAGCCCAATAAATAAATAAAAAAACCCCAAACAACCCTCAAAAATGAGTAAGCTGTAGGTTTGTGGAAAATTTAAGTCGTACCATTGTTTCCTAGGATTTTTCTCTATCCATCTGTTGTCTCTTGTCTTAAGCTGTTTGTAGGTACCTGGTTGCTAACCAGAGTTCTTCRGTGCTATGACAGTAAGGTAAGTTACGTTGATGAGAATCAGATCAAAACTATACCTAACAAGCCAGCAAATCTTTAGTAATTTTTTAATCCTAAAATCTGATCACTTTATTTCCCTGGGTATTTTAAAACATTAGATGATCTGCAGAAGGTGGAGATGCTGAAGGCTCCTCAGTAGTACATCTCAAACTAGTTCAGATTGCAACTTCAAAAAAACACAAACACAACTGAGTCATTTTGAAATCTAATTGGCAAAAGCCTGCTGCAGTCACCTACCGAAGTAGCTAATGTACTTCTTTAAAAGTGTAATGTAGAAATGAAGAACTTCTTTTGCCTGTTAACACTCGGGAAGTGAATTGTCTGCCCTGTGCTGTTCTTTGAAGAGACTGTGGGTGTGTGCACGGTGCAGCAGTGTGGGCAGTGGAATCTAGCCAGAATTTTAGGCTACTGTTAACATCTTGTTCATATTTCTGTAATTCAGAGATACGTTCTTTCCATTTTTTTTCATTAAAGGTCTGCAATTTATTTTAAAACAGAAATCAAACTTCAGTGTTGTCCAAGGAACTAGTCAAAAAATGCTTGCTGGTTTTCAAATAACAAGCAAAATGGATCTGGAACAGGAAAAATGCAAATTAGGGACTTTCCTAGTGCCGATAACAGGAACCTGTACAAGCAACTGCTAATATAGCTGAAYGTTATGCCTTCCACTGAATGATACTGTTTTCAGTTCTTTATAGTTTTGCTGAGAATTTAAGCATTACTAAATTTTCCATGTTTTTTAAAAGTTTCAGTAAAGTGTTTTAGCCACTTYTGAGAATAAGAGCAGGAAAGAGAGTTTTTGTCCACACTGGCCGTGTCTGATTTTCCTGAGAAACTTCAGCACACCCAAACTACGGAACACAACTTTGAAATTTGCCCTTTGCATAAATCTGAGCTTTGGGGAAAAAAAWTTCAGCTTGTACTTTTTTTAGAGGATAAACTTAAAACAGTTGGCTATTAGAGTTTCAATATGCCATCATAGAGCGGCTGATATTTTGACAATTTTTTTGAGTAAGCAATAGTGCGTATCAATTATTTCARTGCTCAGTGTCTTATGCCTAAACCCCACAGTTCCTCAGTGAAACATGGCTGACTTGAAGAATAAAGCAGCATCACTGCTMAAATCCTCTTGTCATTTCCGAGGGCATACTACGTACTGCTGTAAGACACAAAAGACAACCTGTTTCTCATCTGCTGTTTCCTGGTAAGACCAACAATCTTCTCTTAATGAAGTGTTAGGAGTAGCGGTAACGTAAGGCCTATTCTTCCTGTTGCCAACGGGCAACAGGGAAGGGGAGAGAGTTTTGTGCACGTACATTTATTGTTTCTATCCTGCCCCAGCTGGTCACCAAATTTGAGGCCCATGCTTCAGTATTTTACACTAAATATATCTGACACTAAAACCTCTGCTAATGACCATCGCCTGGATAAATACCAAATTGCTTTTAAACCTGTAATTTATCCAGTGTCTAACCATGCCAGCAGGCCTGTAAAGAAACAAATGTTGTGACTAAAATAGGAATCATAGTGTGATGTTCTCACTTTATCAATCTTACTTTATTCTTGCAGTCAAGGTTTAAGATTTTGAAGTCTTCAAACGTGCTACAATAAAACAAGTACAAAGTGTCCTCCTGTGCCACTGAAAGCTTAACTGTTGTGAAAATGCTAAGATTGGCTCCTGAGATCTTTGTGTTATGAAACAAATAGTAAAATAAGGAAATAATAATGTGAAGTTACTATATTAAAAAATGAAAAGAAAAATAAATAGCAGAGTGTCTTGCATGCAACTAGCGCTTTTGTGTAGTACTCTCTGATAAATCAAAGATCCTGAAAATGGCTAAGTCAAGCAGTTTCCTTATGGCTTATTTTGCATCAGGAGTAAGTATTGTAAAATCATAGTTTGCTCTCAAGAACATGATGAACTTACTCTCAACTGTGCTCTCCTTCATAATATTACACAATCAACACCTATAAACGCTGTTCTTGGTAATATTGTCACCTTATCCACTGTGGCTATATGGACAAGAACAAAATTTGGTGAAATAATCTAGCTAATACTTCTATCAGCAAGGCCTAAGAAGGAATAGAAAGAAATATATCCGAGTGGATCATCAGAAAAAACAAACCTGTACTCATAAAAAAGTAAACAGGGCCAAACAACTCTATACTGCCAAGATACTTGTCAAGAAGGAAGGTGCCTTTCCTATACAATCRTTTCTTCAGAGTAAGCTATCACTGCACTAGAATGCTGCACAGTTGAAATTCTTTTTTCTGGGCTAGGATGAGATTTTTCATTCTCTCCAAAAAACTCTTGCTAATTCAAAATAGTACTTTTAAGTTCAAAACTGCATCTTGAGCTATTACAAGTTCTCCAAAACACACATGGTGTGATACATTTTTCCTCAGAGACATTTTCATATTTCCTCAAAACACTTTTGAAAAAAGGGTTCCATCGCTTTATCACATTTCCTCTTCAAGAAACACCTGAATGGAGCATCTCTGCTGTATTTTAGATAACCCTTTGGATTTTATTTAAYTTCATAAAAGAACCATCTTTTAAACATGCTCATCCTAAGGTATACTAATRTAATACTATAGGAAGCTGTACTGCATTTCATGGAATTAAAGCAGCAGTGGATCAAAGGTCTTTCAAATTTTTTAGAAGTGTATGTACAGTAATGTCCAACCATTTGATATGCCTAGACTGACTGCTGTAAGAAAGTGTTAGCTGGTTCTCAGTAATTACCATTAGCCAAAAGTGCATAATCTTTATGATTGTGCATRTACCTGGAGAGAATTTGCTGAGTTTGTTATATTAATTCTAAAATGACTAAGCCAAGAGGAAATACAATTTTGTTCTTTTCTGTTACTTAACATTCTGATTTATTATACAAATATGTACTCCTTACCAATCTTCAAATTGCCAGATAAAAGAACCATTGTAAGACACTTCATGAACACTATGATTAGTATTTTTCTGCAGAACTCTTTCAAAAGAAGACAAAAGATCCCAAACCAAAAGAAGTGTAACACTCCAGTTACCCAGCTTTTAGATTTTTCATGCTCTGGACTGAGTGAACAGCAGATAACTGTGCAAGTAGTTTTGCTCCCATCTGTTATTAGTATTGCTCCTGTCTTTAAATATTGTGGAAAAAAGTACYAAAAATCCTTAATACATATCCCTGTAGATTTCCTGTAGTAAAGGGTGTAAATGTGCATCAGATTCAGTCTTCTTAATTATCTGAACAAGTTGAGCATGCTCTGTGACAAGTTGTCGGAGGTCAGCCATTTTTTGGAGAAGTTTCGGGAAGAGGAAGATGTCATCAGGATGGTTGGTTTGCAAGTGAAGTTTCAGTACATGCACAATGCTCTCCTGCATTTTTTCAATGTGTCCTACATTTACAAGACCAGGACGATCTGTTCTCAAAACAAACAAAAGAATACATGTCATAATTTTATAATTATTCTTTAAAGTAGGCTACTTTATAGATTCTATATTGTAGGCTACAGTGTATTTTTACATTATAGGGCAATGAGGCTCAAAATTAATCTTTTTTAAAAAAAAAATAAAAGAAGGGAAAAAAAAAAGTTAGGCCAAAGTTTTTTCAGTGCCCACAGTTATTTGAGGAGAGATTTCATACTACTAAATACAACCCGTGCTACAAAAGAAAAAACCCACACCACCCTCTCACCCCAAAAACCAGCAGAAGTATCCAGTCTAGGAATCCGGTTCTATATTCTGTATGTCCTGATAACAGAATTCAAACAGTAAGGATGAAGAAAGAGAGCATGCGGTTATTTCTAGAGAGCTCTTGAAGTTTGGTAGCAATACAGCAAGACATAAATAACAGGCCTTCACTCTTGGTTCCCATATGTTTGTTGCCATAGCACAAGTTATTGACAGGACATAGAGAAGCACCTATTATGGATGTTTCACAGTTTCTAGTATATGATCTCATTTTCAGCTACTGACAGTCCTCTAATACCTTCACTCTCCAGATCAAACTTCTCTGTAAGAAGCCTGGGACAACAGACTAAATATGTTTCTTGAAAACTTAAGCTAGTTCCAAGGAGAAGAATAGAGGAAAAAAAMCCACAACCAAAACCCATTTTGCCGGCAAAGAACTCCCTTGATTTTTGAAGACATTAAAATACCAATGTATTGTGCAAAAGTAATTCAAGATTTGAATTAGACAGCAAGGGAACTTGCTGTCTAAACTAGCACATGAAGCTTTTGAAAGTCTACAGATTGTATTTCTCTTCTTGTAATTGCTGAGGATGCAACCAGGGCAGTGAAACATTGTATGAGTGTGGCAGAACGCAGAAAAGGCAGGCGGGAGCAGTTGTTGGAACTTTCTTGATCATTTACTTCCCTTTTTCAAAATGCTTACGGATAGTTTTGAATTTAACCTTAAATATGAACATACWTACTTTCTGGAGGAAAGAAAGGATTACATTTGTGTTCCTTCACTCAAAGAGTTCAAACAACAGGCACGTGAAAAAAAACCCACCAAACCCCATATCCTTAGGTACTATGAAATAATTCAAAAAAATACCATCAGCTAATTTTTTTTAATTAGCTAAGTAAGCTGTTTTCTTTAAAATAGCCTGTGATATTAAAATCAGAACACAGGAAGTGCATCAGAGCTGTGCGTTTGTGCAGAACTCGATTGCATCTGATGATACAATCAACAAGTGTCAAAGATGAGCAAAGCTATAATCTGCCTCCAGTCTCATTACATAGTATTTTTCTGCCCATTTGGCAGATACAAATACTGTTTTCAACCCAGCCTTAAACATTAAAAAAAAAAAAAAATCCTCCAAACCCCAAACAAAAATAACCACCAACACTCTTCACATCCCACTTTTAAAAACAGAGAGTAACTAGACCCCTCTAYAGGTGAGGTTAAACAGTAATTCCAAGCATGTCTACAATTCTGCAAAGCAAAATACAGGATCAAGACTGTTAACAGTTACACAGTATCCTCCATGAAACACGCCACAAGGGAAATGACATAGTGGTAGAATTGAATATTCAAGAAATATATAAGCATTTCCATTAAAATTACTAATTCACATGAAGAAAATTTTAAAATTTACTACCTTAAAGAACAAATATGTAGTGCTTACCTCCACAGCAAATGATGGCAGCAACAAAGAGAGATATATCGCTATCATCCAATTCCAGTGCATTGAATTTCATTGCAAAATCAAATTTTGGCTCCATTATATCACAGAATGGCTTTCTCAGGCTTTTCAGGAATTCCCGAGTTATAAAACCGTTTCCATAGGCTACCAGCATCCCGTCCTTGTTCATCACAGATGCTAACATGGCAAATATGGCTTCATAAACTCCGTATTTTAACAGTGTCACTTGATCATTCAAGTCAAGATTGGAGAAGCCAGGGATAGATTTGGCAAATTCAGTAAGTTCTGTGACAGTCTCTACAGACGTACACTGGCAGCAGTGGAAGATTCGAACTTCTGCTTCCTTGTTCTGAATTCCRTTGGCTACCAATTTTGCCACCAGGGTCTTCTCTGCCATACATAAGGTATCCATATCATGTATAACAAATGGCTACAGAGAAAAAAATACTAATTCAGTTACAGAAGAATGGTTATTAATCATGAGTTTCCTAAAGGATAGGAATTTTGATAAACTTTAACTTTCATGCTAATCAGTCTTCAACTATCAATAAACCATGAGTTCTTTCATATTTCTGCATAAAGACAAACCACGTATTACAGAACTACAAGCTGCAGTATCTAAGAACAAGTCTGCTCTGCAAACAACAATGCAAATAGTAAAATCTAAATATGTATGACATATCTTTAATCTAGTTTTATGTAGCAGTTATAGTCAAGATCCAGAAGTACTGTGCTTAGTATGCATATATCCATCTCAGAGCAAGTCCCAGAAGGTTCACAAAAGACTTGTATTACCTTCTCCAGAAGTCCAGGTTATTCTGCCTACACTCCTATCGATTCCTAAACTAACTACACTTGATGCACATCATGATGCTTTCCTGAAGTATCCTAGGGGGAATACAGACAGTCATTTAAATATAGGACAGCATATTTGCACAAGAATGTGAACCCTGTACTACTCTTGTGTTTTATTATCAGATTTTCATAGACTATGTCCCAGCTGATCTTCCACAGAAATTCAGCTCATCTTTCTAGCTACAGTTAATGCGAAGTCATCTCCAAACCCAGAATCCCACTAGAATGTCAGACAACACAAAAGTTCAGTCTTGATCATGGTCTTTTCCATAACCCCCTTAGTTTAAAAAGGTACGTGCATTACAAACTGATGAGTCAGTCTCTTAAAACATCATATTAAAAAAAAAAAAAGCATTCAGACTTTCTTAAGAACAATCAGAACTCAAAAATATTTTGATACATATCTGAAGAGCAGTRATCAAAACAGAAGACATCCACTAAAGAAAAGCAACAAAACCCAATGCTTCCCAGCCTACCAAAGTCATGGCAATTGACCTTGAACATAAATCTAGTTCCATAAATGCTAAGCAAAGCAGCTGCCCTGTGCTGTTCTGCTCATCTCAGATTAAGTATCATGAGGAACGCTTGGTGTTCTGTTAGAAACTCATAGAATTCACTTATTTCATTTAGAAAACTGTCAGACATGCTGGTTTCCTCACAGTTGTCCACTTTTTAAATGCCTATGGCACCTACACATTCCATCTCACTTCARTACTTGGAGTTAAGCAGAACAGAACTTTCTGTGTGCACGTGGGTATCAGCAGAAAGTGGCAAAGCAATAAACCCACCACATTGCTAAACCCTTTAAAAGATGTAGACTATCTTGTAAATCTTTTGGGAATTTMTCTTCATTTCACTATGCAGAAAATAGGTACGGCCAAGGACTTYGGAGCTAAATTTAAAAATGATAGTTTGTCATCATCAAAAACACTAGTTCATTCTGAAATGAATTACAGTGGTGCCAAGAATTAGGATTCACTGAAATCAGCTGTTAATGCACTATTCAGAAACAGGTGGATTATTAATTACCAACAACAAACCCCTCCTTTTTTTTATTTTTCTGTTAAAAAGTCAGAAGAAAATTAAAATATCTGTTTTCCCAAGAGATGATGAAATAGCTTAAAAAAAMCTCTCCTCTTCCCTGCATACTGAAGAATGGGAAAGCAGCCTGTTTATAACATACTAGGTCTGATTCCTCATTAATTTTTACTTGTAAATTCACCAAGACACGTGCAAGCCACTATTAGCTAGTCAATCAGATGACTATAATCTGAGAGCCTTGATCGCATAAATGCAAACACAAAAATTAGGATGCAGTGATCTAGAATCCCTACGTGTACGATACATATTGTAACTTATGGTTCTGACATGTGGTAACAAGCTTGAAAAGGACTTTATGCAGATACCTACTTGTAAGGTGTTAAAGCATGGCATTTACTGTAGGCTTATGCCCCCGAAAAAGTTTAAGCCTGTGCTTAATTTTACGCATCTCTTTAATACAATGAAAAAGMCTGGGATTATTCATATGTCTCTCTTTTAATGTAGAAGCCTGTATGCGTGGCTAGACTAGACTATAATATGCCAAATTCCATAATTTAGAAGACAGCTTGCTTACAATTTTTGTAACACTTAYCCCTAACAGTTACATGCTTTTTATTATGGCATATGTAAAACCTCTTCCCTGCAAATTTTTACTGACATTAAAATTGTTGGTAAAATAAGATACTTATCTTCTACATATAATTAACATAAATCACAACAGAATTAAAAAAAAAAAAGCATAAAGTGAAACAAGTCAGTCCTTACAATGGTTATACAATCTCATGTGCTACAAAACAAAAGGCARTTGATAGCATTAGGTAGACCTCGGCTAAATTATCCTGGAAGAAAAATAACCTCTACAGCATATGTGCCTTCACAACCTTGCTTGCTTCTCCATTTCAAAGTAACCATACAGTAAAGACCAAGGCCGGGTGAGGAAATGGCCAGAACTGTAAACAAAGAATTACAAACGCAAGTTTTCTTTCCACTCCTGCCATTAATATTGTTGTGATTAAAACAAAAGTCATACAGAGTTCCTGTACACCCTAAAAGATAACAGTATTTATCCTGGCATTTGTGGCAGAAAAACATTATAATTTTTTTTTTCCACTTTTCCATTTTTTCCACTTTTCCATTTTTTTTCCACATTTCATAATAGGAAATTAATTTTGAACCATTTCCCCCACCCATACCAAGAGGTATTCACATTCAGATGTCACTTTTTTCTTGATTAAGAACTAATTTTCTTTCCCTTGTGTGTCTACTATAATTTAAGGTTATGAGCTTCCATTTACAAGTTAATCACCTGATTTTCCTAAAGCTTCCTATTATTCTGATAGTGGCTAAAAGCAACCATATTTACTACAGGTATTCTTTTTGCATATTTCATGTCTGTATTAGCATTATATTTATTTTCTAAAAGATTCGCTTAAGAGTTTAACAAATTATTATAATTACCTTATGTACTTGCCAGCTTTACTTTAAATTTACAGCAAAAGTACTTACTGGATTGTTATTAGTTTTCCCTGCAAGGATGATTCTGGCTTTAACCTTGTTCATATTGAAGTTTTTCAGGTAAGCATCATGAATTCTTTTGGCAAGTGATTTAAGATCTGCCATTTCTGAATCTTCTACATAATTTTCACCTGTTAGAATTTCTGCTTTCAACTTGGCCTTCTCAGACCTTGGCATTCGTCCAAAACGTATTGCTGATGGGAAGACATAATTGTAAAACAAATGTAAGTTATACAAAAACCTATGCCTTTTACYGTTGCTGATTAGAGCAGTAAGACTTTCCGTCTAGAAAAACTGAGGTAGAGGTAGTGTCTTTATTAYGATAAATTCACAAGTGAAAAAATCTCATCCTTTCCAACATAGTCAGTGACTAATTATCAAGACAATATGCTAAACTGAAGGTAATCAGATGTTTCAAAACACAAACTGGTATCTGCAATGAGCTAGAATGCATGCCTTTTTCCTTCTACATTACCTACGTAGTTGTATTTTGTTTTCTCTGTATTGTGTTCTACAACTCCCAACGTGAAACTCAAAGTCCACCCTGGGAATTCTAAAAATCTGAGTAAACTGATGTCAGGAGCTTGGCAGAGAGCACACACACCAGCTGGAGAGCTGCCTGGGGAGTTACTCCGCAGGGAACACTGCAACGGAGTTGGGCCCGAATCCCATTGCTGATTCTGAACCTGCTGGGGCATTCAGTTCTTCATGCACTGAATGTTCAGTTCAACGTATCTGTACTGTCTAGTGAGAACAAAACAGACCAGAGACCTGGATTTATGCTCAAAGGCTATAGTCAACAAAACCTCCTCTTAAACCCAGCATTTTATACTTCTTTTTTCAATAGATTAGGCCTTCAAGACTGGAGAGGATGAAATAAGAGTTTGAATATCCAATCTAGTTATTAGGATATTCTTTTGAGAGGCAGGAGATGCGAGTTTGAAAGACCACTGGATATGGAGGTCTCCCAGTTCTTGGGCAAGTGGTCTTGCCATTTAGCAATAAAATAGGCATGTCCACATCCTTCTTCAGTTTCAGTTTAAAACTAGAACAGCTCCATTTTAAAAGGGGCCTTACCCTCTGATGGTGTGCAAGGTTTTGAGATGGCTAATATAGCTGGTTATTCTTACCACATTTCAGCATCTAACCAGTGAGAGGACGGAACCTCACTGCTTAGACTGAGCAGTTCAGAGCATGTGCAGAATTAGCCCTTCAACATGCCCAAGGAATTTTCTCATGACATAAGGAGGTGACTCTAGGCGTGATCTGAAATACCGTTTTGGACTTCAGTGGAAGTTTGGAAGGCCTGTTTGGAATCTGGCCATGGGTCTATTGGAAAAGTGGAAGAATATCTAAACTGAAACTTACAGTTTTAAGGTCGTGGCTGTAAATCTAGTTCTAGCTCTTTTCCTGAGAAGTATCGCCTGCAAGTTAGCAATCATCTCCTTCCCCCACTGCCTCCCATGTGTTTCCTGCAGTAAAACTGCAGTAAAAACTCCCTTCAGCTGGAGCACAGGTGCCAAATATGTTTTAGTAGGATGAAAGAGCTTCAACTGAATGTTAATTCCTGCCAACCAGCACAGCTCCCTGCTCAAGTCCTGCCCCYGAGATGTCACTTTGTTGGCTGGCACACTCTTCCCAAGTCTGCTGCTCCAGGAAGGTTATCACCAGTCTTGCAGAGACTATCAACCCTCTYCCAATAGACCTTAATCTCAGTCTCACCACAAGGGAGCCAGACTTCCCCAGAACCGGAAAGTCAACTCTCCCAATGTCTCTTGCTAGGACTCTAGACTACAATGTCATAGGCAGCTTCCCCAACCATGTCCCCACCCCAGCTATCTTGACTGCATAGTTTCCTTAGGAAGTTCGTCTCCTAACCCACAGCTTTTCACCTAGCCCAGCATTTTCACCTACTTTTCACCTACTCCCAAAGTGCACCTGCTCCCAAGTTCAGCCTTGACACTATCAGACCTGCGCAGGGAAAGCAAACTACTGTCATCTGGCCAACCAAAATGTGCTTTCTCATGGCTTGGCCTCTCCCTCTTTACCAAAGTTGCTTAGCAAGCTACATACTGTGCATAAAACTGCCTTGTGGGTTGAAATTGGCCTGTAAGCCACAGGCTTACCAGCCTTATCTTAAATCATTAACACAAACAGTAACATAATTTTTAAACTGAATATCTAAATGCTCTGAATTTTTACCATTCCATTTAACAAGCAACCTACCAGATCCCTGTTCCACGGTCAGCACAGATCTTCGCCCTCCCCCCACACTCCCTGAACCATCTGCCCAAGAGCTGTTGCACTGTAACCTGAAAAATAATGAAGTCTGGTTTCCTACAGATTTCTGTCCTACGTCATTCCYTCCCACAATGAGCTAGTTGTTCTCCTCCTACTCCTCTACAATGCCCTTGATCAGAATTCTTCCAGTATTGAAATTTGTTTCAATGGGAGTAACGGTGCCAAAGTTCTGGGTGAAGAAAGCAACTAAATGAACATTCATACGGACAAACAGACATCCAGCACAATTGTGTAAAGCTCATAACAGTACATTTGGCAGCTGTGTATCAATTACATTAACTACTCATTAGGGAAACTGGTGTCCCGCGCCACAATCTATACTGTAAAAATCTGAAGTTCAACTCATATGTGTTAAGTAAAAATGCTATCCAAGTGCCTGCTTCCAGAAGCAGGCTCTGAGTAGGAACAAACAAATTGAGGGCACTCTTACCTACCATTATGTGACATTCCAACAGAAAGGCACTTTTGAAAACGACAGTATTGGCACTTATTACGATTTTTTTTCTGAATTTTGCAGTTGCGATCACATTTATCATAGATGAGTTTTAAACGAATTGTTCTTCTAAAAAAACCCTATAAAAAGTTTGAGAAAACAATATGTAATGTTAAAGAATGATGACTACTAAACTTCAATCATACAGGTAATTTTTTTTTTCTTTTATTGTTTATTGACGTCACTAGCAAAACAATACGCAAAGTATAACCCGTCCAAAGGTAAGAATCTGTGCAGTGAAGTGGTGTGTACGAACGCATGTATAGCAAGAAAAACACAGAAGGAGGGAATAGCTCTCTTTCTTGGGAGAGGACCAAGAGCCCAGAGTACCCAAGCAGATTTGCTCTTAAGGATTAAGCAAAACAGTCACATATTGCTTTTGTACGCATTCTCTCAGCGTCCTCTGTCATAAATAACCTTCAACTTCCATATGTGTAAGTCATACCAACACACAGATTTAACACATCTTTTCTTCATCCAGCAAATGTGAGGGGCATGACAACACGGCATAGTGTATAGAAAAAGCCAAGGACACAAAGATGAGCGTTACAGAAAAGCCTATAACTCAACAGATCTTACCATGACGTCTTGATACTGCAATGTAAGGTTAGTCTCACACTACGAAACCATAGGGTTAGCAAGTTTAAAGACATTGCAACATTTTGCTTCACATGACATAACAACATGTCATTGAGACTGTGGGACACAACCGGCTATGAACTGGCTCCCCATCTCTAACAGATATGCTAGCATTATTCCGTAAGATTTATATTTGAATTATCATATTCTGACATTGTGCATGAAAGAAAAATGCACACATACACAATTACTTCTCTCACCTTACATTATAATTTAGAAAAAAAATGGAAAACTAAAACATTAGAAGGAAAAAGGAAATAATCTTATAATTCATGGGCCATATAATCCCAAAAATTATACATTAATGACAACATTAATTTGCCCCAGAGACATGCACTGGCCCCACAACTACAAGAGGTACAACACTAAGTGATTCAGGCAGAATGTGGTGGAGATGAGAAATTCAGGATTTGTTACTGTTATAATGGAAACGTAGCAAACTGGCATGCTTCTCACAGCCATACTCCCAACACAAATAAAACACTAGTGGAGCAAGTAGGCTTTGATTTTTGGTCACAGTTTAGTGTTTTAAGTTGTTTTAGTGTTTAATCAACTATCTCCAGAAAAGCAGCATTAAAATTATCATCGTGAATTGCCCCTGCTTGATGAAGGTCTGGTATTGAGTTATGGTATCCAGCTATGGTATCTGAACAATTCATTTCAGAAAAAAAGATCACAGATATGTTTATAATTTAAATAATAGTAACGGCTAGAATTATATTAACATTACATTTATGTAACAAATGTTTATCTTCATATAACCCTGTAAATAAAGCAACATGATTTAGGTTCTTAAAAAGAAAATTATGACTGTACCTTACAACCTTCACAAGCATGTACTCCATAATGGTAGCCTGAGGCTTTATCCCCACAAATTCTACATTCAATGTTTAATGCTCCACTGGGTGATTCATCTATGCTACCTGGAGCTGTGGCAAAATTAATGGATGAAGGGCTGGATGCTGGTGAAAGGGTGTCTAAAAGAAAAAGGAAGACTTCATAAATACTATACTATCAAGATTGATACCACTATTGATATACTAAAACCACACAAAAAATGAGCTTATTCTAAAAAATAATAATGAGTTAATAGTAATTAAGTGAACTAATAATTTGGCCATAAGTGTTTGAAAAAGAATTAATATTTATATTAACAGTGCAAACACACACAAAGTACAGGGTGTACCTTGCTAATTTTGATGAGACATACAATGTCAACAAACAAAAAGCCTTACTGAAGTAACTCTGATAACAAGAAATAGAAGGGTGATAATGGTTCTTGAGGATTCAATAAATACGCACCACACAAAATAAGAGAAAACCAAGCTTTTGGGGATTTTCCTGCATTCCATTTTTTACTTTGAATTTTTCAAATGTTTCTCAATTTGATGTGAACATGAAATTTTTTTATCCCACAACTTAAAATAAGTAACTAAAAAAACATGAATATTTCATTTAAATCAAGGAAATTTTCTTAACCGTAAAAATGCACATATACCATCTTCACAAATAACGTAAATTTAAAACTGAAAAGCAGTATTCAACACGTATCTACTGCTCAACAGTACAAAATATAAAAAGAAAAAAAAACCCACAATGAAATAGAACCCCCCATGACTTCAAGTTTGTATCACAATATCTGTTCAACCTGTCAGTCGCTCTTTCCAGAAAGGTTATTAACAGCTCATCTTGCCGTACACCTTCCATCTCTTGTGCCGAAGCGTTGAGCATCAGATCTATTGCTATGGTATGACAAGAAACATATTCCTAGCTCACTCTGAGTTACACTTAAGATACGCTTAAGGTCCCCCTGACTTTTGAAGAGCTACTCATAGTTTTAAATTATGATGTAAACTGACGCCTGAAAAGCAGTTAGACAACTTCTCTTTCTAAAGAGATTTTCTCAAAGTGAAAGCATGCTCCTGCACATCAGTAGAAAGGCTGAACAGTTATTAAAAGGAAGGTGACACAAATGTCTGCTTTTAAGATAATCTAGCAGTAGAACCCTTGCTCAGATATTTTACATTTTTATTATAATGGGACAAGTGTTTTGGAATTGTTGTACCATGAAATAAACTCTCCAGACATTTTACTACTAGATGAAAATGTTACAAAACTAACACATTCCAACCTTAGTTATTTCAATTAATATTTCCACCTTGTTTGAGGAAAATATTTTCTGAGGCCAGAATTTCTTTTACCTTCCATCTTGCAACTTGCACCACAAGACTTTAGCAAATTAATGGGTGTGTTATTTTAACAGAAAGATTAAGAAACACTCATGAATGTAGGTCAGCAAGTATTATGTTGGAAAAAGTCTTGGCATAGAACTCAGAGTCTGCATTGCCAGCACTGCCAAGCCCACAGGCATCAGAGTCATCAAGAACAGCCTAAAACCCAGGAATTTTTAAAGTGTGATTTTCATTTCTTTTTACTTGCCTTATGGAATTTTGAGCCTTGAAAGTTTACATTTTCCATCTTCTCTAACAGTGAAACTAGAACATTTTGCAATGAACACTGAATACTCAAATTAGAAGGTGACACTAGAAGCTGATCTAAGTTATTGTAGGACTTGTATACACATACACACAAATAATTAAAAAAATCCCTCATGTCTCAGAAGGACTACATTATAAACCCAGCACGTAATAACTTTTCCAGTAGAAGGCCTCTCTCTAATGTGAAGGTCTGCAACCAAAAGGGACTCAAATCGTATTTCTACAAACACTCCTTTGGGCCATAGCGCCAAGAGGCAGCTCTACGCCTCCCTTCAAAACACACTATTCATTTCAACCACTTTAGCACAGAGGCACACCTCAGTCGTGTTAGTGCAGTTTTTGTAAGGTAAAATAGTGATCACAGCCTAGGAATTGATTCAAAGTAAGAGACCCCCAAAACAAAACCGACCAGAAAGTTAATCATAAACTGCTTAAAATGGCTCTACTGCAAAAAGATTTGTAAAACCACAGTTTCAAAAGGAATACCTTACTGGCATTATTGCAGTGTCCCATACCACTTCAGTGATTTCCATTTTGATCTCTCAGACAAGGCCTCTCACAAAGATCTTTTGACTAAAGACTATGTAATGTATTAGCACTCTGAGACTGTTACTTTAACCAGGGTAGAAGCCATTAGCTGAACAATGCTACTCTTGAGAACGGGGAGAAAACAGCATGTTCAAAACATCAGTACGCTAAAATATACTGGAATTCTAGGTGAGCTTTTAGGGGTTAGATTATAAATTTTTGGCAACATTTCACAATACTTTATAAATATATGTGATTTGAAGAAACTCGAAAAAAATGGGGAATTCCTTTAGTGCAATATTGTGACTTCCTATATGACTACAATACATAGGAACTTCTTTGCTAGTAACAGTGATTTTTAAAAGTTATTTTGAAAAAAGGTGCTGATACTAATGATAATTTAAAACAGCAACTTTATGTTACAGTCATTTTTCAGTGACATTTGTTTAATAAATTAACTTTAGCCTTAAATATTTTAAGACCATGCTACAATCAGCTTATATATTTCTGGTGTCACTTAGTCATAAACAACAATTATTGCATTAAAGAAGTTCTTCATTTCTATCACTATGTATTTATAAAGGAAAGTTTTATGGTAAACCAAAACTCTCTTACCTGTTATAACTGATCCATCAGATCCTGGACCATTTCCCAGTGACTGGAACTCTGTTAAACTTAAAGCTCCAGAGCTATCATCACCTAGAGACTGAGAGAGGTCTTGAATGTTCTCCATATCTTGTAGAAACTCTCCAGATAAAGGGCTGCCTATATCATCCTCCTCCAAGGGAGTAAGGGGATAGAGCTGGTTTTCAGTGTCCACCATTTTGATCAAGTAGAGCAGTCACTTAAACTTCTTTACACTGGTGAAAGAATAATTAAAAAAAATCCTGTACTTACAATATCAGAGTATTTTTTTTAATATTTGAATCAGTTACAGCACACTGAATACATGAATTCTAATCCAATAGTGAAATATTATACAACGTTCTGTTGCTCCAGAAGCTTTATGCAACATGAATCATCAACAGGATAGGGAAAAAAAAATCATCCCCAAAATACTTCCGTATGAGTTAAAGTTATGACAAGATCAATCTGTAGATTGTTGTTTTCTTTCCTTTCCTGATAAAAGTTACATATTGTCTGTCTACAGCAGGCATTATGCACTTCCCACCGAAATTTATAAAAAAATAACAAATATCAATATGCATACGTATTATGTTTGAGCAGTCTTTTCTCACCTTATCTAACATGTTTAGATATGTGGATTTGGTCCTCTGTTCTCATCTCTTTTAAATTTATTCGATAGGTCTTATGACACTGCAGAGAACAAAATACTGTCTTGTACTAAAATCTTTGTAGAAGTGGGCCAAACTAATACTTTTTGACCTACTTTGGTCAAAGAACACCTTCAGCAAGAGTGCTCCAGCATATACCATCCAATATAGCTGTAATTTCTAGAGTTAGTTTAATTTCCCACAGTGAAATAAGTTTTTAAAGTTGCCTTCAAAACTAGCCACCAGTGTCATCAACTTTGAGTAACAGCACAGATTCCTAAGAAAATGTCGCACATGTTAATTCTTCTTCTATTGACTTGTCAGGTAAGGCATTAGTAAATGTACTGCAGAATGTTACTACTGCTGCATATATATACTTCCGCTAAAAGAAGCTCATCTTTTACACCGAGTAACTACTACCCGCGTAGGAACACATCCCGCGGCAGCCTCCTCCGTGCAGGGGCAGTTGGAGCAGCTCGCACCGTTGCTCTGGTTACCGCTCGGCGCTGCCCTTTGCAAAGAACGCGTGTTCCCTGCCCTTTATTGTGAAGCCTGGAACTGCCAATAACTGGCTATGTGGGGATATACAAATGCTGACTTTACAATAAAAGTGCTATGTTATGATTAAAAAAAAAAAAAATCTTCCTTGATGTTATTTAAAGTTTCAAATACCAACTAGTTTGATTCCTATGACACTTTTATATTCTAGTTTTATAATTATTTATAAAATTACCATTTTATATTAAGAAATCGATCCTTTTCTTTGATAATCTGTGACAGATTCATCCTATGAAAATCAGGCATCTATTCTGGAGAAAAAAAGTATTTTTTTGGCTACGTAATTGACCAAAAGGGTACAGTTAAAAGTAATACAAAATGCTGACTACTGCTTTACATACTAATGACAAAAGAGCCATCACTTGTATTCAGTTATATAAAAAAAACTTCAAAATGTTTTGAAGCAAGATATCGACAATCTTTTATCCCCAGGCTGATGGCAAAAGTCTGCCTTCAATTGTATTTCCCTAACTTTACAAGGTATTACACAGGTGTAACTGAGGGCAGAATGACCTACTCTAAAGACGACTAAAGGTTATGCTTGTAACAACCTGCAGTGCGCACACAGTTTTTAAATTATTTATTTTTCAGGTGCACTTAGCAGTGCACATTCCTACTTCTTTCTGCTATTTCATGGAAAACCAATGGTGCATCTATATCACTTCTATAGTGTTTTCCAATGTGTTCATTACATGACCGTGAGGCAAAACAAAAAGATCTGTATTACATAAGGCTTTCTATTCCACAATTTGCATCCTTCCAGCTAATCAATGTTATTTAAAGTATATACATTAGCCTTGGCAAAACTTTCCTTYAATTTTCAGAGTAGCCAAATTTTTTAATTGTGATACCAAATGGCTGTAGTAGTACATCCTATGTTACCCATTATTCATTTTTAGCCAAGTGAATAGACATAAAAATGTYAACCCCTCAGGTACAAGGGGAGATTGAAATTGTAATCAAACTCTGATGATWAGAACAAAACTATGTTTTACATATCCTTGGGAAATTTGTTACAGCTCTGCGTGTCATTGTACCTGTTTTTGACAGAAACTATGTTGAGGCTAAAAAAAGAGTTTACTTAAACAGTGTCTAGTTAGATTCTCTTTCCTGCCATTCATGAAAATGGCAGTTATAGTATTTAGCTTRTGGCACATTTCTTCCAACCCAAATACCATTGTAGAGCAAAGATACAGATTTTTTCCCCCAGTGTAATAGCCTACCATGTACCTGGAAGGATAGAACTAAAGGAGTAGCAGACACAAACACATAGCAAAATCCTGAGCTTCCACTCATTTTACTCAGTTCACACGCTAAAACTGAGTTCTTTATGAAATGAAACCCTGAAGAATTCAGGATCTGTCCAGCATAACTAAGATGGCAGAGTTTTCAGAAAGTTCGTTGTATTTTGACTGTTAAAACTAAGCCAAATACAATAGACAGTTCTGAAGGCTGAAGACTGAAAGGAATCATAAATTGTAAGAATCATATCTCTAAACATCTAATGTTATAAACCAAACRAGATAGAATTCCACTCTCCCTTCTTGAGTAGGAAAAAAAAAAAAAAGATGCTGTCACTATTAATAACTTGCCATCTCATACTACAAGGACCCTTAGTAAAGATCTATTTGCCCAATTTCTTCGAAACAGCATAGTTTTAACTAGAAAAGGAAAATATGTTTTATATCACATGGTGTAGCAAATAAGAATATCTAGGAGACTAAGAATGGGAAYTTATCCACTATTTCTAACACTGGTTACAGACAGCAGGTATGTTACTGTTGATTTTACTTGGACACGTCATATTGCTACTKTATCACTACGCACTGCTTGGCTGTATTTAAAAATAACCGTCAAGTTAAGTTATCCAATCTGATATATTAAATACTCATTAGGACATTGTGCCAGATTGCCAGCACTGTAACAGAATATTTATAAGCCATATAAGAGTTTTCATGCACATCTCAACTTCTTTCTGAAGGGATCAGTTGAAAGGCTGGCGCCCCTTTTATTTTAAGAGCATCCAAGCAACACCGGTTGTGATGCCTAATTATTTTACAATGTAACAGAACATTATATTGGAAAACTGAAACAAAATAACTTATTTCACATAGAGGATTGCAGTGTAATTGCTACCAGTTACAGTTCCTACAGAATTTAGAAATCTAAAACTATTTAGTAATATAAACTCCAATTGTCACTTTCTTTTAAAGCTCAACAGTTGTCCCGTCACCAAGAACCACCTTCGTTTCTCTCATAAATCCTACCAGCTTGTAACCTCACAAAATATTAAGAAATATCTACATTTGATACTCATAAGCCTGTCAGAAGACATAAAATAGAAATTAAAATGATTGTAACATACATGACCATAGTTACTGAAGAAGAAAAAATAATCRGAAATTACATGAATGAGGACTCTAAATAAAAGACTACCTTAAAAAAAAAAAATCAGCCTAATGCTGTAGGAATGTATGGTCACACACTAAAGGAAAACGGCACAGATCATTGTAGATTACCTGACAAAGGTTTTATTGCTAAACCATCTGCATGTATTCAGAACAATGCTTCCAATCTCATGAAGAGTCAAGTTGCAGAGTAATTTTGCAGATGCAGAGTGCCTTACAAAACATTACTTTCACGAAGTACGAAAGACAAAGAATCAACTGCAAACATTTCTGGTTAACATCATCTGTTACTCTCTGCCAATACTTTCAATCTTGAATATCTTTGTACAATTTCTCTGTTGAGGCAGCATGAACCAGCTCAGTAACACCTGGAACTAACTGCTGTTTGCTGTTAGTTAACTACCAGAGTCCAAAACATTACATTATGCACCCGATATCCCTGATATAACTGGAAGATAATATACTCCAGTTGAGAAATGAGAAATCACTTTTATGTATTTTATTTGTGAAAACAAAGTTAAATCGCTACCCCTGTGACACGGCTGCTTCGCGGTGAGGGAAAAGTGCAAAGAAACCTTGACGTAAGTTGTTTTTGTAATGACAGCCGAGAATAATAACAACTGTTCTCCGGCAATCCAAAGGAGACTACCAAATCTGTCTCCCTAAGGAGCCATYAGCAAAAAAGGAAGAAAGGAATGGCAGAACATATGATCAGCACTGCTCCTCCAGTGTGCTCTTCATGAAGCTCTCCCAGGCTAAAACAGTTGTTCGTGGCACAGAAACATTATATTCCTCTGCAGGTATGGAGCAAGAGTACTCTGCCCCAGGATAGCTTGGGGAGGTTCCAGGAGGCACTAAGCTCCTTGTACCCAACCTTACTTCAAGCTCCCTACCGAATCATGTACGTCTCTCCAAGTATGACTTCTTCGTCCAGCACAAGTATTTGTAAAAGATTAAGTGAACACTGAAGTCTACCTTGAAACAAAATAGGTGTTATTTGACAGGAAAACAAAGGGAAGGCTTGATAGCTGAACTCTGAACATGGCAACAGCTCTTCCAGCAGCGCACCTGGTATTGCCCAAATTGCACCATACTTTTCCACATTTACAGTAAATATTTAAAATCCAGCAGTCTTTTTAGCYGAGTTTATATGAGAACAACATAACAGCTAGTGAAACATAAATGAACTGATTATTGTTTTAACTATTAAATTACATACCCTTTTGTACTTTCAAACACTACTAGTAAATTACAGCTGCTTAATCATTACGGCTCCTGGCAATGATTAACTAGCTATCTTACCAAGCATAGCCATTATATAACCATTTGTGAAGACCCTCAAAATATACTAATATTTTCATTACTGAAGAAGTTATAATTAATTTTTTTCATAAGCACAGAAAACCTTTACATAAGATATCTAGTATTCGTGCAATAAACCGTTTGCCTTCTGTCTTCCCTGTATTTTGTGCATGTTTACACATGCATATGCTTTCATTGGCAGGTTTCACTTAATATGCATTGATCCTTGTTTGTATGAAAATAAAGCTTCTAAAATATAAAGGGTAATGAGTATGACGTTGATTTAAGCGGCATTCACAGAGAGTGTTTTGCTTTACAAAAAAAGCTGTACGTGTTACAACAGTAGATGTGGTAGCTGCAGCATGATGATTCCACGCAAGCATCTGTATAAGTCAACATTTCTTCTTACTCTTAAGACTTTAGAAAAATCCTGTGCCACAAAGACATTGGCAGAGGATCTTCTCAGTTTCCCATACAATATTTCAGTCTCCATACCCCCTTTCCTACACCCACATACAAACACGCACAAAGTAAACTGAAAACAAGAGAGCACGACACAGAAAAATAAGAACACAGTTCATGAAGTTATGGTTTTAAGGATAAACAGATTTTACTGGTGCTCTCTCACAGCCTATTATCTCTGAAATACGTCTRTTTTCAGAAGAAGTCCTCCCTTCCCACCACCACACAGCAAATACCCAATGAGTAACTTACCTATAAATTTGAAACCGGTCTTAAAGRAATCACAGTCAGATTTTCAAAGAAAAATACCTAATCATGCAGCGATTGGTTATTTGCTTCATTTTTGGAAAGGGATGGTGGGAGACTAAACCCCTGGCCCTTCCACATTTAATACTTGCCACACTAAGGATAATCCCTGTAAGGAAATAGGTCTCTCAGATGCAAAGGTCTCTGAGAAGCAGTAACAAAGTCTGGATTTACTGCATAAACAAATTGATCGTGTAAAGGGCTTGCTTGCAAATATCAAGGTTAAAGTTGAAACAATCATTACCTCTAGGTCACTTTGAGAATGCTGTGGCTGAACACAGCACATTTAAAACTAGTGGCTGCAGTAGATACTTTTGGAAAACTTAGGTGAATAGGAAGAGCCTGAAATACGTAAGCTACTGGATATTTCCAATATCCTGATTCAACACATAAAAAACAACTGAAAATAACTGAAAATAAAATTTGGCACCTAAAATATGAAGTCCAGTCTCCCATCTCAGAAAGGATGCATGTTTTCTCTTCTATCCTGTGACATTTTATTCAGTTTTCATACTTTGTAACCTTACATACTAGTAATATTTTATAATTTACAAAGTATTAAGAACCTAAGACAAAGAAAATTTACTATGCATGAGATGAAAAATTTTCACGAGCCACCTCTTCATCAAGACTGCCAGTTGTACCTCCCCCCCCCCAAAAAACAACAGAAAAACCTTGTATTTTTTCACCCTACACAGTTGTACTCCAAGATATCATATACAATTTATGAGCATCCTTGCCTTTAAAACAAATCAAAATCCACACACCCTWATTTTGAAAAATGATACTGAAATTGCAAAGTTAAGCTCTTTAAAGTTATGTAATGAAAAATTCTATGCAACTTTGATTCTGCTACCTTATTTTTTCTGCACTATGGTARAATGTACATATATACCGCACAATGTTCTTTTTTCCCCCAGATCACTCCCATTATAATTGGGCAGCGCATTAAACAGAAGTGGATTTACACAGCTTGTAAGGCAACCTGGTCTACATTAGTCTGCAGCAGGAGAAAAGCTGTTAATTTATTGGTTGATCAAAAAGGAAGAACATTCTYTGCCTAAGAAAAAAGGGAGAAAAGACAGATCAGAGAAGATTGCAGAAGTACTTGCAGAACTGGAGGAACACTAGAGAGTTTCYTGAAGGAAGAATACAGGCCACTGAGGCAAGTCTACTGACTTCAGTAGATCGGGGACCATGTTGAGTTTTACTTTCCTCCCCTGAACACATTTCTCTAATTGCATCAGAAGATACAGAGATAACACACTTCTAATCTCACATGGGAAGAGTTGATAAGAGTTGATAAGTTGCAGTTTGAAACACTGCAAATATTTTGCTGATTGACATTAAAAGTGGTAAAAACAATATGGGAATATTTTTTTGGTTTTATATTACTCGGCCAAACCCAAGCAGAACTTACTGAGCCAGGCAGCAGCATTTCTTTGGTCCCAGAATTTTCTGTCCCATTGGATTTTAAAAGACATGATCCAAAAAGAGAGAGGAAAGGCAAGATTTTCTTATTGAAAATCAACATTTTTAATCAACTTTTCCATACAAGTTAATTAGCCAACACCATAAGCAAGTACTTTTAAAGACAGGACTAAACCAGATGAATTAATATCTGTACAAGTCAGCAATAAGAAGACGCACACAAGAGCAGTGCTGATTAACGACAGGTCAGGCGCGAACGGTACCACATGAGCGACTGACTTTGTACGTTACGTTAAGCAGAAGTATTCTTCAACTAGATGTACTCTGTCAGACTGTCAGGAGCATATACGATTCTTCTGTGTTGCAGCACCAGCTCCTATTAGCCCATCACRAGTTGAATAAAATCTAATAAGGCCAACGTGGCTTATTTAGGCAAAGTGTTGAGATTTTAAAATTAAGTTTATTTTGTGGTATATGCAGAACAGGTGTTTTCCAGCTATATAGAAAGGTATAATGCTGTTGTCAGAAACTCTTGTATCATGCAATATACATGATATTTGGCATGCAGGTTGTCACTAGCTTAGCAAAAATCTCAGTTCTTAGGATGTCACTGTTTTGTTAGTTATTCAGTTATTTTTACTTCAAAAAAATAAGGAAATTACTTAATAAAATTATAAAATGTAATTTACAAGTCAGTGCTACAAATCCACACTTTTCCTSGTGCAAACCACTTTTAAAAGTAAGAACATATGTAAGGCAATATTAACATAAGTAACACCTGTCTTGTGGCAAGAAGAGTATTACCAACAGTAAAACATAACGTCAGGATACAAATTCTGTCGAAAAAAATGAAAGTTGTCAAAGAGGAGGTAGCCATACTAAACATGAAAGATTCCTTACATAATGTTCAAGTGCAAAGCAGCCATAATGCAGAATCTGTATTAACAGAAATTTAAGGCTCTAGGAACATCTGTTTAACACTTATGTCCCTCCCAAGCAAAAATCTAAAACCTCAATCTGTATGATTATAAAAACACTTAGTTAAAGGCAAGACATACAATGTCATCTTGGGTTGCTAGACAAAATGCTACCGTGTCTCCTGATGAAAGAGAACTTTGAATTGCTTGTAACTGGAATATATGCAAAGACACAGTTAAAAATTTAGCGTTTGCACCAATATCACAACCTACAAAGACCAAAAAGCCCAAAATACTTACTGAAATGACTGCTTAACACTGCTCAGCTACAAAAGTTTGGGCAGACCCTACACAGCAACAGACAGAAAAGGACAGGAAAAAAGCAAGTAATCAGCCAAGGAAGGTGGGGAAAGCACAGACTGAAAAAATACAGAGAACAATGACATAATCACTAACAGTCACTATTCAGCTACTTCGCAGCCAGCTTCAATCCCTGCTGGCATCTCCCTGTAGCTTCTTTCCAAGATTTAGTGGCACAGGGTAGAAGCTACTTCATGGGTCMTGACTCTCTGAAGTGGAGTCTCATTGCCTAGAATATATTAAAGAAAGAKAAGTGTCTCTGAACAGGGCCACTCATCCTCCTTTTAAATGCAATGTTTCTGCTTTAAAACTACTTAGCTGCTTTCTATACCTTCATGATTATATATTCACAATTTCTTCCAATGTTTTCTTTCAATTATGTGAAACATTCATTATACTCTAAATAGTTCTGAAAATTGTTTGTTTTGCCAAGATTACTGTTTAAGAAGTAACTAATAACAGGACAGCAACAAAACTATTCAGGAGGTAATTAAACTATTTATCTCAAATATCATACCCTCTCACTTTCACACAGATGCAATTACTAATGAAGAAAAAAATTACAAAGTAGAAACTAATTTTCAGCAGACATAAGAGGGGTATTCATCTCACCTATTGTCAAGCACCTCACTTACATGTCTGGATTGAGCGGAACTCAATGGACTTTCCAGAGCCATGACTGATCTTTGAGGCCATGATTACAAATTAAAAAGCAGTGCTTTTCRATCAGATCGCTTCCCTGATCCAGTTCACTGCAAAGCATTACAAATATTTTTGCTGGCTCAATGGAGGGAGCAGAAATAAGCTGTTGGGGAGAGGGATACATGTGCTGCACYGACGAGAAATAAATGGGAGAGGGATACATGGGTGCTGCTCGGTCAACAAATAAATGTGTATGTGCAGCCTGAATCCCCTGTGAAGAATCCAATGATTGTGTCAACAGGCTGGACATGTAAACCAGGCACTTGCATTGCCTGAAGTAAAGCAGCCATGCCTCTTAAGCCTCTGACGAGAGCTGAAAACTGCTCTACAGATCAGACAGCACCTCTATCAGATCAAGCAGTATCRTTTTTTGACAGGGCCATGGAACTGTCATATAGGCTGGGGAGATCATGAACATCCCACAGTTATTCATCATCCTTCCAGCAGTAGAATTCCCACAAAAATCCAGTAAATGGAAGATATAGACATTTACTCTGAGTTGAAACAACATGCTCCAATAAATAAATAAAATAACAATTCCRATGCTGAAAACTCAAGCTGAGAGTAGAATCTAGCTCAACGAAAGACTTCAGCTGCTTGTAAAGAATAAAACAACATCCTAGCATCAAATGGCTTTCCAATGGGAAATTTTATATTCAACAAGCCCCTCAAGAACTTGGTAACTAGGAACCCAGTTGAGAACACTTTACATTTACGTACATGACTTTTACACTGACTTTATGTTAGACCAGAAAATATATTTCRTCGTACTTGATCCACAACATTGGACTAGTCAACCTCTAGCAGACAGAGCTCAACTTAAGATGTAAATACCACAGTTCTAGGTTATCAGTACAATGAGATCTGAAGCCTGTCTTTAAATTAGCCACTGCTAATCCCTTGAACAACAGGAGCCAGATTTGACTTCATCAGCAATGGGACATAAAAGGTTTTGCAACCTTTGCCTTCAGGCTCCAGAGACAAGACTTACAGGTCTATCACCTCAGGTTTACATCTATCTATTTTTTTTTCTCCCCTAAATGTGAGTTTTCATACCCAAAAAGTGAATACTTTGGTGGTTTCTGTAATTGGGAATAGGAAGACCTGACTTTTCTTTCTAGTGAAAGCTGAACTGAAACTGAAGTCAGAAGTAGCTATATGTCAAAGTAAASCTTTCAAATCTCTCTTTTAAATCTATGTCTACTGAATCCTTTAAATTCTTGTAAGTGTTGACTAGTCAGGACTTCAGTATCAGTCAATAGTAATACCAGTTAACAAACTACATAATACCGTATTGGGGTTATTGGTAACCTATAATGCTCTCCTTTACTTTATTGTTTTCTTCAAAAAGTGTTTTTGGTGGGGTCTTTTCTTTGTTGGGTTTTTTTGKTTGGTTGGTTTGKTTTTTTTGAGGTTCTGGGGTTTGTTTGTTTTTGGTTTTTTGTGTGTTGGGTTTTTTTTAAACTATATTATAATCCAGTCTGATGTCTAGATGATTCCTGACTCTAAACCAAGCAAGCACTGTCAAAGACTTAAGTGGAAAACTTTGTGTTAAGTCTTGCTTCAACTTTTATTGTTGAGATGCCTAGAAATCCTGAAAACCCGGCAATTTGTAATTTTTTTTTCTTTCTCTATTTATCCTGCGTCTGTTTCCACTTTTATAGTAAAAAATGAGCTCTGACACATGGTTGAGAATTGACTACAAACTTAATCTATAGAATAAACATACAATTATTAGCATGACATTTAAAAAAAAATTAGCCTGGGCGACAGTATGAGGGAAGTTTATTCAATTTATTATGTTAGTTATTAATGCATGTAAAGCAAATATTCAGATTGGAGTTAATAATATCCAGTATTTTTGAGGCACGACCATTGAAGCAAGTATATTTTATTAACAAGAGATTCAAAAGAACAATAGGAATTTTTTTTCTGCAAGAAACTAAGCCATGGCAACATCTTAGTAACCACTATGTTATAGAGTACCCTGTGTTCTCTGATATGTGCTCTCTTTCAAGTTCAAATACAGTTCCACAAGTAGTACTTACAGCTCACCACAGTTTCTAATAAAAACCCCGCTTCACTGTTATATATACCTTTATGCTTGCAACACACCCTCCCTTTTTCTTTCCCTCTCTCCAAAGAATCTCCAGGTTTTGCATTTCAAAGTCAATATCTCTTCAAGTCACTGTTATATTCTACTCAAAGTATTCCATAATTGAGCAAGATGCAAATGATTACACGTTAATCATAGCAGCCATAGCAACTTGCTTCAAACTTCTACAGACTCTAAATCATTCATGACAACATCTTGTAGGCGATGAAGCTAAAAGAATATAGTGCTTAGCACACAGATGCTCTGTGTGTTTGCTGAATGCTTACATGTGAAGACCACAACTCCTGAGAAACAAAGATTTGATGCATCATTTAAGAGGCTGTTTTCTTTACATGTACATTAAAAGCTAGGATTTGATTTATGATTGATATTTGAACCAATGCAAGGTCACATTCGGACAAACACGACATTTATGTATTTGCTATTTGATCCAAGATCCAAGGTCACGTTCACACAAATGTGTCATCTGAGTATTTGCTATATTTTTATTACCGCGTTAATGAACTCAAAGCTCTTCTACTTTCCCCATGTGTCCCAAAACTCCTTACCCATTTATTTGGAAGTCATCTGTTTTTTCTGAGTTTTGCAATACTGTAGAAATGTCTTACAAGTTAATTACATAGCCAAGATTTTGAATTGATTAACAGTTAGGGATACCTTGACTTCACAAATTAATGCTCAGATTGAGGCTAAATACGGTTGCACGGTATGCCCAGAGTTAAGAGAATTTTTAAAAAAGGAACAAACCAAAAATCCCACAAAAACTATGTCTTATGAACTGCACGCACATATTAGATGTCCTAAACCATTATCCTTTTTTTTTCTAAAAATATGTAAAAATAAGTTTGAGTGGTGAAGTCAAAGTTGATTCCAACATGTACAGCATTTACAAACAGCCTACACATCTGTCCTAACATGCTGCTTACTGGAAACTAGATCCTCAAGACTAAGTTGGAATGTTGCAATTGTTTCCTTACGCATGTGATCACGGCATCTCAGATTATGCAAAGTGGGTTCTCAACAATTTTCTAACTATACCCTGATATTGCACAGAGACTTCATTTGTTGAAGGATAAAGATATCTAAGGGTAAAAGGCAAATACAAATTGCATTTTAGTGTGGTGACTAAATGATTATCTCCAATATAATCAATTTTTGAAGTAAATAAAATGTAAGCCCCTTGCAGAGTACATTTTCACTACATATGGTAAAAATAAACTTCAGAGGGTAACAAATTAAAGACATCTGTGCAACTAAAATTGTCAATTAAAATTATAATCTAATACATACAGAGGCAGTGCCAGGCAAAAGTTTTGGCCATTTTCCATTAAAATTATTGACTGTGCTATTACATAAACCTCTGTAACTCAAAAGTTTTACTTGCTCACATGCTTGATTAAAAAAAAAACCCCCACACACACAAAAAAAAACCAAATACACCCCACAACATACATGATTGTTCTATCCAGAAAGACACTGTAACTTTTACAAGCAAAGCTGTCTAGTAACTCTTACTAACAAATGTGAAATTTTCTATGAAAAGAAATAAAAACCAATTGCCACTAACTTACAGAGTCAAGTGCAGACTTTGATGCACTTTCTAAAACTTTGATAATGTTTCAACAATCTTTAGGGTTCATGTATACGTATGGATACCTTAAAGTGTGTTCTTATAAACTAGGGTATAAGACTCCCTTTTGTTTTATATCCACAGACTTTTATGTGTAATAGCAATTGGTATACATTGTCAATAATTCCTTACTGGCAGGACTGGTAGTAACATATTCTTTAGAACTTAGAATCCTTGCTGTGTTATAAATAAAAATACCCTGCCTTAAGTTTAAATTTATAGTAAAATGAAGGATAAGAAATAACTAACTACTCTTTTGTTCTGTGAGCATATTTATTATTCCCGTATGATTTCAACCTTGCTTACTCTTCGACAGAAGAGCAAAGGAATGTTCCTGTGACATAAATACTTCAACTGAATACAACATAATTCAAGGCCACATATTATATATAATAATAATGTATTATTATTCTGCCACATAATCTAATATTTTAYGGATACCAAATAGTTTTGAGTCTGTTGACTGGTAATGAAATTTTTGAAGTTGTATATAATTTTGTGAGTTTAAGCAACATGATAAAACCTTGAGACCATTAAGTTGTGATAGTACACAACTTTGAAAGGTAGAATTCATATCGTTTTTTACTATTACCAGCATTAAAACACTGGGAAAAGGGCAAATTCGGGGAGAAGAAATAAAAAACCTCTAATTTCTATTGATTTGCTCCCAAAGACATAAAATTTTCATACCATTGTAACGCCACATTGTCCTATCATGTCTCCCTGCTCTTTCCCCTTCYCACTAGACTTACAGTTCCCCCTCCCCACACAACGTCCCTGAACTACTGACTATGCAAACAGCAAACATGCTGCAGCTGGTTCAGAGCTACGTGTTGCAACTGGCTCACTAGTGCTCCTATGCTGATTGGCAATTGACAGGCCAAACAGAACAGATAATTGTTGAATTCATATTGCATCATTTCCTCAGTAGGGTCAACAATGTGTTTTCCTTTCTTCTTTCCAGTTACCAACTTTCATACAAATTACAGAACTTTGATGCCTTTGCAACCGCTACTCCTCTGTCAAATCTGACAAGACTTGAAGGTTCAAAGCTATTGGGTGGGGGGCGAGGACAGCAGACCCTACYGCATATACCTGACTTTCTTAGGTAACTAGACTAAAAGAGAAGACAAAACAATCCTGAAAACAGTTTTCAGTATAGCAGTTTTGGAGCATAACTCTCTTCCAAGATAGATCTGGACTTTTGGCCCCTCTTTTTTTTTTTTTTTCCCCTCTCAGTTCACTTTCAGTATTTGTTTTATATTTACTAAAGTTTGTAGAACACACAAACAGTACARTGGGTGCCTGAAGTTATGTCAGTACTTGGAGTATTCTACAATTTTCCAGGGTCCCTCACTTTGACTCCTAATCGCATACTCTATTAAGAAAAAGATAACAGGCTGTCCTTGAAATAGTGGTTAAATATTCACTTTGGCTGAGGATTTCTGACCTGTGGGCAAAAATACTGGTTCTTACAGACACCTTAATGGCAACATTCTTCCTGAACAAAGAGCTATTGTTTTGGAACAATACTTTTTATCTAAAAAGAGAGAGAGGGAAAAAAGGAAAAAGAAACCTTAAATTAAAATTACTTAATGCAAAAAGTTGAAAGGTGGTTTGGACTTTTTAGCATATTGGTTTAAGATCGTGAAAAGCTTCACTTGAATCTTACCTGCCCTGCAGCCACAACCTAGGCCTTGCAATCCCCCTTTTTTAGAACACCTAGTCAGACACAACTTCTCCACCTGGCAAACTCCCAAATTTTGCCACCCCGATCTCCTTGCACAGGTCCTGCTCAGAACAATCGAAATAAAAACCCCACAACTTGGCATCTGTGTCTGTTACTACAATAGCTCTCCTACTTAGACCAGCATTCCTTTAAATGGAACATGAAGCCTCTTAATTTTCTCTTTCCATTTACAGCTTAAACTTCCACATCTAAGCTCGGTCTCCTTCTTGCTTTGGCTTGGGACAAAGGTCCAGCTATTTTGGCATCTGGTGCTGCAGCTTTTGCTTCAAAGATCAACAACAACAAAAAATACCTTTCTGCCTCAAGTATACCTCCTTTTCAATCTCCAGCACTCTCCCCATCCCCAAATCTCAGGTTTCAGGTTCGGCTTTACCCTGGCACACTCAGCTTCAATACTCTTTCAGCTGTCTTACCCCTCTCTTTCATAAGCCACGTCAAGCCACCCTCAAACCACCTCCTTCATCCCCTCGGGTCCTCTAGTCTTCTATCTCCGCCCCTCTAGTATCTGCACAGCTGCACCCTTCTCACCATCTGCAACCCCTTGCATGATTCATCACCAAACATAACAGACCACGATTATTCACTATTTGAAAAGCTACAGTGGAATTTACATCTGTTTCTGGAAGAGATTCAAGAAGCCTGAATTCGCCTTCTTAGCAGAGAACACCACCACTGTGTATTTTCAGTGGTTTTATTTCACTGATAAACTTTATTTCCTTGCCCTGACATAATAACAAAACATATTTGATAACYTAAATTCAGCTTAACAGAAGGATCTATATCCTATAAAAGAGAATGACCCTCAGAYGAGATATTACCGATTTAGGCCCCTTCTGCTTGCAAGTGTCTTTATGAAAATTGAGTAACCCCAACGGGATAGCTTTCATACTCTTCTACCAGTAGACAAAATCTAATGTCTTCTATAAACAGCACCTGGAGCTGTGTAGTTTACTTATTCTTCAGTGTACTACAATTTTACCCATTCCTTCAAAGTATTTTTACAGGCTCTTGTTGCTCAGCTATTACCCTTAAATAAATAAATAAATTAAAACTGCTAAAAATAAACCTACTTTGATTTAATGGCATGCCACATCTCAGAGTACCCAGAGTGGAATGTGAAACAAAATTCTTTCACTTTTTGTTGTTGGTGGTTTTTTTTGTTAAGAAAAAGGCCTTCAGTTTTGTTCTGGTAATTTAGAAATCCCTACCTTAAAAAGTTTCTCTCTGTGATAAATGTATCACACAAAAACAAAGTTTACACTGATTTAGCATTGCTGACAGGAGTCTTGGCAACAGGTATGAATGCAATGAATCTACATGTTTTGGCAAATGGACATCAAGTACTTGTACTTCCAAGCTACTGACACGTCAGATAGAGGATATACTTAGGACACATGACTTAACTTCACAGTTCTAAATCAGGTCACTTGCTACAGTATAGAGATCACAAGCCTCACACTCCTGCACGATCAAAAAATGTCAAAATATAACCAATTATTTTCCTGACATCTAAGCTCTCTGCTCATCCTTCATGTGACATGATGGGCGTCTACTTACCAGTTTAACAGACCCACATTGACCATAGTATCACCATTGCTGCCTGCCACCCCACTTCTCCTCCCCACTTCTTTTAACTAAGGAAGCACCTGAATTACAGAAAGGTGGAAGAAAAACAACAGTCCAGTGAAACAGCCAGGATGAGAAAACCTGTTTAAAATGTCATATACGTACTTTCATACACCAGTTTTAATTCACTTCGTAAGGCATTTTAGCTGCCTGAATCAGACTTTGAAAAAGCAGTTATAGGGACATAGCGCTCACAGCCCTCTGCAGAGCCAAACYGAAGTTGTTGGTTGCAAAATAAAGTTACATTAAGGGTACAGTTAGACAAGCCAGCTTAAGTAATATAATAGCTCCCTGACATCAAAAGGATATCCCTTCCGTAGCTCCCTGACATTGTCAGCCCTGCACCTTCCCTCTCCCTTCTTCATTTCCAGCCACACAGCTCCATCTCGCCTGTGCTGGCTCTCACACTTGTCTGACCTCTCTGGCCACATCTCCAATAGTAAATAAAACGGGGCCAGAGCACAGGCTCGAGCCATGCTGTTAGCATCCTCTCTTACACCATTTTGGCCCATACCAGCTTGGCACTCTCCCAGACAAACGCGCAGGCACGGTTAAGGGGACAGCAAACGCGGAGCAGCAAGCTGCTCTCCGCTGGCAGTTTGGATGCACCCACCCTGTTTCGGGAGGAAGACTGTTAGGTGTGTGCAATCTTGTCACTTCGTTCCGGGTCCAGAGAACAGTCCCTGGCATGTTTTATTCCCCAGTGTAGACACGGCTCATTAAGCCGGTAGAAATGTAACACAGGAAAAACCTAGCTAGAGATAGCTGCACAGACTCACTAAGGGGCGGGAAAAAAGGAAGGATAGAAACACGTGGATGGTAGCAAAGGAAAGAAGCATGAAGAGGGAGCCTGACTGAACTTTAACAACAGTTGCTAGATCAGGTCAGGCCGTGCTGTGTAACCACGCCTCTCGCTGTAAGCCTCATATTTTCAGGGCTACCAGGAACAACACAGAGAGGGGACATTCTATTCTATTTTTTTTTTTCATATTTATGTGTTCATATATATATATATAAACACTCAGGGACACACACATGCATACCATGTAGAAGAGAAATAAAATGAATGAYAGCTGCACACTGAACAATTCTATATTCTTAAAGGATAATCACTATTACATTTCCACGGGATTTATTACAGGATTTATAATCTTGAGGAAATGCAACTCCTTGTAAATTTGGTTAGAATTATGGCAGCTCAGTATGCTGAAAATCAGGTGCCCAAAACATACATTTAAGTTGAACATATGACAGCTGTTTGAAAATATTGGCCTATTTACATACAGTCCCATATCTATGGAAGCACAGTACACAAAATGTACAGCTGCTGCTTTTTTCAAAAGCAGTATCCTGTGCTGTTTGTCTCTTAGTTACATATATTCTAAAGCTGCTACCTGATTTGCTTCTAATCAGACTGGCCTGCTTAACTGCACACAGCAGTCTTTTGTCCTGCGGTGGAAAAGAATGAATAAATAAATAAATAAATAAAATAATTCATTGCAGAGGTAAAAAAAGTTCAAATTTCTTACGTGCTCTTCTCTGTAGGCAGCTATGTGGAATATGAATATACACATTACACCATTTTTAAACTTCACATATATACAGCATAACAACACAATTCTACCTTATGCCCACAGAGCAAAATTTCCAAAAACCAACTGGTCAGAAACGACCACAGATAGAACRTTCTCCTGTTTACATAGCTCTCTTATAGTGAAACTGCATCCATACAGCATCTTATACTGAGAATAAACCCACTCAAAACCCCTTACAATGCAGCACACTTACTCCAAACTGAATGTTTACCTAGAGGCTAAGAAAAAYGATTTGAAAAGCCACACTTAACCATTTTCAACTTTGCTGAGTAAAGTCAATGTCCAATATTCTGTGCATACCTATATTRGCTAGTTTTTCAAATTATTCTTAGGACTCCTAACCTTCATCAAGAATCTAGTTCTAGCCTCCATTAGAAACATAATTTTTATGCTAGTAATGCATAGTTCTTGTAGTCTTCCCCCGAAAATTGCCAACAAGCCAACAATATTCACTATGACCCGTGGGTTGCCATTAATTTAATTTTATTTTAACATCAGAGTGGGTGAATTCATCGACCGTTGCAATTGAGCATTCATCAGCCCTGCCTCCTGATAAACCCAGGAGTCTCCAAAGCGGTCTCTTGACCCACCCTCTCCCTCTTCCTCCCCCTCAAATCCAAATGGTTCCGTATTATATTTTTCAGCCTTACTACTCTAGGGAACATTTTCCACACATGTTGAACAAAGACGCAAGAAGGTTTTGTTTTGTTTAATAGGAGCCTGCACCATGACTCCAATGCCACGTACTTAATAACGTTCTTGCTGAAGCAGTAACACTAACAGGAGGCTAGGAAATGTCAACAGTAATGCAAGTCTTCACTTTCAACAGATTCTGCAAATACACAAAAGTTCTTCTTACCATCTGAACACTCACATTCTGGTTTAAATTCAGTGTTTTCTTCTGTGAATCATTTTATCAATCATTTCCAGTAAATAATTGTTTAAAATAAAACAAAGCAGGCATGTAGCACTCTTATTTGTTACACAAATAATGAATGGCAATACAAGCCTATATGCAGATAATAGAACTTACTCAGACAGCATAACTGTGCTGGATGCATGGATACATACAACAAGACAGTAAGCCCTGTCTCCAAACCTTAGTCATAGGCTGTAGAATGGTTTCAAATGATGCATTTTTTTTGTTAAATCTAAAAAACATTAGGACAGATTGTGGTATCATTTTTCCATGCAAACACATCAAACTCTAAACTAATCACAACAATAAATGCTCTCAGCTCCAGGATTTTATACACTCATAGATGAGTAGGAAGTTACTCAACCAGCAGTTAAATTGCACACCGAACAGCAGCTCTGGTTTCCTTTTACGTACTTACCAACAAACTGAAAATGGACTAATGAGATATGAAAATATGAAATACAAAAATATTGGACTAACTAGCTTTCACATGTATTTCAGCTACCTGGAATCAAATGCCAAAGAATCTTACAACTTCAGTAGCTGCTAACTACTCTGAGTTCCTCAAGGCAGACACACTTATGAACAAGTTTCTCTTACTATTTGCAAAGATTAAGTGAATAATCTCTCAGTTTATAAGTTTTTTTAAAAACCATGATAGTATATCAGCATTTCTAGAAAGGAATAGGTAATTTGCCAAATGCTTGCAAATTTATCTCATACTATTAGTGTTTTCACAGGCATGAGACAACTTGAACTTAAAACAATAAATTCAGATGAGTATAGTACCACAGAACAAACTATGCCTGTCTGGTAGTTCTCATCTTTCAATCTGCAAAGTAAAAAAAGTTTCTACAACTTAYGCTTACAGCACTTCAAAACACAGCAAACAACCACACAAACCAGTCATGTAACCACTTAAGACTAAATCAGGATCAGAATACCAATGAATTGTATTTTATAATTTGTATTAACCTGTGCACGAGAAGCCCTTCACTGGACACAGAAATTATACTTCCTAGATACTCAGAAGACACATGCAATGCACTTATAAATAAATATTGTTTCATAAGCAGAAACTATTAGAACTGGTATGAGGAAGTGGAATCAGATTTGGCAACATCTCAATGCCACATGCAATCTGGTCACACAACAATCTGCTCATATCAATTTAATGTTTTTAAAACATGCCAAATATCACACTCTAAAATTGAGATATTTTAGTTTTATTTTGAGGATAGTGATGATTTAGAGCCTAACCTTACTGGATAAGTACTTTTCCATTCAGTGAATATTCAGCATTCTACTTCACAAAAAGTCATTCGATATTTAATTCTACAGACCTGGTCCTGTGAAGTGCTGAGCACTCTACTTCTAAAATATTAAGAATTCAGAACTCTACTGGATAACACCTTTGTACAACTTTTACAGAGAAGTCTAACACAGCAATAGATACTGGAACATAAGGAAATTTTACTTACTCTGTTCTCCTGATTGTGCTACTACTTTCCATTTATCAACTATTTGTTTGCATTACTTGCTCAGATTTCTTTCCTTGTCAGTTGACTATACATTAATCACTCTTTACWGAAAATCTACCTCACATGTTTTCTCTTCTCTAATTGTTCAAAAACAATGCCAAGATAGCCCCCAATCCACGTATGTACTCACCACTTCATACAGCATCTTGCAAGGTTGAAACAGAAGTTGTTTTCCAGAATCTGTTCCCTTTCCATTTCATGTGCACATTGGTGGTAACAAGTGGCTCTTCRTTAATAAAAAGCTGCTGACATTCTTTCTTAAAAAAATAAAAATAAACAGTCAACAAAATTTCCCGAAGTTTACTATTCTAATTTTATACTGATATGATGTAATATAATGGTTTTTAATATTTCTTTATGCTTCTTCAGAAAAAAAMCACTGTCATTTCACTTGGGCTAAAATTATTTTTTAAATGACTGAGGCTTTTAATACAACATCTAGTTTTACAGCAGGACTACACTGACATCTAGCTAACTAGGGTATATGACTGGTGGACTGCAGTATCATTCTTTTTTCTTCATACTAGAAAAATTCAAAAGCACTCACCTAAGACCAATACAGTGAAAGCCTGGTGCTATTTTAATTATCTGTTATAAAGGAAAATACTTTTACTCATAAAGAGCATTCTCACAAACATCCAAGTCTTTATGTGGACAAACTGTTAGAGTAGTTATGGTTTCCGAGGTACACACACACACACGACCCACAAGATGTCTTTGCAATTGGCCTTTTAAGTACCATTTACACCCCAAAGGTAGAGACTTTACTTTTATATACTTTTTAAGGCCTGYTAAAAAAAATTTAAGAAAAAAAAAGCATACATAGCTATAAAAATAAATAATRGTTTGATTACATTGACTTCCCTGTACACTTAACTAAAAAACAAACAAATTAAAGATTCAGGGAGATTTTGCAAAAGCAGCCAGATTAAATTAAAAATGCTAAAATTCCAAAATGCTGTAAGAAAAGATGTTTGTATTTATAATAAATATGAATTCAACTTCAATTCTTTTCCAAGACAAGTATGGTGTTCTTTTTTTTTCCCCTTGCAACAAATATGCCATGTGCAAGAGAAACAGAACTCAGAACTCAAACCTCAGCAGGTATGCTAAGGCAAAGTAAAGAAGAAAAAAAAGCACTATTTGCAATTTTGAAGTAAGTACTGCTTCTAAAAAAATACTAAGAAAATTTACATTGCCCTCCTTGACTACTTTGGGTCAACAGTGAGCACTACAGTCTATTTTCTAGAACAAGATGAATATCCTAGGCCATGTATCCTACTCTCCTGTAGGACATTATCTTCTCTAATATTTTTATAAGACTCAACACATAAAGTAATAAAAGCATAACGATACAGAATCACAACTGAAATGCAACCCTTTCTCCACAGTTTAAAATTCATAATGCCCTTTAAGAAGACTACAGTATTGAGGGGTATGAATAAAAAATGAAGACATTAAAGAACTACTGAAAAAGCAAGTGAGAAAACCACAAAGGTTTTCAGGACGCACGGGTTTGTAATAGGTAGCCAAAACTCCCTATGCCACCCGATTGTAGAGGATGACAGTCAATATAAGGCATCAGCAGATTGATAAGAACTTTTTTTTGGACTATGCCAAGTGTTCCTTCCAAACATGGGAAAAGAAAGGGAGCGTGCTGGCTACGCAGTTCTACAAACCTCCGATAAGGTCTGTGCACGCTCTCATCCTTCTGAAACACTACATCGCGCTACTTAAAATCCAAAAAGTTGCCACTAAAAGTAACTAAGCGCCAATGGCTGCTTGATAGCTCATGCCAAATAACAAAGGTTATAATACTGGTTTAGCTTTGAGAAGACTTGTGACCACATCACATGAACCACAACTGCCGTCAGTTTCAGCATGAGACCAGGTAGGCTCACTATTAAGTCAGTGATTCAGAATTTATAAAGGAAACACTTTTTACAGCTTATCAGTTTTACTACCTGCAAAGACCACACGAATTTCAACCCAGTAATCAGTGATAGATGCCAATAAGAAAGTCTGTGCATGTTCTAGAATACAAGTACAGTTTGATTAAAACTTTCCTTCCCAACAAAACTTGCGCAATGTCTTTATTTGTGCAGTACTGCTAAGACATCCAATGCCACCAAAGTGCCAAACATCATTATTCCAGATAATCCTGTGTGACAAATCCTGTACTCATGCTTCTTCCACCAGGGAGTTTAGGAACAGCTACTCGTGTTAGTAAGGCTGTGCTAAACTTAATAGGAATACAAGGCAAGAGCTTTTAGCACTCMTTTCCATTACTTTTTGAATGCTATCTTTTTCACTTGCTTTTCAGAAAGCAAGTGGAGAGCCCCATAGGGACAGTCAAGAACATATTTTTCTCATCAAACCACAAAAGCAAATACAGGGGGAGCTCCCACTGACACACTGCTCACTCCAAGGATACTGGACTCTCCTCAGACCAACCGACTGGTAAAAGCACAACCTGCCTGACCAAGCCAAGCCAATAAAGGCAACCTCCAAGCACCTATTTTCTGCCTAGTGCCCAGGTTAATTTCTCAAACCAGGTTAAGGACAATTCAAATGTGCTGCATTTAAGAGACACAACAGTTGCAAAACACCTTATATGACAGGACGTTGCCTTCTCCTCTGTTCCCCACCCCCCGGCACCCTGAAGTCTCCCCACAAAGTTTCCAAGATCGCTCTTTACCTACAAACGCCAGCCTCCGCCAGGGCCGGCTCTTGCTCGTCCTTTAGCCCCTCTGACCCCGGGCTGCCGGCCACCGCGGTCCCCGCACGGCGGGCAGCTGGCGCGAAGCCCGAGCGCAGCAGCAGGAACCGCTAAAGCATCTCCCCAGGCCAGCTAACTCCTTCTCCTCGCCTTTGCCACCGCCGGAGTTTCGCAGAGGGCTTCAAAACGCGGCGACGAGACGCATAAAGAAATAAAAAAGAAGAGAGGGGGGAGGAGAAGAAAGGACAGGTCATTAGCAAAACCGCCACCGTGTTAGCGAGGCGGGGGCGTCACCCAGCCGCGCTCCTACCGCCTCCGCCCCCTCCCCGCGCGCCCCCCCCTCAGCCGCCGGCGCCCCAAGCGGGATGGGGGCAGCCTCTGCACCGCGGGGGTGGGGGGGAAGGGGGGGCGCCCCGAGGGCAATACCGTGCATCACTGCCGGCCCGCAGGCAGGCGGAGAGGCGCAGCGGTCCGGGCAGGGTCGGSTCGGGTCGGGCAATCGCCGCCGCGCCCCCGGCCGCGATCCGCCGTCGGTCCGGCGGGGCGCCCGGCTCGCGGCACGCGCGCGCCCGACGCCTCCCAGCCGCCGCTGCCGGCGCGCGAGCACCCCCTCGCCGCCAGCCTAGGCCAGGGGCAGCGGGCG
>JASVER010000076.1:4342041-4452640 GCA_030449065.1 Oceanodroma leucorhoa
CCCCTCCTCCGCCTCCCTCAGCCCCGGTCCTTCCGCGCGCCCCCGGCGGCTCTTACCGGCTTACCGCCCGGCGCCGGCGGCTGAGRGGGGCCGGGCTGAGGCGCCGACACTTTCCGTCACGGGTGAATAAAGCCCCGCCGGGCGGGCGGAGGGGCGGGCCGGCTGCCGGGGGGGCAAAGCCTGCCCTCGCCTCCCGTGACCCGCCCGGGCGGGGCTGCGCCGGGACAGGCTGCGGGGGGCGAGCGGCCGTGCCCGGGCCCTGAGGGGAGGTGGGGAGGAGCCGTGCGGACCGTGGCGCAGGGGCTTCTCCCGGAGCGCGGCCGGCGGAGAAAAGCTTTGTCGTGTTGAGAAACTTACCGCGGGGCGCGTCTACAAAGCAAAGCCCGAAATCCTGAATAAAACCCCGCAAGCCCCTGAACAAGASTTTGTAAAGGGCTTCGGCTTCTTGGGACTCTGACATCTTGGAAAGGTAACCAGAAGCATAAATACAGTAGTTTTAAACACACACGCACACACCCCCCACCCTCCCCCTCGATTTCTGCTCTTTGATTTCTTCATCTATATTACATGTCTTCATGATCCCCGTGACTGCGGTCATYGCTTTACAAAAAATCTCACTAGTTTTTTTTAATCATATAGTTGCATTTTCACTTTCACGTTCTCACTCCATTTGGGGGAAAAAAACCCCACTTTATTACTGACCTGAGGAGTCAATAACATAGGTGCCAGGAGGGGAAAACATGACTCATTTCAGATGTTTCCAATGGGAAGTTATTTTACAGGTACCAAATACACACACACGTACAGCTTCTGCTTGTTTTCACTTGATGGAAACACAGTTTGTGGCAGTTCAGAAAACAGAAACGCAGGCCCAGAAGGGAAGGAAGGAGAGCACTGTCCTGGAGGCTTGGCCCCTACTGCAGTGAGCRCCATATTTAATTCCATACATTTCTCATAAATTGGGGTTAAGCACAYGGACCTGGACACCRRASCACTCAGTACAGGAACAACAGTAAYGGTAGAGGCTGAAAAACCACCAGAAAGCATGCCTCAATACCAACTAATAAAAGGCAGCATTAGCCGTGGAAAACAGAAGCTAACGAAAGCCCTCACACGTATTTAAAGCCTTTTTCAGACTATTTCAAGCCGGTTCTGGTCACAGCCCAACTTCTCAACCATTAGTGCTGCTCCAAGGTCTGTCCCAAGCCAGGCCAACACCCAATGCCACAAGAATCAGTTGATTTAGTAAGTTAATTCCCAATTTTAACAGCTATGTATTTCCCCACAGTCTGTGTAACAGAGCTCAGCTGATAACAAGGATCAGGGACTATTTCTAGAAAAGATGTTATCTGAGCGGATGAGTTTTTGATTTAGTTTGGTTTTTCTTTCTTCCTTTCTTTCTTTTCCCCCTGAAATACACACAAACAGAATAAACTTCTGTGCAGCTACAAATATACACTGGTTTTCTTTCGGTATGTGATCAGCTCTTAAGACTGTTTCCCCTCTTGTTTTGGCAAGGAAGCTGTGGAGAGCGAGGACACTTGGGTTTGAGCTTCCGTATCGAACTTTCAGACTGGATTTAGGAGGTCTGTTTGCATGCATACTTGTATTGCTGGTCCCTGAGGTGACATTGTACAAGTGCTGCAGTACAATTCTCAAAAGTAAAAGATCTTGGTATGGTTGCGGGCTTTCGCCTTGGGAATATACACATTTTGAGGGATTCACCACATCAGGGCTTTGCTGTTGCCAATGAGAGGCATGCCAGGCGGTCTAGGCTTTATCCTAGCTGTTGAGCTCAGCTTGCTTTTCTGAGGGGCAAATAGATGTTTCATACATCTTGTCCTGGCTCGCACACTAATGCTGTCCCAAAGGCAGTAAAAACACAAAGTATTTATTGGAATTTAAAATGAGTTGTGGGCTGTTTCCTGTTTGTGAGCTGTGGGCTCCCCATCCCACACCAAACTCATAGCAACCTCCGTCTGCAGCGTGGTCAGCGAAGAGGACTGTGTTATCCCAGACATGGAGAAGAGCTCTCTTAATTCCTGTTTTGGAAGTGTTTTCTTCTAAAGAACTTGCATACATTTTGTCCATAAAAATGGCTGGTGTTGCAGAAAGCATCTGTAGTGAAGGAGGAGAATGTATCCTGCATTTAAAATGTTTACCCAGGAGACCATACTGATGCCTTTTGTACCGAAAGCACTTTTTAAGTGTAGATTACTGACTGGATTGTGTAAATTTGTACCGCAATCCAAATCTTAATAACATACTAAATATCATAAACATCCATTAGCTATTTAAATGTGCAAGCTTTTAGAAATCAGAAATTAGATTATTTACTAGGCTTTTAGCTGGAATAAGCTTTAATTAGTGTTATATTCTATTAATATGCAATAACCATATTACTATTGCCTAACAGCTCGACAGTTGTGAAACAAGCAGCCAGACTTGTGCAGTCGTTGATTTTCCATCTTTCCAGTAGCCAGCTGGCTTTGTCAGAGGTCTCCACGGTCATGCGCAGCATTTCTGTCACAAAATGTTTTCATTTGCTAAACAAAACCACCTTTCCATTTATTTAAAGGCCAGATACGGAGCCTCTCATAACAATTCTTTGGAAGCAGATGAGGAGATCCAAGTCAGCACAGACTCATTCAGAAGTTTGGGAAATGGACTATACCAGCAAAAATTGGCAGCGCCTTCGCCACCTCCTCCAACTACGGGTAAAACGCAGGAAGTGGGCTGACCCCATGCTCAAATATTTGCTGTGGTTTCTCTCGCTGATCTGATGACAGAGATTTTAACAGACAGTGTGCCTCATTTTTCCTGGGTCATCATGGAAGACTTTCCTGACAAAGTTGATATAATAAGTAAACTAGAGCCTTCCCATTTAGGTATTTGATTGAACGGGAACTGCAGAGACCAAGCATCGTAGCCAGCATTTTATAAGCTGAAATAGCATACGTATGGTTCTGTTTCTTTTTGCATGACTACTGAGGTTTTACTGAACTAACATGTACTAAATGAAAATTATTTTAATATTATTGAATTACTCTTCTTAAAGGAATAGAAGTGGCAGGACTGTCACAAGATAACAAGTTTTATGAAGAGAGGTCACTAACAGAAGTATGGAAAACTATTCAAGTGCAATTTAAGACTTTTTGCCTATAATTTTGTGCGTGCTGAATCCTGCCCATTTGTGCCTGGTCAAAATAAGTCGAAGCCAAAAGTCCCATGTGATAATGAACAGGAGATGATTACATCTGATTTATTTAAGTTAATACGTGGGTTACATGCATACACAGTATGCAAACTATTGTAAAAGCAGTTCTCTCTCACCGAATCAACCCCCTTAAAAGAAAACAACAACCAAGCAAACTGGTGAAACAGAGGAGACCTGTGATATTTATCCATCCTGACCTTTCATTATGAAGCTCTGTCCCAGCATAGCAGTCTTGTTACAGAAACGTCTGTGCTACTTTGCTTTGTTGTTGGTTTTAGGGCAGGTTGGTTTTGAGCATTGGTTCTCATTTGAGCATGAGAACATACATGTCTCTCTGCTGGATTAGAACAAAGCTCTAAGACTAAAGGTGATGATAAATGAAAATGTTTTAAGATAAATCATATGAGACTAATCTGTCTCATTTTAATATGACAGGTTTTGGATGGAACCAGGATGCAAGTTACAGGTTTACACAAGGCTCATGTTCCACAAAACTATTTAGACATTGGATTTTTTTTTTTTTTAATCTAAGCTGAGATTTTATTTCCCAAAAAAAAACTGATTAAAGGTGTTACTTATATTTAATTTTCATTAGAGATGTTTACCATGTCATCCCATCAATGTAAGGTATGGACTGTCATTCAGACCATTTCTGTCCATCTTTAAAAGTGACTTTGCTCGTTACTCTTTACTTACTAGTGAAATAATTCATTATTTGTCAGTGTCAAGATCAAACATTCCAGATGTCCGTATTTCTCTTCCTCTGTCAAAAAGACTAAGAACAGTTGCATGTAAGATGATGGTGCTTTAAACTTATCAATTAACCCTTCTTAACCCAAACTGTTTAGAATTTCTCTAATAACTGATATTCTTTTTATGCTGGTGCTGTCATCATAGCTATGGATAGCTATATTATTGGCAGCAATGTTGAGAATTGTTGAATTAACATTTTTTTAATGTGACAGGTCTCCCCCCCCTCATTATTAATGTCAATCTCTTTCATTTCTCCATTTTAATAAAAAGTTATTCTTTAAAGAAAAACTACTAGCAGGGAGCAAGCACCTTTCTTACAGTAATGCAGGATGCACACATTAMGGGTGAACTGAAAGAGAGGGGGAAAACAGTACCCCCCCCCAAGCTTTTTCTGAGGGGAAGCCCACACTTGAGCCTTCTGCAGGATGTGAAGGAACCATAGGGGATACTATCAACTTGAAAACAGTTTATGGGAATAAGCAATTACTCTTAAAACTCAACTGTGCTGTTCTTTTCCAAATCCCCCCTACCTTCTCATCTGAATCGTTTCTTCCTCCAGTGTAAGAATCCTTTTCTATACATTTCTTTTTGTACTAGACACTGTATTACCAGATTCAGCAGGATTTAGCAGATTTATTTATGGTTTTATTGTCTCTGAGAACTGCTAAAAAATCAGTTAGACTTAGTATAATAAAATTACCCAATTTTAAAAAACAAATCACTGATCAGTATCTTGAACTAGGAAGAAGTTTTGTTATTCTGTTACTGGGTTTTTTTGCTCCTTCCTTTGATGCATGTAGTACTTGCCATGATGTGTCACTGAAGGGATAACAGTTTCCTCCCATATGTAAGTTTTTTTCCTATTATCTTTGGAAAGAGATGTACTCTTAATTTAATTAATTCTTAATTTAATTGCTGAATGCATTTTAATTTATCGATCCCTGTATTTCTATTGAAATACTGTTTCTACTGAAGTACTATTTCTACTGAATACTCTTTGAATGTTTCCTATTTCAAAGAAAGAGTTTATTTTCTTATCCAGGCTTCTCACTTCTTCCTACTTTTGCTCTGTTGGCTCAATGAAGTCTTTGTTGCCCCTTTTTCCCCAATCTCAGATCCACATTCGGTGTTTTATCTATCTCACTGAGATTCTCTTCTTGGGCGACATCTTTAAAATCTCTCCCTGTCATCACCACCATAACTGTGACTCATATCTTACTCATTAGTTGACTATTGCAACATCTTTTCTGGCCTCCATTCTTCCCCCTCTCCAGCTAAAGCTATCCTTTGCTGTCYCTCTCAAGTCTTTTTACTATTTACGTCAACTCTGTACCCCTCTCTGACGTCTGCTTCCAATTCCCAACCCCTCTTTCCTGTAATACCCTGTGCCCTCCCTACTGTCCTTTAATAATCATGCAGAAAATCTGCCCTTTCCATGAAGAGCTTGTATATTAGCAAGACATACTAGAACAAAAAAGCAAGAAAGAGTGTATGGTGGAACGTGTTTCATAATGCAATTATTAGCAACTTCTGCTTGGTTTTCTTTAAAATCTGTCCTCCTATACAGTTCTGCAACATGTATGTACTCCCTTGCATGCCTAGATTAGCTTGTGCTGTAACTGGTAAATTCTCCCAGCAAACTTCAATCAATACTTATTTATTCTTGTCTGGCTTTAGTTGTAGCCTTCATCTAAGCTTCAGTAGTTTCTGCACCTTTGCTCATGTTTCATGCAGATTTCAAGAAGGAGTTACCATGTAAATGTCAGCTTGCTGTGATCTCATCTCTTTGTAAATAATTCAGTCCAAGTGCAGAAATTAAAACTAAAGTTGGAACTTACATTTGCCACCATGTATGTACACTTCAGACCAAGTTCTTCATGCACCAAAGGTGTAAGCATGTTTATTTAGCAAGCAGATGCAGTGATTTTAAAAGTTGTGTTATTGCCAGAGCACCCAAGGAGAGTCAGTGTGAATCATGTGCATGTATATTTGTTTTGGTGCAAAGTCCAGTGGCTTTTGAAGGTGAGTTTAAAGCTAAGCTGTTTTGGTTTTATTTGCTGAGGCAATTAAAGGGAAAGTACAGGTTGCATGCTGCTTTCAGAGCGGTAGCACGTGGCGAGCAGCTAGGATACGCACCTCGCAGCACTGGTACTTTGTGTGCACCCCAGTGCATTTTCCAGAGCTCACCTAAGCACAGTTTTGCAGTCCTCCAAGATCTTTAATGCAAGCAGTTTCTTTTCCTGTTTGCTTGTACTACTGCAAATGCAGTTTTAGAAAGCCTCTAAGATTTTCCTCACCCCCCTGGAGAAAGGGCAAGTATTTGTCTCATATGATCAAGTAAAAATTTTGAGTTTGGGTTCTAGGGTGTGTAAATCTGAGACTTACTCAAAGCAATTAGCTGAGTAACTATTCAGCTTAAATTGTTTTCCTACCCTGTTTCCAGGCCATGACTAACACGCACTGTGCTACACCCAGTCTATTCCAGCATTCACAACTGATATACTGAGCGTGTGCTAGAACTTCCTCATATGAAGAACAATCATATATTTCATTTCTGGGCTCTTTGCTCAATCATTGCATATCTCACAAGTCAGATTTTTAAACAAAAGCAACACACGTATAGTTGGGCTGGTGCTTTGSAAGTACCAGTTTTTTCCCTCATACTTTGACTGTCCATGTTCTCGTTCAGGTATTTCTTGCTATTCTTTACACTGGTGAGCTTTGCTGTGTGAATAGGAACTGCTCATAACTAAGTCCTAGATAGATTTTTTTAGAGCAAGACTGTRCTTCTAGAATTGTTTAAAGTGTTGGATAAAATATTTTGCAAACAAGACRTTAAATAACACAGAAAGTAAACAGAAGAGGGAGGTCATTAAGATTTGAAAACACACGCAGATTTACTGTGCTATAAGACCTATTAACAAGCTTGTTACTTGCTAGAAATTGAGGGAAGGCTCATCTCAGGCCAGTGGCAGAAAGGCCACAGTTTTCTGTGGCCTCAGAAACATCCCAACACCCAGTTCCACCTTTTTTGTCCTCATGCAATACTGTACCACTCCTCAATTTTTCCAACTCCAGCTCTTTGCTGTGCTGGGAACTAGATCAGGGGACCTGTTCCACTGAAAAATAATGAAAAAGAGCAGCAGGAAATAAAAATGATTTCCTGATCTAATTCACGGCACACCCCCCACATCCTGGAGAGGTGGCGTGCTGTGATGAAGGAGTGCTGGCTGAATTCCTTCCATCTGCATTACCTCTGAAATCAGCCTGGCATCAAACCACAGTCAAGCCTGACCAAAGAAACAGAGAAGATGACTGTAGCAGGTGATCTGMGGGATAAGGAAAGAGAGTAAAGGGCTTATTTTAGTTAGAAGGYGGCTATAGGGARTCCTGGAAAAGGATCTGATTTTCARCTGGCTCATGAGGAGCAAAGCCAGAAGATGTCTGTAGGACTGGAGCACGGGCAAGTCCCGGTTGTTTGGACATGAGGAATGTAAGCAGCAGCAGGAGTCGTAACATTGAAAGCCGCCTGAGCTCRGAGAACTGGGGAAGGACGTCATTTCAGCACACGAAAGCATCAACTACTAACACTGTATTTATCCAAACCGTAAAGAACAATTTTAAATAAGAAGAGGTTTCAGAGCTGTGTTTAGCTGGAAGATCTGTGTGGGAGAGGGGTGGATACCTTTGGACTTTGTTAATAATTAAGTGGAGAAGTTGTTAAAGCCTATGGAATGGATAGCATGGTTGTAAAAATACCATGACTCACTGAAGTTGGAGGTTAGCAAACAGGCAGAAGTAAACAAAATCACACATGACAGCTCCTTGTGCAGCTAGACCTGTCTCTCTTTAGTGAAACCGTGCCTGAAATGCTCCATTCACTTCTGGAAACCTCATGGGAATAATACTGAACTGCAAGAAATARAAATTGTTGCATTCAGAGCTGGACGCAAATCCAGCATGTTTTCCAAAGCTTTCCTATAATATTTGCAATATTCAGCGTATTTTCCAAACAGGTTTTTTTCTTGTAATAATCCCTGAGCTAATGTCTTGCCAGTTAAAAAAAATACGTGAAGAAACCTTTTCTCAGATCATTTCACTCACTCCAAATGCAGCAAGAGACAGAATAAAAATCTGGATATATGATTTAAAAAAGGCAACGGCAAGGACTTCTATAAGCAGCAGGCCTTTGAAGTCTGCTTTTCTGCATACTAGTGTCACCAGATGTTTAGTTTTTAACTGAGTTATTTTCAAGGGCTTCTCCCATTTTTTTAAAAAATTGTTATTAACTTCTACATATATTAATATAATTCTCTTCCTTTCTCCCTTTTTACCTCCTGTTTATGGCTTGAGGTACATTTGGTTCTAGAAACTGGCAGACAAAATTCATAGTGTTTGAACGTAAAGCAGCAAATACTCAAAAGCTGCTCTCCTGCCAGCTGCCTACCTCTCGGGGTTCGCATACACGTGTTGTCTGGGTTCCCTGTTTCGACAGCCATAGCTGGAGACCCCAAAGGCTCCCAAGCCTCGGTGAAACGCCGAAGACAGGACAGGCAAACGCACCGGGTGCATCACTGATGCCGTTCCAGAAGCAGCTAAGTACAAGAAGCATTGTACAAGAGTGTTTAATTAGAGCTATGTCATAGTTTTGCATCCATTTTGAGTCGTGCTACCTGATTCCAGTTTCTTTGATTACCTAATTCATCTTGTKTGTAACTCTGCAAATATTTGCTAAAGAGCACAAAATATTTGCTATTTATCCTGAGGTTCAGCATTACAAATATTTGTTTAAYGTCCAGATCGGGATTTTCAAATGTATCCAATAGCTCAGTATACTTCCAATTTATTTCTATTTAATCTGGAAAGACAAAAAGTCTTGTCTGTATACCCACCCTATATGTCTCGTCTTGAAATGTTTACATTCTGGGAGTTTACCTGCTGAAGCGATGTAAAAGATAAAGTGCGTTGTCACTCTCCCACATGTCATCAGGTTTGCCATCGCAAACACACAGACAGACAGACAGACACACAAAAAGCCTCTAATGCAACATACATAGAGCGAGCTACCTGTGCCACTGAAAAAGTGGGGTGAAGGCAAGGCACTGTTATGTTATTATAGGGTAAATGAGGCTAGATTAACCAAGGGTGTGAGTGTGCTGACATCACCTAATTACTTGGTGGTAGAATTACAAGTGCTGTCTCTCCACTTCAGATTTTACAGTTAGATTAACTATTACATATTACTGTGCTCTAAGACAAGTGCTCTGGTGTAAGTAAAAACAAACCCAAGCCTTTTTTTTTGAGCCAGTAAAGCTCTAGTAACAACATAAAGTGAAAATGCRTCTTTTTTCTTATTAAGGGTAATGCCATAGGCTAATTTTAGGACTGGAAACAGAGTCAGGAAGAAATCCTCAAACGGAGGTGTCACAGGCTACAGAACTGTATTTYATGGTGTTCTGGCAGCAGAGCGGTCTTTCGGGACAATGTGGGTGTAGCCGCTCAGCACTGCTGAAAACAGAAGATCCCATTCCCTCCTCCTACCCCTTCCTTCAGGCGCAGGTTCCACCATTTACCTTCTTTGGGCTTTGGTATTTTTCAAACCCCTCGGTGAGTCAAAATTTGACTGGCTAACCTGCCAAAAAGACCGGATAGTTTTCTGTAGGTTAGTGAGGTGAGGTGAGGTGAGTTGTGTTGACTCAGCCGGGAGCCACCGAACGCCAGAGCAGGCACAAGGGCGAGGAGAGGACCTCAGAAGAGGGCAGGAGGAAGCGAGACCCTCCCCCTTGTAAGGTATTACATCAGTTCAGTTGTTTGTTAAACCACACCTTGGAAGAAGGTGGTAAAGGCCACTCGCTTTGGATATTTAAAAGTAGATGAAGAAATGGTTGAAATCACAGTTGGGTCATTTGCTTTCCCATACCACCGATATTAGTTTTATTCCTCTTTTCTTCCCCCATCTTCAAACCCCTTGACTGGGGCATTGTCCCTCTTAACCAGCACCCACTGTCCTTTCCTGTCATCTTTATATCAGTCCTTAAAGCCCTATTTCTTTTGCAGACTTTTTTTTTTTTTAATTAGTCAACTCTTACTGCTACCAACATAATTATACTAGAATTCTTGCTCCTGTTTACCTGAGTATTCAGTTCTTTGGGGCAAAATCATACTTGATTTTGTAGAGTTCTCTTTGCCTATACATAGCTAAAAATCATAAGACAGTTTAACAACTCTCATTTGCTCTTAGAGAAAAGACAAAGGCTTGAATCAGTCATTATCCCACTATCAATCCCATGAACTATATACAGGAAAATATGTACTATTCAGTAAATAAAGTTGATCTATAGATTTAAAAAAATCAGAGTAGAATAGTGGAATCAAAATGTACTTAATCCAAACCCAATTAATCTCCTATTAAAAATAAAATATTAATACAATGCTGATTTTTTTTTTAAGCTCTGTAATTCCTAGAAGAGCCCAGTTGGAACAGCTAACCCTTTTTAATTATTTTTTCTGCTTCTAGCTCTTACATTGTTTTTTTCACTGCAGAAACAGAAACTTTACAGCTGTTGTATATATTACACTAATGATGCTTTGATTTAGAAATATACCTACAGATGTTAAATTAATCTAATCAGATTTTAGTTGCCTTTGAGACCTAGCTACAGTGTTTTCTTCTGGAAGGTATTCACATTTTATTTGTCCCCGTGGTTAATGAAAGTCAGGCTGTCTTTGGATAAATTATGGTTGATTTCATGTTTTTCTCAGATACCCACCCACATCCATAAATTTGAAAGATGTGTATTGTACTATCGGAGAATGTACTTTGAAATCAGTTTTAGATTTGGTTGCTAATCTGGTGGCCCTGCTTTTCCCTTCTGTAAACAATGTTAAATAGTGTCCAATGCGCCTGAGTCCAGCAAGGCTGTTCACTAAGTAAAGTAGCCTCCAGGTAGAGTTACTCCATAGTGAAGGGACAAACCCTACATTAAAAGAGAAGTTTGATAATACAAACGCAAACTGAATGCTGCTCGCAATGTACATCTGTTTGCAGCTTTCTGAATTTGGAGAGCTGAACTGGATACCATTCCAGGGAGAAACAACAGGCTGTACCCAGAGCAGCCTGTACCTGATACGAGGTTTCTGATAAGCTCCTGGATACCAAAAAGATTATTGGGCAAATATGTTTGATACGGTAGTCTGCTATTTTATATTGTTTTTCCATTTCCTGATGACAAGTCATCACAGGGCTAGTAAAAATTAGGCAATTCAATTCTAAGGATTTGTTGCTCCAGCAGAATTAAAACTTACTTTTAAAAAATATCCATGTGCCTTAGGAAAAAAAAAAACCACCACCTTTATTCGCTGGATTAATCACTTGGAGCAATGGGCTAAATACACTGAGCTGTTCTTTTTGTGGAACGCGAGGATCAAGCCTTCGTTCTTGGCAGCCCCGTCCTTCATGCCATGCATACTGTAACCCACCGCTGTTATTTTTTATTCATCACGGGCGAGCAGAGTGCTTTATGGCGAATAAAGGGATAGCTCCTCCCAGAGGAGCTGAGGCTACCGCAGGAGATAACACCCAGGAAGAGCGGGGGAACATAAGGGTCACAATAAAGGTCATGATGAAAGCTTGACATGGCACGTATGTTTTAACGCCGCTTTGGACTTAGCATGCTTCATGGATTTTTATGGGTGCTATTCAGATTGAGGCTCAGGAGTGGGAAGCTGGTATAAATAAAAAAAGGAAAATAATGGGCTGCTGAGACGTACCAGATGCAGAGACATCGTGGAGGGAAGAAATGGAAACCTTCAAATAGTACTTTGTTGACAGTGAAGAACTTTGAGTGGAGCCTGCAGGCAGGACGGCTATCGACACTTCTGCCCTTTCGTCTCTATTAGTACCATGCAACCTGTCTATCCCATACCCTGTGAGCACGTTTTATGTCTTTTTTGGGGGGTTCTGTGAGATAGAAGTGTTGTGATTATTTTTGCCTTGCCAGATTTACCTGTGTAGAAGAGAGACAAAACCAGAAAATTATTTAAAGTTTTTTAAAAAAACCCCAACAAACATCAAAATTACGGTGCACCATCTCATGCACCATCTGCACGAAATGAAGATGAGTGCCTACCTACCGAAATTATATTCAGATTTGCTGGAAAGCACACCATGACTTTCAGATTTAGTAAAACCTGTTTTCTCTCATTTAAAAATATTTCTCCTTGCGTTTTTCTTACAGCATTACAAGAACACAGATAGGTGATTTCCCTTAAACTAGTATTTTTTTATTCCTAATAAAATTTTGTCTCTACAAATAACAAAAAATATCCCCCCTGGAAATCATTTAAACCTAAAAAAGAAACATTTTCTCTTTAAATTACTCTCTGATGATAGGATCAAAACGATTTAGTCCCTCTTCTGAGGACGTTCTCAGAAGCAGACAAAGCTTTATGGCACAGACAGCAGAATCTGAGCAACTTAGCCTTCAAAACCACTAAAGTAAACCCTAAATCCAGTTTTAGCAAACCATAAAGTAGTATTCTGCAGTACTCTCTGAATAGTTTCGTATTGCCAGCAGCTGGTTTAAAATAGTAACAGGACAATTATGCCATCCTCTAAAATAATGATTCTATCATAACAAAAATATTTACATGAAGTAAACGGACATTGAGTAACTGTGGACTTTTGTACTGGTGATTACGTTGCATCAAGCCATGTTAAAAACAAGGTGGAGAGACTAGAAAAAAACGGGACATAAAACAACTTGCACCCTTTTTCCATTCTGCTGCTTATAAGAAGATCCATTCGTCCTCTGAACAAGGACAAAAAGACTCACTTCTGCTGCCAAAAATCCCCACCACCAAAAGCCAACCCCTCAAAACCCCGTATAAACTTGTAGCACCACAGTTCCTCCTTATTCCTAAATCATTTGACTGGTACCCTAAGCTTTGTGATATTTATTCTTTCTTCTAAAATCATCGAAGAGACTTTTGTAGTAGGGAAAGCAACAATCCATCTCTGRTATTGTCTGCAGTTCTTCGCACTGGGCCAGATCCTGAAAGATGTTATGAGCCTATGAGCGTAACATCTGAATCATAACCCTTAAAAGAAAAATTGAGCATATCTGTCTCTTGAAGAGAGGGGAGACTGGCATGTCCCAACACAAAGAAATCTAGGATACAGTCTCCCCATGTTTAGACCCTGAAGTTGAAACCACGTGAATTTGATGTCTTGATTCAGTTTCTGCAGTGTAAAAATCACTCTTACATTCCTTTCTGAGATTGTAACTCCAGGAAATGACCAGCTCCAGGTGGCTTTTTTTTTTTTTTTTTTTTTAATGAAAAAGGCTTAAAATCTCTGACAAAATTCACAGTTCACCTGTGAATATTGTTGATTTTACCACTGTCTCTAAATCTCACTGATTGCAGAGATTTGGTGAATGTCAAGGCGCTCTGAATATTCACTGCATTGTTTCTTTTAAATGCATAGTTCCATGTGAMGTTCAAAAAGAAAAGCCAGACTTCCTTATAGATGCAGTATTGAATCAAATAAGCACGGTGRACCTTATCTTTTTGCAGAGCCCTGCTCTTATAATGCTTTTTTCCTCAGTGTAAAACACTAGTGAAGTTACAGGAATGCTGTTACCGAGTGAAAAGCAAGTTTTAAAATATAATCATCAGGTAACTTAGAAGAGACTTGAGCCATCAAGGGAAATGGACTTCTGCTTCTGTATGTTCCCTTGGGTCACGACGGCTAATAGCACGATTACAGGTTTACCTTTTAACTACTGGTAACCTGAACGATGTATCGCAGAGCTCCCCTGAGCTCTAGAGCAGCTCTGAGGTTACYCAGGTGCTGTGATGAAGGTTTTAAAAAATACATGTATAATGGGTTTACAAATAGATTCTGAAGTGGCCTGCATTTTTGAGAAGAAAAGTGCGATTTTTGGAATTATGATCTTGAAAATTGTAAAGGTTTGTTTTAATTTCTGGCCTATGACTTTCCACAGTCATTTCAGTATGTCTTATGTGGTTCTTGATTCTCTATTGATCAAAATGAACACAAATTAGGAGAAAGTCTAGGAAAGAGAAGAGAGTGAGGCCCTTTRAAAGTTGGCTGCCAGATGCTTAATCAATTATTGTGTTTATCTAATTGATAATAAAGTTGAATCTCTCTGAAGTTCAGAATCGGCGCGCTTTGAGTTTTTCAGTGATCATCCCTCAGCCTGGCAGGATTTTAAAACATTGCACYGCAGGTCCCCTGCAATTTTGCGTGGAGGTACAGAGTGCATCACAAATTCAAATTATGTATTTCAAACATACCTGGAAAATATTTTTAAAACATAGTGATGACAATGAATAAAAGGCTGTGCTCTGGGACATAKGTAATGATTGCTGTTCCCATCACAGAAACCTTTGTAAGAGAATTTTCTGCATTCTGAAGGAGGTAGTGAAGGAAAGAGTAAGCTTTGAAGACCGTCTCTGTGCAGTTTACACGAGATATTCTGCATGTCAGGTGGAATACATTTTAAAGAGAAGCTGGATTCTCTCCAGATTTTCCTGGGGAAAAGTGTCTCCAGTGAAAAGCTAGCAAAACCAGAAGTTTAAAGTGCTGGAGCGGCAGCGATGCTTGGGGCTGATTAGCACACACCCAAAGGGCTGCATCCGGATAGCCTAGAGCTCTTTTTTTACTACTGAGTGGTTTCTGACAGACTATTGAACCCAACTGTTTTATTTAACAAGGGAAGGATAGCAAAGACGATTTTTTCTCTCTCCTATAAAAAGCAAAACGACCTGCTCTTGCTTAAATCTGCGGAACAGGGGCACGTCATGAAAACAGTTTCATGAAAGAGAAGGTTAAGTGAGGAGTTTCCTGCCTTTTGCTGAGCTGTTTTGGTCCTTTAAGGAACACCATTAATCAGTTGGACGTAGCCCGCGTGTGTTTCCAAGTGACTGTAGGGCTGCTTACTAAATACCTGTTGCACGGGCTATCACGTGCCATTGGCCTATAGATGGCATCACCATAAGATCTTTTAATGAGTATTCCATGGAGACCTGGTGTTGGGAGTGCAGTAGCATAGGTGGAGTTCTGCAGAGCTAGATACAATTGCAGTGATGTCACCGCCTTGCGCTGGTTTAGTTAATTGATGTAAATAACATCTTATTTTAACAGATTAAGTTCTTGATTTTTCTTTGGCACTTCTGAGTAATTGATATGCTCAACAAATCATTATGTTATGATCCTGTATAAAAATATATACGTGTTCACTATCTGTGAAAAGATTATATATTTGGACCTGGAATGATTGTTCTATTCGTGTTAGTCTGTATGAATATTCACCGTATTCATTGGCAAAGACCAAACCCAATAAACTTTTTACGTTCTTTGTATTTTTATATGACGCAGTATTGCCAATTGGGTAATTAATAAAGAGCTTGGGAGCAAGCGGGAAAAATTAAGGACTTACTTTAGTAGAACTATTTCTATACATACACACATTGTATGGTTCCTATGCTTGTGCTGCCTGCCCAGCGGGCTACTCACTTTTGCAGTGGTAAGAGATCACATCACTAGGCAAACACTAATCTGTGTTGCTTTTGACTATTCAGTTGCCAATTTTGATGTAATTTGTGAGGACTTGATTTCTTTAAATCTAATATCCCTCTGGCAATTTTGGTTTAAGTCGAACTGTGGGTTCTACGTTGCTTGGTCCACATCATCTCACTGTTCACCTACCAGAACCCAGTCTAAATGCAAGGGACAGGAATATCCATCACCAAATGAGAAGCATATTCATCTACTTTGAGTTGGTACAAATTACTGTAAAAAATCTGCTGTACATGATTCAAAAAGTACAAATCCCACATCTAACAATTATTTTCATCACCRTTACTAATGTGCAGACTATAGCTTCTCTATTATTTTTGGTACGGCAATAACCCAAATCAATGAACGTTTCTTTGCTTGTTGGGAAATTTCATCTCTGTACATAGCACACTAAAAACTACCAATTTCTTACACGAAATTCTAACTGAATTTTAAGTGTTCTGATTTCTAAAGAACACATAAGCTAGGTGTAAATTCACAATTCATCTTTGTTCTGATTTCTATTTTGTATTTAGATCTACAWATAAATAAATAAGGAAGAGAATAATTTTAGGCAGTTTGCAGCGATGTTATTTTCAAACTGTACAGCACTAATGGTTATTAGTGACACTAAAGAGAATGATAAACATCTGACCTCTAGTGGCAGCTATCTCAAGAATAACTGTAAAGCACACGGTGTGGAAGACGTGAGGGAGTTGGAAAGGGAAAAAAAAGTGGTTATAAAGTAAGCTGGAATTGTGAAGTGGAGCCTGAACTTTCATTAGTTGCTTTGTTAGTTTACTTATCTTTTCTATCGAGATCCCAGTTCAGAATCCAGGATATTTTTGCTTCTGAAACTTTTATTCTTGAATCTTCAGAGTTTATTACTGTGTGCGTGGCCTTTTTGGAAGGCCACTTGTGCGTGGCCTTCCAAAAAGAGGTTTTCCAAAAGAAATACAGCAATATTCTAACAGGTTTTATATCTTCATATAGAAAGTTTTTGGTAAGTTTGTTGCTTTGGTTGTTTCCCCTCCATGCACACATGGTTATTCAACAAGCACRTTGGGTTCCTCATTAGACTTCTTTCCTTCTCCTCAACTGAAACATAACATTTCCCCMGTGAAAATACATACTTCACTATCAGCACTCTGTACATCAAAGCTTTCTTTTCTATTGGGCTAAAAATACAGAAGCTATTCCGTAAACAAAGGTCATAACCTTTCTAATCAAGTGGTTAATCCAAATATTAAATCCCCTCCATGAGAAACAACAGTCTTGTTTTTAACCTCCATAGGATTAAATTTCAAAGCRCTGGTTTACACAAACTTTCTCCTAAGCCAAAAACACTATCTGCAAGCTAAGGTTAAACCTACTTTTCATTACAGCTTTGTGAAGCCTTCAGACCACTGATACAGTCTTTTTAACGTGATGGTGGCAAATCCGCAGGACTAGAGCAATATCAGTTTCAAAAGGTCATTATTTTTTGAGTTGGAGTTAGAATAACTTACGCTTATTTCCTGAAGCCARACTGAAAATGAAATTACGTACGACTCAAATAATTTTGTACATTAAAAACAAGTTGATAGAGCTATATGAAGATATGATTTCTGTAAAAACAGCTGTGACAGCAAACATTTTAGCCCATTTAAATGATCAGATTAATTGGGACATAATAGGGGTAAGTTTCTGTTTTCCTTATGGCTGACAAGCACTGATTTGAGAAGGGCATAGACCAAGTACTGTATTATTTAATTTTAATGTTTCTCATGAAAAAAACATTAAATTATCATAGTTATATTTAAACATCCTTTTATGTTTGAGCCATTTATATGTTTTCTATTTAATAGAAAGATTTCTGTAATATTTTTCATCTAGAAGCCTTGGAGAATCAGATTTTTCTTCTGTCTGTTGAGACTAGTGCAAAATCTCCTTCCTTATCTTCAAGGTGCTTTGGCATGAGCCCAGGATACCCAATGGCTTGTCCTACACAAGATGTCATAGAATCGCAGAATCACAGCATAGTTTTGGTTGGAAGGGACCTTAAAGATCATCTAGTTCCAACCCCATGCCATGGGCAGGAACACCTTGCACTAGACCAGGTCGCTCAAAGCCCCRTCCAACCTGGCCTTGAACACTTCCAGGGATGGGGCAGCTGCAACAACAACTTCTCTGGGCAACCTGTTCCAGTGCCTCACCACCCTCATAGTGAAGAGTTTCTTCCTTATRTCTAATCTAAATCTGCCCTCTTTTGGTTTAAAGCCATTACCCCTTGTYCTATCCCTACATGTCCTTGTAAAAAGTCTGTCTCCAGCTTTCTTGTAGGTCCTCTGCAGGCACTGAAAGGCTGCAATAAGGTCTYYCCGGAGCCTTCTCTTCTCCAGGCTGAACAACCCCACCTCTCTCAGTCTGTCTTCATAGGAGAGGTGCTCCAGCCCTCTGATMATCTTTGTGGCCCTCCTCTGGACTTGCTCCAACAGGTCCGTGCCCTTCTTATGTTGGGGGTCCCAGAGCTGGACGCAGTACTCCCGGTGGGGTCTCATGAGAGCAGAGTAGRGGGGCAGATTCACCTCCCTWGACCTTCTGGTCACGCTTCTTTTGATGCAGCCCAGGATACAGTTGGCCTTCTGGGCTGCAAGCGCACATTGCCAGGTCATGCTGAGCTTCTCATCAACCAACACCCCYAAGTCCTTCTCCTCAGGGCTGCTCTCAATCCATTCTCCGCCCAGCCTGTATTTGTGCTTGGGATTGCCCCGAYCCATGTGCAGGACCTTGCACTTGGCCTTGTTAAACTTCATGAGGTTTTCTCAAGCCTGTCAAGGTCGCTCTGGATGGCATCCCTTCCCTCCAGCGTGTCGACCGCACCACACAGCTTGGTGTCGTYRGCAAACTTGCTGAGGGTGCACTCRRTCCCACTGTCCATGTCACCGACAAAGATGTTAAACAGCGCCGGTCCCMATACYGACCCCTGAGGAASRCTACTCGTCACKGGTCTCCACTTGGACATCGAGCCGCTGACCACAACTCTTCGAGTGCGACCATCCAGCCAATTCCTTATCCACCGAGTGGTCCACCTGTCAAATCCACGTCTCTCCAATATAGGGMCAAGGATGTTGTGCAGGACAGTGTCAAATGCTTTGCACAAGCCCAGGTAGATGACGTCAGTTCGTCAGTTGCTCTTCCCTTATCCACCAACGCTCAACTGACAACACCAATTCACGTCAAAGTGAATTAACAAAAAAAGATGTGAATTTAAAGTGAATATAACTCGAGCATATATAATTTCTCTATGGACACTCATTTAGGAGTCAGCTGGCCATAATTACCTTAACTTAATTCACGCTCAAAGTGAATTAAACTGAAGTGAACTAATGGTTTATCAACACGGGAGAGACACTGTGCAATAAGCTCGGTGTAAATTCACAATTCATCAGCTACTTTGCTCTGACTTCCCTTGTGGAAATACAGCGTGCCCTCAAGGTGCCTTTGTATGAGGTAACTTAATTTTTTTTTAGGGAAAAAAAAAGCTATATATGGAAGTGTAGGCTGATTGATAGCAGGTGCAGAAGTGATTGTATTTCAGTGGTGCTACGTGTAGAAAGAAGGTCAGCGCATATCATCTGTGCAGTTGAAGTTTCTCTACCGTTTTGAGACCATAATGGCACTTTCTGTGCTATAGGGRCTCTTTTGAACTGGAGAAAGCCAAATAGCATTTTTGGTGTTTCCATAGCATGGGAACAGGCAGCAGATTAGTACCGAGTACCTGGTGTACCATCCATTCATATTTTTATTCACTGTCCAGTAACTACACCATGTAGGAGTGTAGGGAAGCCTTAACCATTTCTGAATGAAAACATCCAAAAGCAGTTACRTGCTTTAAATTTACACCATTACCCAGCTTGGTTTAACTTTACTGAGTATATCTCGGTATTAATTTTCCCCTAAATGATTTCCCACATTTCTTTATTCATTAGATTTAACGACATTTTCTGTTAGCATAAACGAAGCAAAGCAATAAGGAACAGGGAGAAATATCCCTACTTGCAGTACCCCCTTTAAATTTAATGAGCATCGTCAGGCAGCCTCTGACATTATTATCCAGTTATGAAAACATCCCCGGCCCTATTCATTCAGCCATTTCTGCTCATTTTTCCAGGCACAGAAAGTTTGTGCCGGAGCATGCCTTGTCAGATTTGGAGCCCTTCCAGTACCTGATGAGCATATTAACAGTGCTCCCATTCATAAACGAGAGCCTGCCAGTTCTATCTAATTTTAGTTAAGTTGCTATTTATAGTTAGATCGCTGTGTTTTCTCTTGTGAAAGCCTTGCAACTGCGAGGCGCGGAGGGAATATAGTTTTGTGCTGTTTTAGTTGGCATACAGAAAGTTCACGGTTGTAATTTACCAAAGTCCAAAATACTCCGCAGTCCTCCCAAGTAACAATGATGCTTCATGGAAYGATTTACACCAAAAATACTGTGACACCGTTGGCTCTTTGTTTCTCAGTCCACCGAGATGCTTACTGTGTAAATAGTATAGGCGACCCAGAAGTCAGATGATAGAACAAAATTACAGTCTTTGCTAAATATTASTATATGCAGAAAGGTTTCAAGGTCCAAAGGATGGGGAGAGGGCGCAAAAGGAGAATTTTGGGTCAGATATCTCTGTGCTGTAATACCKATAATATGGGTCAATTTAACACAGTTCTTTCTGCCTTGTGTCACTGTATAAGAAAGAGCATATTAATAACAGTAGCAATAATACCTGCCTTTTCACCACTGTATTTTGTGAGAATTTATTCACTAACTTTGCAATTAGTTTTAAATACCAAGTAATGTTATGGAGAAGAGATTCTCTGCTTTAGACTCGGTGGTCAAATGTATATATATGGGTTGTTACAACTTGGGCATTTCATTAATGTACCAAGAATTTATGCTCCACTATGAACAAATATTCCTATGAACATAAATACATGCCTATGTATATATGTACATATGTGTATATGTGTATGTGTATGGGAAATTGAGAAACAGCTGGGAGTAAATCAACATTRCAGTTCATTTTATCTTGCAGCAAAACATGCATATGAGAAGTGAGCACTTTAGAACTATTTCATTTAGAAATACAGTGTTCAAATCATATATAGTCTAGTGCTGCAAAGTTGTATAATTGATCCTTGGGCAAAAACAATTGGCCTCTTCCAGTTAAAAAGACAYGTCATTACGTGTTTTAGTAATAATTTTTTCCCAGTTTTGTCGACATGACAGGATGGTAGTTAAAAAATTAAATTTTTTTTTTGTAAGTTGAAATTGGGGTTCATTTCATCTTGGAATTTCAAAATTAATTCTGACCTCAGTAGAGGGAGGTTCGGGTCACAGACTTTCAGTCCAGATTGGAATGTTTTGTCTTCAAAACACCCAAAGCTGATAGTGTCTGCTCGTTTTGTCTCTATATAGGCCTCTGATATTGGTAATATATGTCTCCCTTATTTGTAAATGGTGCTTGCAGGGGTTGTTTAGTGTCTTTCTGATGTCGTATCTTGCTTACATAGAATATATATTCTGATCATCCCTCATTCTTGCTCCAATAGCCATGAAGACTTAGAGGTTGGAACAGATACAACTATGAGAGCCACAAAAAGTCGGAAAATAATCTTCGTACTCATCCATCTCGATTGCATTCTGATTCCTAGATAATACGTGTATCACAACAAGAAAGAGGCATTGAACCAGCAGAGATTTTGGTTCAGCTGAAATTCATATTCATCCTGGCTGGGATTATGCCGAGGCGGAGTTGAACTGGAACTGAACCAGAAAAGTAGCTGAAGAAAGAAACAATGGTGTAAGTCTGCGGATAACATGGTTCACAGGACAAAGAATAATTTTTTCTCTATTAATTTGTAGCTGACTGCTCCACATGATAAAGTCCATACCCACCAGTCCAGAGGTCATGGGCTGGCAGAGGACTGTCGTTTCTCTAACTTTCAGAGGCAGAAACGCGTTTTAGCTGCATAGTTACATCASTAAGACCGTACATCTTCCTCCCTCCTCCTCCAGCGGAGCACAGATGTTCCAGAAAAATGACCGGTTTAGATGTTATTGCAGACACAAGCTGCAGTGTTGCCTAATGACAATTACAGGTAAATCTGTAACACGGCTTTAAAAGGGCCCTAGATTAACAAATATTTATATTAGTTTGAGCATGATGTGTGGCGGATGAGGATGTTCCTTGKGTGCTACTGGCAGGATAAAATTGAGAAACCCTTGCAGCCGCAGGCTTATTTGGCTCTTTTTTTTTTTAGGGGATGTAGAAAGAGAGGCGACGCGGCACGCAGTGAGTAGAGGTGACGGCATCGGCTGAGGGCTGGGAGCCCAGAGCGTTTCGAGCTCTCGTGTCACTGGTGGACCCAAATATCTGCACGGTGGGTAAAGCGCATACATGTGKGCTTGGCCAGCCTGTGGTTGGCATCATACCTGTCTCACTGAAGCCCTCAAAGTCTTAAATGGAACCGAGAGGTCAGTAGTCCTTCTGCCAGATGCCTGCACCACAGGTTTCCCCTGGTGCAGCCTGGCAAAATGGCCAGCCCCTCACGCCTCGGTCAGACCACGGTTCCGTCTCCTCCRGCAGAAACCCACCCCTCCTCGCAGCCCGCGCGCTCTTCTGAAGGCTCATTCCTGGGCACACACATCGCTTTTTCCCCCTCGTACCTCATTGCCATAGATTACTAACCCTGTTCTATMATCGCAAATCAAGATATTTTTTTTTTTAACGGACTTATTTCCTAATGCTTCGATTTAGTCACTTCTGAGAACCTCCTCCAAGCATAGCTCTTCACAAAAAAAACCCACCACRATTTGAAAGACTCATTCTTACTGCACAGGCTGTCAAAGCTCCCTCCTTGCACCACATCAAGCTCTCTTGTTTKCTTATCGTGTGTTGCTTTGTGGTGTCTATTAAGCAAATTAATTATACTGTCCTTCTTGTTTGCATTACGTATTTTACATGTCTTTGCAGCCCTCCCAGAAAAAGCTGACACATTATTGCTGCTTCCATATATTGTACTTTCTTTCACATTTTCTTGTGACCCATGGAGACATTATGCTATTTTTCATTGTTAGATTCAGGCCCAATGTGATTTGTCTTCATAAAYGCCTCTAATGAAACCTAATACATCATCCCCTGTTGCTCTACRCCCTGTGAGAGAGAGTAAAAAAAATCGTACGTGGTGACCAGCCACGGAAGCTTCTCCTGCCACCATCTGGTGGGTCAGGGCTGGGTTTTGCAAGCACGGAAACGGAATGTCTCCATCCTTCTTCTTGGATTTTATCTGGTGTCGGTACTCCTACTCACCCCAGGTATTTAGAGCAYTGATGAGCTTAATTACTGTGACTTTATGGAATGCCTTGAAATAATTGCCCAATATAAAATTGGTGACATTTTTCATACACCTGCAGTACTTGAACTGCTGGTGAATTTTCCTTTATGGAGAAGATCTGGCTGATAGCGAGGCAGGGCTTAGAACTTCAGGAAAGGTTTTTACCTATGATGTGCTGAAATAAGACATTTTCTCTACAGCTAATCTTTGCCTTTTCTAGTTATTACAAGGTAAAGCTTCCATCCTTCCTATTCCCACCCCAACTCCTTATGTTTTAGGTCTATTTGAGCTTATTGTTCCCAAACCAAGAGCAGCAGAATCATTCTGCAGAGTCTTGACTGATGCCGTGTCCCTAGAAAATTTAGACTTTCATAGTAATAATCTTCTGCTCTCTCTTATGGCACTCATTTTTGGGTCTATAAACACTAGCATCTGTATCCAAAGTAAAAGAAAATTTGAAATACTGGAAGGACTCGTGGCTCCACATCAAGGAATCTTGAAAGCTTTTTATTTCTACACAATCTTTTAATTTCCTTTTGCAAGTTCCTTGCTGCTGCAGTTCCTCTCCACCAGTATGAGCCAAAGCAGTCGAGTTTTTTTGTTCTTCCATACTTCTTAGGACATTTTCTGATCAGTGGCAGCCAGCTGGCTGGTGGCTCTATCTATCCATCTTGTCTTTCTGAGCTGGCAGCATTGCAGCTGAGCTTTCTAATTTGCCCAGACACTATGTAGCTGCCTCAAGGTTTTATCTCCTCAATTCTATGTCACCTGTAAGCTCATCTCGGGAAGCTACCTGCTGTTACTTTAAATCTTTCTAGAAAACATCCAGCTCTTATTTAAGATTATTGTGGTCTTTTTGATTTTTGAGGGACTGTCAGAGTTTATTCTTTAGCCCCAGCAGTTAATCAGCTTTCCATGTCTTGCATGTTGTTTCCATTGGGAAAACTAACTGATGATGGTACAACCGCTATGTAATTTCTTTTATATAATCCTGTTTATTTACAGAGAATGTACTCAAAGTGCTGTTTTCCCCAAAACACCTCTCTGCTTGCATTTCTGCTTCTGGCTTTTATCTTGGACGCACCCAGCTCCGCCAAAACAGCGCCTGGCTCCCGCATCTGCTTTCAGAGTCAGGAGATCTCCTCTTGAGGCTTCAGCTCACAACCTACCCCAGTATATTGCCATGCTGGTTTGCAACTGTCCTAGTAGCATCTACTACTTCAGCTTCCATGAAGCAAAATGGATGAAAGGGGCTGTGATGTCTACAAGTTTCAGTGAGGTTTGTGTCTTCCTAAGGATCAAAGACACACTGCTTGCGGGAGCTACCCAGCTTGAAGCATAAAAATTTATTACCACTCTAAAATATGATGCACACTGTTGGTACTAAACAAATGACCACAGAGAGTTAAAAGATAGGACAAAAAATAACCGTAAKGCTTACAAGGTATTCAGTATCTTGCTACTGTGCAGAGCATTGCCAAACATCCGAAAAGCAAGGTGGCCAGTTGAGCAGACTACGTTCTGGATGTGTTATCTGGCAATCGGGAATTTTTGTTCTCCCTGTGCAGCATTTCTCATTCCAGTCTGCACACGCAGTTCACCCAACRGGCACGTTAAATGTCACTCTGCAGCCCTTTCCTTGTCGGTGTTGAAGCCTGTCTTTTCCATCTTGCCCGCGCTCGCTTCGTGAAAGCGCATTGTCTTTTTAGACAAGAACATCAGTTCTGTAACATTTTTCCCAACCAAACTCATTATGCATTTTTTCCATGAGCATCTAACTGCAGCTTTTAAGATTTCATGCTGTGTAATTCATTTGTGAATAAACTCTTCCCCTGAAAAGTTAAAATTAAACCAAGCAGCTTACTGCTTACATCAAAGCCAATACAAATAGGCCTCCACCGGGGACTGAAGGAAGCAGCTCTGCGACTCAGATCTTGGGGGGAAAGGAGCACAAATTTGAAACAGAAATATTTAGAAGTGCCAAAAGGGAAAGTAACTCTTCTTTCAACGAGCAGCTTTATATTAAGTCAGTAACACTTGCTGCAAAAGAGTTGAAACTTTGTATAAAGGCACTATTGTACGTGGAAAATATGTTAAATAAGTACGAAGCAAGGAAGGAAGATGTTAAGACAGRTTCGTACCGAGGGTTTGTAAGCTGTAACTAAAGTTTCAATGCTTTTCTTTTATAATTTCTACTGCTACTTTATGGATTTTCGTAAATAAAATTTCCTAATATTTTAGGTGTCTCAGTTTCTGTCTTTTGCCAGGGAGTTTCACGTCCATCTCCCAGAATCTCCGATGAGTCTAGCAGCTGAAGCTCTGAGCCAGATTCCCAACGTTTGGAAGTTGAAGTCCTTATTTTATATTTTTAATGCATCCGTAGATAAAATACTTCCACATCCCTGCTGTGATCACTGAAGCCCTGGTCTCATCTTTCTCCAGCCTCTCTTCAGTTTATTTCAACTTGATGCATTATATTAATCCCGTATTTCATTTTTCATCCTTGCCATATTTAATACACACACTGACAATTTTGACAGTGTTGAAACATTATCTTCTCAGCAGCTTCTGTSTTTCTCTCCAAGTCCTCCCTGCCAGTTGCCCCATATTTACTTCAATCTTCAGTGGACATTTACACCTGCAAGTCAATAACAGTGCTTCTAAAATCTCTTTTCCCCTGACTCTTTTTTCCATGACTCCCTTTTGCACATTAGAAACTTAAAAGCTTCAACAGCTGCTGAATATTGAATTGCAGGAGACGCTTCTGGCTCTCACTTGGCTTGCAGAATCTCACACGCTCGAGAGTTCAGATATTGTTTGAGACAAACTCTCYGTCTGAAGACCAATTCAAATGGAGTTATTTTAAGCTAATGTATATTCCGTTCACTAGATGATGCCCTGTTGAGCAGGAGGAATTTGCATTTTGAAAAACTCAAATCGGATTGATCAGGCTCAGCTTCCGACTATCTCCAGCATCAGATTTCTATCTCCTGACTAAGCCGACTTCTTCTACTACAGGTTCATTTTGCCTCCCAGCTCAGCTACTTTTTTTTCCAACCTGATCATGTTGCACAGACGCAATCTCAGTTGCATTTTCGTCACCTGTTGAATCACTCCCTACGTCCTCCCTTCCTCCTGCTTCTAATTTTCCATTTTCAGGATTCCCTCCTCCTTTAGGAGAACATGAACAAGTATAATCATATTGGATTTCAACCTTACCTTGGCTTGCAGTACTTTTAGCCCACTAAACGTCTGGTTTATCATCAGGCTGGACACATTTCAGGGCATTAATTATGAACACCAATCCATTAGCGCATATCCAGACCTTATTCTGCTTTTCAGGAGCTCCTGTTAKGTAGTTAGTCTATGTTAGATAATGCAAACATAAAAGCAAATAAGCAAATWGACCTTAGTACATTGACTCTACTGTTCAATCAGAAGGAATATAAGAAGAGACAGAATTTTGTCTYAAAAATTTCCATTAAATTTTGTATTTTGCAGCATATTACTGTGCTTTGAATATTGGGACTTCTTATTATATGGTTTGAACTCATTTCCCCACTTTACTCTGCATGCCACTCTACTCATGGCACGACAGCTGCCATGAATAAGATGAAATAGGCAAAATAAGTAAGATGAAAAAGGCAAAATTTGCTTTAAGGCCTATGTTTTGATGAAATAACTGCTCTTCAGGGTTTTCTGTTTTGCTTTGGTTTCGTTGTTTTGAGGTATCATCTTTGTATTAGTATCTTGCAACAGGARTGAGTTAATCTATAGTTCTGAACTTGTTTTGGTACAGGAAGAAATTAATTCTGTATTTCAAAGCTGAGTTTTAGACGTTTTAAGATGAAGTCTTTTATTCTTTTATTCCACACATTTGGAATTTTACTATTCCWTATGAAAACAAACTTGAAGCACAGGTGAAGATAAATCTTTTAACTGTAGGCTGTATCTTTGGTTGCTTTRATTTGTATGATCACTACTGCAGTAAACAGAGCCTCAGTTAATAAACAGAAATTGTAGGGGGTTTGTTTTGTGTTTTTTTTTGTTCTGTTTTAAGAACATCCTCTTGCAAAATGCAGTTGTCTCTTTCAGTTTAACAATAGCTGATTAGGATATCCCTAATTCAATAATCTTCTGGAGGTCTCCTAATACATCCATGAATGCAAGCTTTATCTTTATTGATCTAGCCGGGTACACATTGGCATCAGATACATTACTGTGTCTCCTCAAGAACACAAGAAAAGTTTTGGCTGTGAAGACTTCGTAGTTCACTTTTGTTTAGCAATGCGTCAGTAGAGTGCATACCAGCCAAAACACCACATGGACGTAAGTCAGCAAAGACCACTATAAATAAAATGAGATTAATAGATTAATTTTTTGCTCAAAGACATAAGGCATTGCGATTTGGTCCCCAACATACATGACCTCTAATTTTGGAGAACTAGTTAGAACTGTTTATTTCACATTGTGTCAGAAGCTGTTTTGCCTCTAGAATATTGCTTTAATATATTTTACGCCAGAACTCATTAGTGTCACATATACTTTTTACATAGTTTTATTTTCTGAGGAAAAAGTATTCTTATTTTCTGGGAAAGAAAAAACAGCTAAGCCTTTATTATTCCTAAGTCCCATAGCAGTTGTCATCCTCCTCCTTTTCCAATTCAGAAAAATCAGCATCAAAATATTGTTGGTCCAAAGCCACACAAACCGCCAGTGTTTGCATGAACATACTAATTAGCCCAGCCAATGTATACGTAACTCTAGTCAGGACTTGTTAGGCTACATCTGGAATTTAATGTCCACTTTTGGCCCCCCCTCCACATTTGTCCTGGTTCCAGCTGGGACAGAGTTAACTCTCTTCCCTGTAGCTGGAGGGGGTGCTGTGTTTTGGGTTTGGTAAGGAAAGGAATGTTGATGGCCCATTGATGCTTTGGTTGTGGCTGGGTGGTGCTTGCACCGACAGCCTCCCCTGCCCTTCGAGGTGCAGGGGGACCTGGGGGAGAGCACAGCCGGGGTGGTTGACCCAGCTGGCCAATGGGGTATTCTATACCATGGGACATCATGCCCAGCTTAAAAACCGGGGGGCGCTGGGGGTTGGGCGCACGGTTCGGGCGGTTCGGGGGGTTGGTCCGGAACACGTGGGGGTGAGCAGTTGCGTTGTGTATCGCCTGTTTTGTATATTCTGTTGTTGTTGTTATCATTGTTATCACTGTTCTACTTTGTTTTATTTCCATTATTAAACTGTTCTTATCTTAACCCCCGAGTTTTCCTCCATGTGCCCTCCCGATCCTCTCCCCCATCCTACCGGAGTGGGGGGGTGAGCGAGCGGCTGCGTGGGGTTTAGTTGCTGGCTGGGGCTAAACCATGACAACATTGAAAGACATTGAAAAACTGGAGAGGGTCCACTGGAGGGCCACCAAGATGATTAGAGGGTTGGAGAACCTGGCATATGAAGACAGGCTAAAGGAAGTGGATTTCTTCAGCCTAGAAGAGAAAAGGCTCAGGATGGATCTAGTCAGTGTCTCTAACACACAAAGAAGGTAGTTGTAGAGAAGATGGAGATACTCTTTTCAAAAGRATTCCCAGTGGCAGGACAAGAGGCCGTGGGCACAAGTTGCTTTAGGGGAAATTCCTTCTGGACATAAGAAAAAAATAATTCTTCAGCCAGAGAACAACTGAGCATTGCAGTAGGCTTCCCAGAGAACTGTTGGGACCTTTCTTGATGGAAATACTCAAGACTTTCCTTGACAATGCCCTGGATAAGCTTATCTAAGGCACTGCTTTCAACAGCAGTTTGGACCAGATGATCTCCAGAGGTCCCATCTCACCCAGACTTTTCTGTGAATCAACTTCAAGGCATGCAGCGTCGTGTCCAGCAAACAGCTACAGTGCACGGGGGTACGGGGGGAGAAGGGGCGAGTTCAGGCTGAAGTGTGTAGTGCTACGATAGACTTAGGACACAAATCACCGAGAAACTGCAYTTCATTAAATGTTTATAGAACAGCTTGTCAAACGTTGCTAACATAAGCAGAGCTTGTCTGGTGCTAAAGCATCAGCGAGACATTTCCTCAAAGTTGCCAAGCTTACTCATAGCCAAAATATAATCTATTGCACTAGTGCTGTCGTACCCATTAACTGCCAAATGTAGCTCCTCCGAAAAGTTCAGAAATGCCTGGCTATTTAGAGCACAGGAAAATGTTGCCGAGCCTCTTAAATTAGGCAAATAACTCAACAGCTGATACACTAGGCCTGTAAAGCAATGGGAGATCAATGCATTTAGTTAACAGAAACTATGTAGTGTGTACACAGACACTCGCTGGATAGTATTAGTTGAGAGGCTTCTTAAGTGAAATGGAAGTCTAAATCATCCAGTGTCTCCAGAAGAGGCCTATATATATTTCAGATGCAAGAGTGAGAGATTGCGTCAGCAGATTTATACATATCAGTTTGCTTTTAATTAAACTTTTTGCTTGGCTCTGGAGTCTGCAGCATTTATTGCAGCTAGGGAATTGTGGTTTACTACAGCCCCTGGTTGAGATTAAGTACACTATAGAGCCAGAAGAGTGTTTACAGGGCTTCGTTATTGATTCATGGGTATTTTCTGCTTGTAGCTATGAAGTAGAAAACTAAAGCTATGTTTAGGAGTTTTTGGGTTTTTCCACATATAGCAGCTGGATCTAGATTTGCCACCAAAAGAAGAATGAACATTTTCAAAGTTTAGAACTGATCAGTAATTTCTGTTATTACTTTATCAGCAGTACGGTCTATACTTGACCCTGCGGTTGTGTAGGGAACAAGAGGCTGCATTCATCTGAAACTGTTAAGCGTGCAGCGACAGCGAGTGTAAAAGGTTCAGTCCCCTCAGCTACTGTTTGAGAGTTAACCCGTATCTGACTGTTACAACATATCCTAGCCGTGCTAAATAAAAACTTCAGGTTTTGTGCCTTTAAACTTACAGTAAGTCTTGGTATATAAGCATGCAGTATTATCCCTATTCTACAGATAAAGACATCATGTGCCCCTTTCCGTGGCGGTGCAGTATTTTGACCTTTCTTTATTTAAATATGCATAGCAYGGCCCAGCAAGAAGTGCAATACAGTTTAAGCTATGCCTTTATACTTTCATCTATCGTAAAATCTGAGTTACGTGTCCCACTGGAATGGTTATAATTGAGCACACAAATCAAGTGCAAGAGCACTTCCTGACAGGAGGAACGGGATCTGAGGAACATCTTCATGACTATTGCATAAGCCAAGTATATTACATTATAAAGGTACTGAAACTTAAAGCAAAAATGACTAACTTTTACCCCTAGCAAAGTCTGCTATCGACTCAAGACTGCTTTCAGCTGGAAGTCTACCCCTGGCCAAAGTGGGGGACCCCCACCAATGCAGCAGCTTTGAGATTTATCTTCACCGTGTTTATCTCCACAATCTTCTTTTCAAGCCAAGTCACTATTGCAAAGCAAGCATATCAAAGGGAAAAACCATCTAAATGAAAGCAAGTTTAGTACTGTGGCAGCTTCTTGCCGAAACTCTTTTGAGCCAGTGCTCCTACCACAAGAAAAGCCTTTCACAACTTTTAAACTTAAGTGAAAAAGTCCCTCCATAAAATTAGTCTCTGTCCTTCCAAGGATCCATCCTAGCTGAGACAGGAGTGCTACATCTGCTGTGGTCATCACTCCTACTGCTCTTTGAGCTGCCAAGGGCACCATGGTACAGTCAACAGAAAAGATCTCCACTGTTTAACTGTAACAGCTTGGGAAAAAGTATCTCTTTTTGATCATTTTGAATCTGCCATTCCCTAGGTCTCTTACTGCATGAGGCAGGACGCAGTTGTTCCCTGCTCACCTTCTCCACATCATCAATAATCAAAGACTAAGCTGAGGACAACCACTTACCAAATACATAGGATCTTCTGATGAGATAAGTCATCAAAACAACATTGAAAAAAAAAAAAAGGAGGTGCCAAATGTCATTAGTGATACAGCATATTCAAAATACACAAGGACTGATTAGATATTACACTTAAAGACAGACTGTAGTGTTAATGTTTCAAAAAGAGATTGTTTTTGATGTCATCATAAACAGCACATACTGTGAGGAAATAAGCGTGAGCAATTCAGTAATCAGCTGGAAAATAGAGAGCTGRGGAACACGAGGGTCCCAAGGTTAGTGGGAAGGCACGCACCTCCCCGTCCGGCGAAGTTACATCACTCGCCCTTCTTTGGATGCCATTTTGGAGGAGACCATGTATCTCAGGAGAAGATCCACAGCTGCGACCTTCTGGGGCAAAGCCCCAGGCTTTGCGGCACTACACCTGGGGAAGAAATGGCAGCGGTGGTGGGTAACTGAGCAATGTAACAAACCTCATGCAAATTATTTCCGATAACTGGTTCACTTGTCTTTAAACATATTCTGTGTTGAAAACTAAAGAGGTGCTGCTAACTTTATAAACTTGAGTCACCTCTGGACTCAGGTAAACAAATTTATCTGCAGAAGACCCCAGGGAGGCAGTTTTGTGACCATCAGTTCTGATGTCTATCTTGCATCTCATGAGAGTCCAGACTTCCAAAGAAAAGATGCTTCAGATGTAGACTAGTGGCCAGTGAAATTACCAGAGAGTAATCCAMGGCGCGACCTGTTTTAACTTTCCTTGCCTTAGAAAGGGCTTACAGCGTGACCAGTGTTAAGCAGCTGGGGAATTGGAGAATATGTTGCTCTGGAAGCTTAGAAGAGCAAGTGGACTATTACTTGGACTGTTGGGTGCCTTTCAAAAAAAAGAAACCCCCCAAAAAAAAACCCCACCAAAAAACACATGCCATGGGAGCCTTGCTATAGCCCTAGGCTGTAACCAGAAGGGAGACAAATTTCTTTCCTCAGATAGAGAAATAATGACGATAAATCTGAGTGAAAGGGAGCACACCAGAGCTTGTCTTATTAATGAAGGGAGTAGCTGGAGGGGATTACAGCACTCACCTAGGAGGGAAAAAKCTCCTGTTCTGGCTTCTCTTTCAAGACCAGGGCCTCAGCAGTAGGTGTTGGCTCAGGAGTCATTTGTTRAAGCTGCAATTACAGCTTTCCTCTCTCTTGCCAGCTGTTTCGCTTTGCATCTTGACGTAGAGGGTTTACTGCGGGCCGCGGTCCCGCAGGTGACTCCGTGCAGCTCTGCCCTTGGGCTCGCCTCGTCCTGCGCGTGCTGCAAGGTCTCACGTTATCCGTCTGCAGAGTAAGGGCAGCGCCCGTATTTGTCCTATGCGCGACAGTTTTGAAATAATTGAYGAATATATGTAAACAATGCTATAAAGTAGAATTGCTTACAGCATTACTTTCCCCGCCACACCATCATATCGATGAAATCAGGCTCCACTTCTCTATGAAAGACTATCACAAATTATTCTCCTTCAGCACCAAAAGCAGAGGAGCTCTGCAGGACACCATTAACCTAGAAGAGCGTAGGTTGGTGACACAGCAAGAGATGGCACGAGATAGAAAGCCTGTTCAGACGAACGTGGGATTCCTACCTACCCTGATGCTATGCGTCTTTCTGGCACCCTGTGTCTAAAATTCATTTAATTCACTAGCGGTATTTTGGGATTTCCTACGGGTGCTAAATTGTAATGAAAGACATCCGCTGATGGCGAAGCGTCTCGGCTCAGTGGATTACAGACTCCTCCCCAGCCATTGGGTAAGGCTGCCCGAGACAGCCAAAATCCACTTGAGATCGAAAAGGTGTGAGCAGTAAATAAAAGGAAATCCTGGATCACCGTATAGCATTCAGCTCCCACACTTTGACCTCCTTTGGTCCCTTCAATATTTTGTTAAGATCATATTTCTTTACGTGCTGCCTGGCTTAAAAGCCGTCATAAATCTGTGGCACGCAGTAAGAATAACAGAGAAGGCACCGTGTAATACAAGGGGCTATAACTCCATCCCAGGCACTCGGAGGGAGTCGTAAATCAGCGCGGCGAAGCTGTAGCCGGGAGGAGCGGGGGCCGAGGCTGGGAAGGCGGCAGCAGCCTGGCCCCTGCCCACCCCCCGGCAGTCACCGCAGCCCCCCGGCCTCCTTCGGGCTGGGGTGAGGAGCCCACCTGCCCCCGTGCTTCCTTACCGGGGCGGGGGGAACAGCCTTGCCCTCCCGTGCTGCAGGCCAGGGGCTCGCCTCTGCCCTCTTCCCCCTCAGCGGAGAGCCGTGCCCAAAACCCCGCGCCCTCCGCCAGCACTTTTTTGGGGAAAAAGCGCACCTTCCTACCTTTGGGGGAAATAACCTGCCGCACGCGAGGTACAAACCGCAGGTTTGCGTGYGGGCAGGCTGGAGCAAAGCCCGGGTGCCGCTCACGTCGTGTGCGCTGAGGTGTTCACCYCCGCTTGGCATCGTCTGTACAGACGAAGTCACCGCGTGTTTTGGCTCACACACGGTCAAACCGCACCTTGCCTTCCAGCTGCCGATGCCCAGCGTGACGCSGGCGGCTGTGGGCAGGAATACGCCATCATCAGCTGAGGGTGSTTTCCTTCCGTAGCTGTTTTAGCCTTACGTGAGCAACGACCGCTTCTTATCGCGTGTTCACATACTTACCCAAACTAATGTAGATGTAGCTCCGCCGTTAGAAATTTGAGAATAGCTTCAGCTACGGATATACTACCACATACTGGATAATACAATCTCTTTTTCTTTGCTCTAGCGTGAAAAATCTTCTTTCAAGTGTGGAAACTTTCTGAGGGAGATTTTCCTAATTCTCGTTTTGCTCAAATTTTAATAAAATTTGGGAATGGTCACTTTTTCTTYTTTTCTGTCAGCTAGTACAATATGATGAATCTTTGAAATGTATTTATAAGGTTTCTTTTTGCTACGGTTAAAACTTCTTAAGCTTTGGAAAAGCTGCWGAACTGCAAAGGGGAACGAAATGGAAACAAATTTGTCCATTCAAACTTCCAATCTCAGAGTCTCAGTTTTGATAAGATGCRGAAATAAAAGGTGAATCATTAAATCCTGGGCCATCAATCATTTTATTTTACCTGTGGTAAATAGCAAAAAAGGGGAGAGAAGAAGAAAATATAACCAAAGTTTTGGACATGTTGAAACTTTAGAGGAAGAAAAGTTTTTATATTGTAACCATGCGGTTCATATGCCTAGCCTCGGCGGAGGTCACCGGAACGAGCCAGCAAGCCAAGCCTAAATAAAAATAGGACCTCTGGGATTCCCCATCTGATTTTCAAATAGTCACTGCTGCAACACCATTTGTCAAGCTCGCAGGGTAGCTTTTTAACAGATGTAAGAGAGACAGTACCAAATTCAGGTTAAATCCAGAGCGAAGAGCGTGCATGTGACCACATGGGACTAATCTGCTCAGGAAGGACTGTAAAGACCGAGATTAGGCTGAAGCCTCCCAGACCCTGCAGTGCTGCACACTGTGTTTCACTCTTAACACTTCCACAAAAAGTGAGGTGTTTTCGTCACCAAAAGYGCCATGTTCGAAAGACCTGTCTTGCTGTGTAAAGGAAGCATTAAGCTGCCATTTTTCACAGAAGGTAGATGCCAATCTACCTTATCGGAGTTATTTTATTTTCAGTTTAGATGTTTACATTGAGGACCATGTAAGAAAGGTACTTTTATTTGTGTTAGTTCTAAGTGCATCAAGTGTTTCTCGCTCTCTTCCAAGTGTTAATTAAAAACATATACTAATATGTAAACTGCCGCACACTTTCAGCTGATTCAGAGAGCTTTTTAACACACTAATGCCTCTGTTTGCATTATAAAATCTCACTTGGGCTCCTCAAGGATGGAAATATGATTGTTTACATTTGCATATGCAAGCTGGACAGGGAAAATCTTGAGTAAGAGCCTCAGGCCCTGGCTGGAATACAAACATAAGCCACATCAGGGAACTTAGTTACAACTTGGTTGCCTCTTAACCTGGTTACTCATATGGTTTTGATTTGTGCTGGAGACTAGGCATGAACTGTATTCCACAACCAGACAAAAGCCTTTATACCATCAAATGCTTAGCGTGACTGGTAATCATTACTGCTAATTGTAAAACAATTAAAAGTGCCAAAGTGACTTAGGAACACAAATCTATTTGAAAATCAGTGGGTATTTTGGCCTAGGGTTTTTGATGTCTTTGTCTGGCTCTGTTAGGCAGTGCTGGCACTGATTTTTTTTGTGAGAYCTGGGCATCCAAGTCACTGAATCCCAGATCCTCACAGACATCTTCAAAGGCTCCCATCTCCCATAGGTCTTCTAATGGAAGTCGATGCCTGGATACCTTCATGGATGGTCTTGAGCCACMCGGATCAGAGCCATGCCAATACAGCTCTAAAATGTTTTGTTAATCCTCCTGTCATTCAAGTTCGGTGTGCTGCTCTTAGGACTGGGCCAAGTTTTACTTTTTCCCACCGATTCCACTTCTTGCACCTGCATTGCAAGGACGTCTGCAGCTCAGCTGCTCTCAGCTCTCCCASTGCTGCAAAGCCCACGGTGCTGGAGGCTTTTTAGTGGGAGCCCGGATTTGCTTCCTTGACATTGCCTCGGTGAAACCCCAGCAACGCACAAGGAGAATAAGCCGGGCAGACACGACTGTGCGCTTCAGCGTCGCCGCAGGCAGGTGTATCTATGAGCCCGGAATAAAGGAGCTGGGCTGTGCTACAGCCCAAACCTAAACACAACTTTGGGTTCAAGCACTCTGGAAGACAGCTGAGGTTGTATTTAATCAGGGCTAGAGGCTGTGCTTGAAGGCCCTGGAGCATATCCTGGGTGGTCCTAGGGRAAATCTCTCTCTGCCAAGAAGAGGCATGCCCATCTTGATGTCAGTGCAATTGTACCGAAGGCCTGGCTGGGCTGGGGGCTCGAAGAGAGGGGATATGAGCAGACACGCTCCTTAAGCTGATCTTACAGTTAGTTAAACAGTCTCTTCCAGTGTGAGCTACATCCCCACCCCCCCTGCACCCCCCAAGTTGCACCTGTGTAAAATCAACGGCATCAGCAGGATTTCCTGGGCGCAGCCAGATGGGTTGTTGCCTTCTTAGAGCTAACATCCTTGTGAAGTCTCTGAATCTSAAGGGCAAATTGTTTGGATTTTTCCCTAGTAAATGTCTGTAAAGTTGGTGCCATGCTTTTTGCTTCAAAAACCTTCCAAACATTACCAGTGAGTGGGGCACAATCCGGTGCACCCCGTTATTGACTGRCCCCTGTACRCGCCCAGGTGGGCTTCAGCACTTCTATTAAGTGTATTAATTAATGTAGCAATTCAGACCAGCGCAGGGGAGAAGCCCAGCAAACCCCTCKCASGCAGGGAGAGACTTGAAGATMCCAAGAGACGCTTCGTGGTGCCCGCACGTCTCGCAGCGCTGTGACATCGCTGTGACATGGCTGTGACATCGCTGTGACATGGCTGCGCCCCGCCTGCAGCGACGCAGCACGCGCAGGGAGCCGCCTCCCGCGCTCCCGCCGCGCGAAAGCACTTGGTGGGCTCAGAGCCGGGCTGCTGCCGCCCCGCCGCCCGCCCGGCGGGAAAGCGAATTCGGGGCAAGAGGCGGCATCTCCCTGCTTGGAGGATCRTTTGTTGGTTTCCCTGCTTTTGTTCTTTTCCCAAGCACGTGTAGTTTAACCATGGAGTCCCGGTCAAAATCCAGTTTGTATAACCACCACCCTGCTTTTACCAGWCCCTTTTGCAGTTTTAGTTCAATTCTGTACCCTCCCTCCCTTCCCACCTTCAATTTGCTGTTGTATTTCATGACAGAAATTACTTTTATTTCATCAGTAATCCTGGTAACCGTTATTCCCATAACCGGTATGCATTCATATTGCGAGATCTGCACAGCGTTGGTTACAAAAACCCCTCCAAGCCCAAACAGGTTTTAGCTACGCCAATCTCTAGGCAACTGCTGTGCACAATCACATGCGTGGTAATTAGCAATATGCTCGGGCCCCTGATTCTCTGAATGGTGCATGTTGTTTTACCACAGATGACTTCTGCTAACATTTTATTTTGTTCTCGTTTAATATTTGTCTCCCAGTACGAGCACAATCCTGGGACCAGGCCCCGTGTGGGGAACCTCTCCAAGCACAAGGGAAGGCAGGCATTTTGTCCTTCCCGATGAGCACCRGCTCCCTCTCTGCAACCGTAAGTGCCACTCCTGTTTAGCAATATGCGGTGCGTCATGTTGAATCTGTACCAGCACAGACCGGCATGCCAGCTACGGTCTCACTGCATTTCTGGATTCTCTCCCAGTATAAATTCCCCTTTGTAAGTCGCCCTTTCAGCTGAGCGCCCAGGAACTACTTCTGTGCTCAAGGTCTTTGCCCTCTCAYGAGCAGCCGCGGAGGAACAGCCCCAGCAGCTGGCACGTCGTGGTACCTACGCACGGYCGCAATGCCAGGTTTTCACAAGTGGGGCTGGTAGCACAGCCTGTTATTAGGGTTATCCAGATGGTCTAAAACATCTACCTTTGCTTTAGTGTTTTGCCACATGGGAGTCAAAATTTTCATGCTGGGCATCTGGTTTTAGAGAATATGGAGGTTTGCTCACATTAAAAAAACCCAACAAAAACGTAACAGCCTTGAACAGGATCACAGAAGAAGACGTATAATGCTCCACGCATCCAGCAGAGATCCAAAATTCAGCAACAGCGGCTTTAATGTCAGGGATCTGCTCGATGCCTTTTTCGTACCTTGTCTCAAAACACCACATACTTTCTCCAGCACACGGAAGGGAAACTAACAACTGAAATCCTGACCTCACAGAAAATCCCACGCCCACCGATTTTCACCTGGTCTGTTATAAGCAAATGTACAGGCTTTGTTCCAGCAAGATGTATTAAGCTCCTGCTCATCGATTAAAGCTGTTGTTACACTAAAAAAAAAAAAAAAGATGTTTAAGCAGACACAGATTATAATAAAGTGCATGTTATGATATACAGTCATCATGTTATGTTATGCATACTCATGCTTTTTCCTCACACTTAACATGTGCCACACAACAGCACGTGGCCTCAAGAAGAAGTAATGCTGACTTGAGTTTTAAAAAACCAGCTTGTTTTTCATCATGATTCCAGCAGCCCAAGCTACTACATTTTGATACAAACATTTTCAGTATACAGTTCTGGAAAGTATTTGGTACCASAGAGTTGTGCTTTAAAGTTTCTATTGGAGTTCCCATTAGCGGTAATGACACCTACTGCTAAGGACAGACCTGATTAACTGCAGGCTTGCACACTGCTAAATATAGGCACATGTTTTTGCGTTTACTGTAGATCCTAGCGAAGAGAACACTATGGATTTTTTTGGCCCTTTGTTTTAATGGGATTGCCAGAATGACTAGAATCTGAAAACTCACAGCTCATTACCAAGAACAAAATGCTGACCCAGGCAGAGCCAAAAGATTTTAAAACGACTTCAGAGACAAGCTCTAACAGGCTGTTGTAGAATGTGGAGAGCGTTTTCCCTCTTGTCACCCCTTTCTCCCATACAGAACATTTGCGACGTACTCACTGAATGTAAGACTAAGCTAGAAATTTCCAGCCAATTTTGTATCCTGGAGAGGAGCAGGATGTTTTAAGCTACACACAAAGCAATCACTACTCACACTCGTCTAAGATGTTTATGCTGCAGCTGTGAGTCTGCATTTTCAGCAGAAGAAAGAGAGTTCAGAATCTGCAATGCATGTCCCGCAGCCCTTGAACATGGCCAGCATGGTAAGTATCCTTACAGCAGTTTCAAATTAAGAGATCCTCTTTAAACAGCAAGAAGAAAAGAGAAGATTAAAACCAGCCTACTCTCCTACGTTTTTCAGACACGCAGCAATTTTTCCTCTTCTACCAACGGCCTTTATCCCTCTCTACGAACACGAGTCAAATAACATTCCTAACCTTTCATTAAAGGTATTAACAAAAGGCTCTGTTTTGAGGTGTTGAATGACCTCAAATACCATCTGAGTCCAGATACATGTGACATATTTGGACCAGAGAAGCAATGAAATACCCAGTTTTGCTGTTGAATGTAACATCAGTTTTTTCATTTGCTCTCACTGTGGATGTCTCAGATATGAGGGTAATGCTTTTTATGTGAGCAAGCCTTTCTCTTGTGTAGCATGTGAGATAGGAATAGAGGATTATGACTAACTTGAATTTTCACTCCAGCCTACAGTAATGAGATGCTGTATGATCAAATGGTTCTACATAACCAGTTCGATACCCCTGGTCTTAAGGCAACCTTAAGTTTTACATGATTCCTATTTCCTGGTGAATTTTGCATGTGGGAGAATGATTTCTATGTACGCAACCAATACAGCACCTTGTTGTTATATTCCCTTTTTTCCATCGTTTTTTGGTGTAAGAGACTATAGTTTGTATTCTCAAAATGTCTTTAACGGACTTGACATTTTCTGTCCATGGTTTTCCAGGTGCAATTTGTGCCTTTTAGATAGCACAGAATTCTCTTTTGGGGGCATTTAAATGTCATGAAATGAGCCTACTTATGAGAAAGCGAGGGTACAAAATCAATATCTGGTGTTTTTTGTTTTTTTTTTTTTTTTTTTTTAAATCTGGGCCTTGATTTTCATTGTTACAGCTTTTTATTTGTAATATAAAGTTGACCTGCTGAAGAATGTTGTGTGACTTAATCTGGTATTAGCTGTAAAACACTGGAAGATTCCTGAGGGGGAGGTAAGACTGAACAAAAACAGTGCATTGCTGGTAAAATTTGTTGCACTCAAACTTAGATATCAAGGAAATAKGAACATCTCGAATGCAAGTTCACAGCATCTTTGGATAATTTCCCATGGTAACTTCATTCCACTGAAATGAACCAGAAACGAAACAGATCAAGAGCAGACAAAATTTGAAATTAGCAAAGCTTCTTTAATTCAATTTTTCAAGATAAAGACTTTTAAAAAGATAATTATTTTGTAGGAAGTTATTAAAATAATGCAAGACACTAAATTTAGAGCTATTAGGGACACAGTAACAACAACTGTATGTAGACTTACTTTGCTGGTCACAGAAWTATATTTTAGCCCTTGTTTTTCTGTGAATTAAGACACTGATGTTGTTATGCTGCTTATCAGGGAAGGCAGTAGGTTGTATAGTTATCTCCTGATTGGGGCAAAATCACTACCCTGAAACCACACAACCTACTACCTCATCCTGTTAGAGCATCAAGCGCATCTTCAGAAGAAAACTAACATTTCACCATTTGCAAGTAAGATTCTCTTAACACTTCCTAGCCCACACATTTCTTAGCCTTAAAGAGATCATAATTATGTCCTGTTGGCCCTTCCTCACAGTTCTTCCTGGAAGTCAGTCAGAATTGGTGGGGTGACTCCAGAGACGTAAGAACCACAGTGGAAAGCGCTGTCCCTCCCAAATTGGCATTATGTAATAAAAAAGCAAGTTAAATCAGCGTACMAAAACTGATTAAAGATACCTCTTTACTTAGGGTTGAAGCATTTACCAGTTCCAGGGCAGAACACGAGCAACTGGAAGACATCCTCTTTGTTTTTTGTCCAACTCACCACTTCAGAGTTTCTCAAACAGCCTGTGCAAAGTGGATTTAAACAGCTGCTGAATCCAAAGTGGCATTTTCCGTTGAATATAAACGCAAATGCCACAAAGTAATGGAGAAATGGGTCAGCTGTTTCCAAACGGCCACTCTCATGGCAGTCCGAGAAAGCTGAGCATGAGCCAGCCGACTGGGTCGTACCTCTGTGCCCTGTCCCTTACTCCCCACTTTCCCCGAGAAAATGACAGAAAGGAAGTGCTTTTGAACATGAATGAGAAATACAGGAATCTAAACACTGTAAGGACATTTGTGTTCTTTTATAACCCTGCTACAAGAACCAAATCCAAGATGTAGACAGAGCCAGAGAATGTCACAGTTGAAAAATATTTGCTTTGTCTTTTGAAGACATATCCAGCGATGATATCACAGCCACTTCAGGAAAGACAGTAGATTGTATAGTTATCTGACAGGCAGGGCATAACCCTAAAACTATACAACCTACTACCTCACCCCAAAGGACAGTCACACTCTGATCAGATGAAACACAAGCTGTATTCCCAGACAGCTGGATTGCTTGGTGACAACCTAGAAGACAAAAAACTCTGGAGACAAATATTAACAGTCTTGAGTCTGAAACAGTTTGCTATATACCAGTCGACATTTTGCTTAATGAGCTCTAGTTTCATGTTTGAAAAGTTTAATAGACTTGCAACTTGTGAAGTCATGTCAGTGACAAGATACACGAGGGGAAAGAGGATACAGCATTCATTTTTAATAAACGCACTTTTGTACTTCCAGCTCTGACATGACTGCATCTTATCAAACCAGTTTTGTCACTTCAAGAAAGGCATCGCTACGACTTAGAGAGTGGATGCTGACTTACAGGGATTGTTTAACATGCTTCTAGATATTCCTTTATCTTCCTAACGAGGAAGAGCTGAGTTTCTCTAACTGAACTTCCCAAGTTCTGCATGGGTAAATCCATAAGACTGAACAAAGAATTTGTCAAGACTGTGAGGAACTGTTATGGCCTACTTAAACAATGTGCTACTCCTCAATGGACAATAACCCAGCTCTGAGACAATGGCCAAACTAAACATATCCTACCGTACCACACAAACTTCGGTTAATGAGATTAAACAAAATTGCCACTATAGTATAATCTACTCTAACCTCACACTTACGCTAGAGTTTGAGGGGGTTGTTCTTCCTCACCACCTGGTTTGATGGACCACACCACTTCTCATTCAGGGCAGATCTAGGAAGTGGAAATAACTGAAATACCAGTCCATAGTGTAATATAAATACTGCTTTAATAAATAAGCAAACTTTTAAAGCAAATACCCTAACTTAATCAGCTAACTTACTTTTTGTTAACAGTTAACTAAAGAAAACAATAAACGATACATACATCAGCCACACACAGATAAACTAAAGCGATGTTTCACTATAAAGCAGATCTCACCCCAAAGGTGGTAGGTCACATTTCAGGGTAACTGAAGTGATCCGCCACTGCTTTCAGCATAATTGATACGGGGACCTAAAAAGAGAGGAGCAAGAGAAAACACATACGTTATCAATTTCATTTCACTGCATACTGAAACAATTATAAGGTGAGTGAGAGCACGTGCAAAAGCAGAGAGCAGCTTCTCTGTACATTTTCTCAAGGAGAACCATGCACAGCACCAGCCTTCTCATTCAGTTGTTACTACCACAATTATACAGCGGCCCATAGGGACCCCCAATTTGAAAGAGACAGGCAAGAGACAAARTATAGTGGAAAAAAAGAGGAGGTATTTTTTCAGATTGACTTAAATGTTAAGAGCATTGGAGAGACAGGCAGAGAGAGGTATCAGCTACTTCACCTTCAAGGAACAAACACACTTTTAAATGAAGCAGAGAAGGAAGGAGAACACAGATGTCTAACCAAATTAGATAGCAATGTGTTAATCTATAAAAGGCAATGTTATACTGTCAACTTCAAAGATCATTTCACYGTAGTGGGCTCAGACCACATGTAGAAAGAGGTTACTGGTTGTGGTGAGCTGTACATGGTGCACATTTGTTGCACAAAACAGGAATGGTGAAAATCTGTCCATCCTGAGACYGCTGTATTGGAGGAAATACTGTACAACCCCAGATTTCACATCTTGTAACATCAATGTCCTCGTAGGCCAAAAAGAATATTAAATATTCTCTGTATACTATACATAAAGAGTAGCATGAGAGATTTCAACATCTCATTAATGTAAATGGTAAAAACTGGTAGCAGAAGCTGCTCTCTAACCACTACCAAAGAAACCCATTTGGAGAGCTCTGCAGCAGGAAGCATGATAGTTTTCTCTATGTACTTAAGGGTTTTTAATGYCTGCATTTTCTGAGCGCCAGCTTTTTGGCAATGTCAATTACTCTCTGAATAATTCTCTGAAAAAAACCCTACCCTGTACCTCTGTTTTTTAGATAAAATATTTAAAAACAAACATCATCTTTACACATGCAGTCAGAGATCTCAATATTTTTCCTAAGAGCCAAGAATTGGTATTGGAGCTTTGGCTAAAATTCTGTGCAGAAGTCAGTGAATTTTAGCAGTGCTGGSTGGGTACCTGTGTATTGTGCAGTCACCTCACAGAAAGTGCTTTCAGTGTAAAATAAACCCTACCCTTATACAAATACAACAGCGTTACACAACATAATTGGAGGAAAGCTGTGTATTGTGCGGTTTACTTCAAAGTGAGACTTTCGTATAAGCATTTGCTTTATAGTGGAAGAATAAAAATGATGTAACCTTTCAGTGTAGCAGCTCTTTATGCTGGATGGTCCAGTGAAAACAGTTCAAAGGGCCAATCTAGCATGAAAAGGATGTGTCCACAGTAGTGAAAAGCTCGATATACCCCACAGACCCAAACACCTCCACCCGCTGGAAATTTTGGATCAAGATCCTACACTTACAGCTGATTCCAGTGACTCTAAGAGATACAAATGAAAATACAGATCCAAACAATGGCAACATTTTGAAAAGCCTGAGTATGTTCTAGAGATTTACATTGCCTGCCTATCTTTAATATATCTTGACTTCACTTTCACTTCTAGGTGCAAATCTAGGTGGGATATTGGAAAATGTTCACCCTCGTTGACAAAATGGTGAGCTTTTCTATTAACCATCAAAAGGATTCTCTTATTTTCTACGATAACGTTAAAGATTCTTTTCTCTATGTGCAGTTCTGATATAATGTTGCCTTAATGTATATTTTCCCACAAAAATAGTAGTTTGTTAATTCACAAAGATATTGAGATAATTATTTGTAAAGTACCATAAACTTTGTGTAATACTATTTTCTATAAGATCTGTTGTTACGAGTATTAGTAGTACTCATTAGCAGACAAAAATGGAAAAGAATGTGCTTTAACTAACACCTAAAATTAATTAGTCTTCTGCTCTCACAAGCTGCTCATAAACTTATTTTAATTGACTAGATTACCAAACAAGGATGAACTTTAAAATACTTAATGAAAGAAAAATGCATGTTCATTTTCCTTCTGTGAAGAAGATGTGCATACAAAATAACTATCTGGCAAGAGTTATGTTTCTAGTTTAACAACTGTTTAATACTAGGAAAAATATGACATTTCCATATTCCAACTCTCACTGCTCACTGAAAAATGTCCTGGAACTGATTTTAAGAAATACCTCAGCAGTCACTTTTAAAAAGACACAGGGCCAASTCTGCTATTTCTACGATGTAATAGGAAAGAGGACAGTTTTAAAGTAGGGATGTTATATAGTTAAAAGCTTTACTAATTAACAGACTCTGGGACAACGTAGACCAAGTGCTTTGCGAYTTCAGAGCACCTTCTACCCAAAAACCGCAGAAGGATTTACAAACACAAAACCTCACTGGGCTCCCAGGAGGAAGGTAAATGCCCCGGGTGCAGGCTCACGGTGGCTCGACTGGGGAAAGAGATGGCTCGGAGGCTAGTGACAAGGTAAGGATATTGCCCAGGAAGGCTGAGGGGCCGGGTGCAGGCCAGATCAGCCGTTTCCAACATGTCTCCATATAATGATCATCTTCTGGCTTCCAAAGTGGTGTAGAGTCACCGCTCTGCTCCTACAGACTATTTATTCACTATTAAAAACGACACAAACATTTTCTGGCAAGAGCGGTTGTGGGGTAAATGGCTGAGGTTCTGCTACGGTGGGTGCTGAGGCCAAGGGAAGCTTTCCAACTGAATTCAAGAGGCCCTGGATCAGGCCCTGGGCAGGAATTTGTACTACATYGTCCTTCCAGGACAGGGTTGTGACAGAGCAGTACCATGGCAGTAACTTTTCTGGAGATTTCAGACAGAAATTATTTGGTGGAGGGAAGGATTCAGTTTCCTGCGACCTACATATGACAAACTTGACACACAATATTTTCAAATATATTTTTAAATAAATGTAACAAAAATGACACTCTGCCTTCATACAGCTTGCATCCTTCAAGAAGTAAAAAGTATYCTACAAACACAGATTCTGTGACTCCTGTGAAGTACAATGTATATCGTGATCTTACCCACTACCGAAATACAGCTGCTTCTAAAATGGCAAACGACAGCTCCTTCCCTAGTTGTGAAACTTTCCTGTAATTTAACAATACAGGACAGATTTTGCTGGAACTTCAGGCAGGCACAATAGGAAATACAGGACCAACTTTCCACAGCCTCCTCTTACATTCAGTGGACAGGCACAGGTTTTTCTAAAATTCGGTTCAGTTAGGCTCCTGCTCTAGGCAGTTCTCCGTACTAGTGTTTGTCTTTCTCAGCTGGCTACAGAAGAACATTAGCCTGCGTACACTAACTTTATAGTATCTTTAACTAGGCARTAGCATAGCCAGACTGTAACTAGGAGATCAAATTGATCATTCTCTACATTTGTGATAATGTCCAAATGGGTGATCAACTTTGGTTGTGATGTTTGCTCACCAATGAGGTTACCCGCTGCTGTAACAGTCAGGTGTGCTGTTCTGGTTTCTACAAACCCTATTCACATTTCTGCGTGGAAACATTTTCCTCGGAGGCATCAGGAGACTTCTCTTAAGAAGGGGAGCGATTCACACGCTACTGAAATCAACAGTAYGCCTTCACTTGGCCTCAGTGGCTTTGAAGAAAGTCCTGATGATCCAATACAGCACAAATTATGGGGCACAGAAATTAAAGTTAACACTTCTGGATCCTTAGAAATCTTACACATCAGAAAAGAAATTAGAAGCCAACGACTACTTGCATTGAGCAGTAATTCTATTAARATGTTATATAATTTTTGTTCACCTTTGTCTACTTTTTTATTACATCATAGGTACTGTAACATGGTTCTATTTAATAAATAATTTTACATATTCACTGAAACCATTGTCTTTATCTAATTGTTTGCAAATATTTGGGAAAAAGGAGCAGCTGTGAAATGAGTCAGAWCTCTGTGGCTAAACATCTCTGAGCTCTGCAACAGTTTATGTATGTTCCTAAAATCTTGAACATTTTATGTATGAGGGAAAAAAAAAAAAGGCAACAGAACGTAAAAACACACAAATACATTAGTTTAAATAATTCCATCTCACACTGACTACCAGCCCAGACCTGCACAGGAGCTTCCTCACTCTCATGTGGATCCATGCAAAAGTCAAGGAAATTCCTCCACCGCTCACGTAGCATGTTTCAGAAAAGGTTTACAACGGTATAAAAAAATGGGAYGTGCTTAATGATAGCTGCTTTAACCTACTGAATGGGTGTATACATCAAAGGCACTCTGCACCTTCACAGACATGTTCCATACATATATGATAGGCATTTCATAGCCTTACTGCTGTAAAATGCCTTGAATGTTAAACAGATGCTTCAAAACAGAATGCATTAGGAAAAAGACAGTTTTCCATCAAAACAAGACCTCATTTTTCTTGGACGTGGGATCACGTCTTCTGCTTATGCAAACTGCAGTACCTACATGGACAACATTTTTATTTTTCTATTGCATTTATTTCTGAGTTTTGCTTATGTAATACTCTCAACGCTAAAAAGCCATAAAAGATAGCATTCAAGAGAATGATGAAAACACTCAGAATCTCTCAAAGCTTCCACAAAAAGAGAAATTAAACCAGGGCTAATCACTGGCTGCTCTGTATGTCGCACTTGTATTCTTAAGCAAATATTTAAGGAGATACATTTTTTTTAAATAAACTCCAAAAGGAACGCAGAACTGTTCAGTGTATTACGAGCTATTTGTTTTGTAGGACTTAAATATTTATCTTCCGCGTTTTCCTAGCATAATCTTTCCGTCTACTTACTTCCCAGCCGAGTTGTCGTGTTTGCCCCGATGGGCTTTCTGCCCAGGTCTAAGATGGCTGCCAGGCGTGACACAGACGGCTGCGAGAGCAGCAGCAGCAGTAGCAGCAGGAACTCACGCCGGGCTGCGTTTCTGAGCTCCCCATGGCAGAAATGATGATTACCAGATCCTAATGCCCAGAAATCAGGGTGAGGCTGGCGTCCAGGGGAGATGAAACCTGTGTGGAGATGGCAAATSCACCGGGGGCAAGTGAGGTATGTCTTATGAAAAAGAAATGTTACAGGTACTCTTGATACCTTACCATGCCTAAAAGCAAAAAAGCAAGGGCTGGATTATCTGGGAAATGAGTGTCTGCAGTAAGAAGAGACGAAGCTGTGACAAATTAGGGATTGTTTCTTGTTAAGAAAAGAGCTAARAATATGTGTCAGTTTTATTTTCTTTTGTCAGAGATAGCTAAGAATAAAAAAGGCATGTAACACCTTTCTTACAGTGAGCATTTCCTAAACATTCATAATTTATCTCCACACTCTAATGCAGACTGTATTCATGCAGATGACACAAAAATGAAATATTAATGACACCCCCCCCAAATATTTGCTTATTTTAGGATGTTGAACATTGGACCTTATTTTTGGAAGAGTTGAACTCGTGTAACTCAGCTGACATTACCTGGATTTGCTTAACATCTTTGAACACAAAATTGGACACTTAAATTGAGCACCCTTATCTTTGATTGGATATGTGATGTCCAACTCTTCAAAATTGTGTCTTTCCCGCTTCCCCTCAAGTCCCGTGAAAATAAAAAATGGAACTTGGCACACTCACTGATGCAGAGAACAGTCAGGATCACAGTCCTCCAGTCTCTCTAGCTAAATACTCAGCCATCCCCCAAGCAATTATTTGAGTAATGTTTTTAAGCATTTTTGGATGGAAAAAACCCTTAGTACACGAGGATCTTAAATAAGCCATCTGACTTTTAAGTCAACCAGATTTGGCTTTTTAATCTGTGCAATTCATACAGTGTCACACCTGACCTATGTGATACCAYCGATAGGAAGTGTCATTTATTTCAGTTCCTTATGTAAGCTAGGAAAATAACATTAACCAGAGTCACAAGAGTGTGAAAACAATATTCATCTGACATCTTCTTAAAAACCGCCATCTCCRATCTCAACCCACAAATTCCTTTTTTGGAAAACTGAATTTTCACTCTGAAATTAMTTTAAATCCTTGGAAATTGTTTTCCTTTTTAAAAGACATGCAATAAACCAGTATGTGCAAGTCCTAACTTAATTAAGCACCAAGAGGGAATGTCTGTCAGGGTACGTTCTAAGCCTCAACAAGAAACTAAGATTCATTTTGCAGAAATGCAGCTGTGCCAATAATTCTACCTGGTAGAAAAATGTCTTCTGCCCTTTGCCCCATAAGGCTTTAATTTTAAATTTTAGCCTTTAGTGAGACCAAGCAGCTGACAAGTAGGAGTGAGGAAATTAGTAGTCTGGGACACAGGATTAGACCAAAGGTCCGAATAACCCARCGTTACATGGATTTAGCCTAAAATTCTGTATCTACATCAACGCACACTTACATTTGCCATCACCACAAACAGGATAAAGTTACTCAAGTGCTAACGAAGAATAAGCTTTGTATTGCAGCAGACAAGCAAAATTTATCATTTACAAACTGTTACATTTGTCATGATCGCTTTAGACCCATAGCATTTGAAATCATTCATAGCATTGTATGAAAAGCTGGCATAAAACCACCAATCTATGTAGAATGTTTGTTTTAAAATACTGTTAAAAGCTTAAAACTCATCCCCATTTTAGAACGATGTTCTGAGGTCCGGACTGTATTTTGGCTCAAGCCACTGGGCTTGGTTCAACCCGACAGTCAAGAAGCAGAAGCCTGGAAGTTAACGTACATTATTAACACAGCGAAAATACCTGTACAGGCCTTGCAAACCAAAACTGCAGCGGGCTGTTTATTTCTGGTTACTTTTTTCGAGGCGGGGGGGGGGCTACAGATCTGCTCAAAAAAGCCCTTTTGCAAGAGCAAGTGTTTTCATTGACCCTGTTAGAAGACATTTTCATGTCCCTGTTAGGACGTGCCTTTACCAGGCCATAGCGCACCAGCTGACAGCGAGAGGCCTCCGCGGCCAAGGGACACCCTGCAGTACAGGCCCCCGCCGGCGTGCCCGCCTCCGGAGGGGCGATGCCGCCCCGGTGCCCGCCTCCCGGAGGGGTGATGCCTCCCCGGTTCGTGTCCTGCCCTGCGTCCCCTTCCTCTGCTGTCCTGCTGGAGCCTGAGCTGGGCCCTGCCTCTTGCACGCCTCTAACTCCCAGAGACCTCCACGAAGTTGCCGCTAACAACACTGCTCATTATTGAGTCCCCTTTTTCCTTTTAGTTGTTGTTTTTCTTTGGTTACCAGCAGATGATCTCAGTCCACAGTAACAGCTTTGTTACCACCCTTTGATATTGTCTCAAGTTGTGTTATGATTATAAAAAATATACACACGTGCTKTTGTCACGATTACTTTGCCTCTGCTCTGCTCAGTTATTTTCCATTCGGAGTACTCCACACTGCGGGCACAACAAAGACACCAAAAAGGCGGCTTGTACACACACTCGCTGTACAAGCTAATGAGATTACCAGCCTCATTAGCCATCCGGTGCAAAGCCCAGTCYGAGACCCAGACCAGGTTTACACAGCACAAGTCTTAAAAAAGCGAGGTGGGAACCGCTGAAAATTGCCGTTTTCACCGCAAGGGCCTGATTTGACCATTTGCACCCGCGTGCTGAGGGGGGYGAAGGTTTTTGGAGTGCTGGGGGTGACGGGGACGGTGACACCAATATGGCGCTTGCTGGCACAGGGAGYGCTCCTCACGGATTACAGGTGAGGAGCTCGGGTGGCCAGAAACACAGCACTGCCTGTTTCGGCTCCCTCCGTACAACCTTTCGTTTTCTCAGGTGACCAGGGCTCTCCATAGATTTACTCTAGTGAGAGAGAGTAAAGCTGAGACTAAAGCTTTCACTGGTTAAACATTCATTAACGGACTTAAAGCAGGGCTTCAGGTGGTAGAGAATGAGCAGATCTTTGCCAGAGCTCGACGGTGTGTTAGACTCTTTGTGTCCATTATTCATGATGCTGTTGCTACAGGCCCTAATTTTACATAAATGAAAGTCACAAGAGAACTGTTAGGATGAGCAACTAGGAAAGCACAGGAAAAGAGCGCCTCGTCAGCTGGTATTAAAGACACAGTTTAGTATTACATTTTCTGATTTTGAAGCCTCTTGGGAGTGGAAATATGCAACACATTTTCTCTGAAGAGTGACAAGCTGAAACCTAAAATCTTGAAGACGGTCTTTAAAATCAATTTCTTCAAGTCCTCTGCACAACTCCATTCCAGTTCCCCACATATGAAAAATACATAACCTCTTATCTCCAAATTCATGTGCCTTACAGTTCCTTTTAGCTCCTACTTAAAAACTACTAAAATCTTACCTTACTTATCATGTAAGCTATTGTTCCGCGCCTGCTCCGGGATGCTGGAAGATTTCAGAATTTAAAATATGTTGGGCATGGGGCATATTATACCTTCTCTGAAGACAGAATCGTGCACACTAACAGTATCAACCCAGCAACACAGCAAGCAGACTTGGCACAACTGAAATAATTCATTCCCCTCTGCTTATCAACATAAAATATAGAGTCATATAAAAATACCTACTTTCCTATCTCATAGCATTTATAGCAAACATACTGGACAGTATTTCAACATTTTCCTGTAGGAGAAATGACTTTGAAATAAGCTTCAGGCACAGGATCCATGACATGTAAATTAAGATATACTTCACAAGACGTATCTTAGTTGTGAAAGTAGGTCATGCATTTAAGGCATTTCTAGACTCTGTTTCTTGATGTAAATATTCTGAAAACATTCTTGTGTGTATAGAATAATATTTTAATTATTTATCAGATTTCATTCTCTAAGAACAGTAAAGGAATGGGTATTTCTAAGAGTCCTCATAGGGTAATAAGTATAAGTACTACTTTGTAAGCTTTTATAACTTCATGTAGTGTACACTCAATCCCTAAGAGAACTGCRTGTTTCAAGCACACCACAGAAAAGTTGACACAGTAGAAAAAGCTGATGTGTGAAGATCACACGCTGCACACGTAGGGATCCTGACTAAACAGTATTATGAAATTTTCAAACATTTACTACCTTGTATTATTTTGGGACTCTTGGAATATCCTCAAGACTGGTGTTGAGTATTTGTTCACCTGGCTATGAGCAAGTTATTCCATGAGCAAAGTTAAAGAGAAAAAAAAAAAGGAGAGAGAAAGTAAGAAAGCAAGAGAGTCTATGTGTTTGTAATGTGACTTGAGCTTCCAGGCCAGAACGTCTATCAAGAGAATCTAAAAACCCAAGGAAATTCAAATCGGCACTACTATCAATTTATCCACTAGGTGTCACAAAATAATCATACAACCAGATGAAAAGCAATTATACGTAAAATGTGTCAGTGTACTACATCAATGAAGTGCTGCTTTGAAACGAAATCTGTTATAAGAGCAGATGCAGGGAAATGTCATGAATCTCATGAATATACATACTGTCAGGAGTGTATGGGAACCTGAGCCATGATACACAAAAGCTGTTGCTAACCACGGTGTATGTCATGTAATGGATTCACATACAAGCATACAAATGTTCCATTAAAAAAAATCTTCCTAAATCCTAAAAGCGGTATTACCAGTTCTCAGAATCGCAAGTCTTATGTTTCTTGCTTTTTAATGCGCCAGCTACTGGACTAATGTATTATGTCAGATTCTCTACAAATATGTAAAAATCCCTCATGACTACAGGGGATTGCAAAGAAAACAAGTTCTGAAGGCTAAAATGTATGAGGGAAAGAAACAAAAATATATTATTAATATTACTATAAAATCACAACAAATGCCAAACATTGGAATTGGGAATAACATGCTGATAGACACTCCTTAGATCCAGACTGTTCTTGTGGAAGGGTATATTATGAAGGTTAGGGTAGAAAATTACAAAATCATTCTGTAGCCATTATGCACGAGAAATTAACCTCTACATTGGAGGTATTTTTGTTCTTAAATATTCCTGGACCATTCTAAATTCATAACTACATGTACACCTGCACTCACCCAAAACACTGACTACATTAAAGATCAAGGCTGGGCTGTTGACACAGGCACTTTGGTTTCCAAAATGGTTCTTTAATAACAGCAACTTTTCCTCAGAGTTGCATAAAATTTTTACAGGCCAAGTAGACTCCAGTGTGAATTTATCATTATCTGTACTCACACGTAATCCACACAATTAAAAATATTGTAATCAATAGTATATGCAACATTATAAAGTACAATAGGCCAGTTAGATACGAGGAGGAAACATACCCTGGACATTTTTTATCATATAAACATAACAGTAACAGGGCTATATACACTCTGCTGACAAGTGTCGTTTCATACAACCAGCCTAAGCAATGTTAAAAACCCTTTCCCCTTTTYAGAAATGCAGTGAAGGAACATATGCCCTAATACTGCACTATATGTTTACACTGCATGTTATATGTTTTATCACGGTTGTAAAAAGCAAGCATTTTCAGGGTGTAATTAAGCTCACATGATAAGGTTTGGACTTTTTACATAGTCTTTCTTTATAAGATGAGCTTTCTAAATGTCAGAGCTGGYCAACAGTCTCCAAAGCTTTGAAATACTTTCTAACTTGGGGATCATAGGAAGGAAGCTTTTCTTCCCTCCAATTTTCTCTCCTTTTTTGAGCAACTCAATTGAATACTTGTGCTTATAGGAACACAGGTACAAAGATGAGAGAGAAATACTGGGTTTTTGCTTCCAATACTACATAACTTTATCTGTATATGCTAAAGAAATCTGGTGGTTGTGAAATATACTTTCAGAAAAACTGAAGACTATTCTCTAAAGTTCTCCCCACATTACAACCATTATTTGACTTTAAAGAACCCTCCTATGATCTCCATTTATGCTGACAGAATTCAGAGCCTCGTGAAGGCAATGAGAATTTCATCTGACTTCAGTGAAGCTGTGATTTCACTTTAGGCAGAACCATACAGAAGAAATGCTGAGGCAACCATTCATTACATAAACCCCTGACTCTTTTGATACCAGAAGGTAAACTGATCAGATGTACAATATCATTAATTCCACTCTGATTTTCAACAAGTTGTTCCTTTTTGATCTTCCAGTGGTCCAWGTCTGCACTATCGTTCTTGTTTTAGTCCTTGTTATGATAGAATCAAAGAACCACAGAATAATTCAGGTTGGAAGGGACCTCTGGAAGCATCTATCCAACCTCCTGCTCAAAGCAGGTCTAACTAGATCAGGTTGCTCAGGCACGTATCCAATTGAATCTTGGACACCTCCAAGTATAGAGAACCCACAACCTCTCTGGGCACCTGTCYCAGTGTTTGACGATTCTTTGGTAAAAAGATTTTCCTTGTATCTGTATCTGACTGGAATTTCTCATGTTCCAACTTGCAGCTGTTGGCCCTCATTCTATTGCTGTGCACCTCTGAGAAGAGTCAGGCTCCATCTTCTCCTTACCCTGCGACCAGGTAGTTGCAGACAGCAATAAGGTCTCCCCTTTGCCTTTCTTTTTCCAGCCTGGACAGACCCAGCTCTCTCAGCTTCTTCTTGCTTACCATGTACCCCAGCCCTGACTAGACTGGTGGCCCTCCACTGGGCTCATGCCAGTACGGCAGTATCTTTCTTGTACTAGYGTGCCCAAAATGAACACAATACTCTAAAGGCAGTCTCACAAGTGCTATAGAGAGGGGAGGGTCACTCCTCTAGAGCTGCTGGCTGTAGTTTTGCTAATGCAGCCCTGGATGCAGTTGGCTCTTTGCCGGAAGGGCACATGGCTGGCTGACGTCAGCTTGTGCACCAGGACCCCCACATCCTTTTCTACAGAGCTGCTTCCTACACAGTTGGCCCCCAGCCTGTTTCATTATCGGCCCACTGATGGCAGTATGTACACCATTTCTCAAATTATCAATATTAAAACTTTTTTTTTTTTTTTTTTTTAGATTTGAAAGCTCATCTATCCTAGGCCTCACTTGGCCTTGAAGTGCCATGAGTAAAACAGCTTAGGAATGTGAATGTACAGCAAATGTGCTTCCCATTAGCTCTTAATGCCATAAATCTAAAATCCTTGATACTACTGCTAGAGCAGTGCTTCCACTCAGATCTTAAAGAAGCTTTAGACAAGATAGTAAGTCTCAACAGCAGCATACAAGACACTTACTTTTGCGTAGGACAGGCATGTGGTTCAAAGGTCCTGCCCTTGGGCATCAGTATTTTACTTACAATGGAATAATTTTAAATTACATTAAGAACTATAATCACATTCTACTATCATTTACTTTTTCATATCCTCTGCCACTAGAAATAAGCTTGAAGAAAGACATCCAGCCCCAAGTGCACTATTCTGGGAAAGTTTAGATTTAGATGAGAACATTTATGCTCATAACTACATTATTTTTTTTTTAAGCTTAATTCAATATGAATAACTGGTTCAACTTGGTTTCTGCTCATTAGTGAGCAGTTGGAAGGAACTGGTTAATCATTGTTTGCCATCTGCTTTGGAGAATCAACACTGTACAGAACCTTTTCTGCAGCCAATGTAAAACCACAATACACAAAGAGCACTAAAGGAAAATCCTGTTTTCAGCTATATATTTTTCTTTAGTGCACACTAAAATGGTAAATATTTTGTGGTTAACCCCCTCTCACTCTTTGACAGCACTTTCCTCTGGACAGTGGTCTCTGTGGTACATACCACATCATTTAGCAGTCCCTATAAAGGTACAGCAATAGTGCTGTGGAGAAGCATTAGTGGTCTGCTCAATAACAACTGACTCATGGAGAGCCAACCTATCAAACCACAGGGTCACCTTTCAGAAGGAGGTCAGAAGGCTGCAGGCCACATACAAGATGCCACCCRTGGACTTTGCTGTAATTTACATTGTTAGAATAGAAACCTAGAGAAATATTAGCAACATGATTAGTTTCAGCTTCCCCCCCATCTTTCTTCACATATGAAGAGTAAACTGCTCCTGTGCACTCCCCATCAGATTTCCTGGCCAAAAATGAAGGCAGCCCCTTTCAGATATTTGCAGTTCTCTCAGGAAGGCTCTGAATTCTCTAAACCTCTCCAGGCTGTTTTATTAAAACCAACTCTAAGTTCTTCTAAACATACAGGCCAGGACTTAAAATGCCATGATGAGTCAAAAAAAGCGTTTGCCTCCTCACAGAAAAAGTGCAAATGAAAGAATAAAATGGTTGACTATCAATGCTACTTTCTGGCTCATCTTCCCCATCTGGTGGGACTGACAAGAGCTGTGTCATAATTAGAGAGGGAAGGAATTTTTTTTAGATTAGTTTTGGAATCCAGAACCTTCCTCAAAAAATGCATTTTCTTCAAAATGAGGAAAAATATATGTGAGTGATGTAAAAACGTTCCACTTAAACATAGAAAGACTGCTGGGAAAAGGCACTTCATAAACTGAGGTTTTATTAAAATACACATTGCTAACAAGTGGCAAAAATATCAGAAGAAATGCTGAGCATGAGAAAATCAATACTGCTAGGCTCACTCTCCTATCAAAGATCTAGCACTGGGGGCCATAATTCAGGTTATTAAAGTCTTTTTTCAAGATTGATTAAAGTTCATTTTAGTAACATCAGCAGGGAACCCTGGCTTCAATGATCTTAATATTGAGAGTGCTAAAGACTGCAGTCTTCCAGCAGAAAATAAAAGTGTGTTCCTCTAGGCCTTCTTGCAAATACAGAACTCACAGTGTATTCAATCATTTGAAAGGCCTGTCAGTGAAAAATATTTTTCCTTTAAAAAACCTCATAAAAAGAACATTGGGAAATGTTCCTTCTGACTTCTTCTTGCTCAAGCCATAAACTTTAATCATCCTCCTTTTCTTTGCAGATCTCCTGGGATATGTAACAACTGGGGAGACATACCCTTGCAGATTCTGCCAATGGTTTGTAATTTGAGATAACTGGTACCAACAGAGGTCTTAAAAGGAGAACATCCAGTAAGCCTTTGGAGACTTCAGGGTTCAGGACCCAGTATTGTCTAATGTGTACTACGGGACTTTCTGAGAGTACTGCTGGGAGCCCCCGTCTATTACAGCTTGCAGCAAGAGAAAGAAAGATTTAATGAGAACAGTTCACAGAAGAGCTGCACTGTCTCCCAAAAACTCAGCAAAAGAAGTCTTTGGAACAGAGAAGAGAGTAAGGTGGGAGGGAGGAAGCTCCTTTGGGTATGCAGAAATTTGAGAGAGCTGGATTCATTTCACAACTGTACCACCTATTTCCTTCATGATCCTGGGCAAATACTTGGGTCAGGTTTTCAGAAAAATAAGTTCAGTTCTCCTGGCTTCTTTAGATGCTAAAATAACTAGTCAGACTTTCAAAGGCAAACTGCAACCCGGCTGTTGGTCTCCCTGAAAACATTACAAGATGAGCTGACCCATGCTGAATGCTTTTAAATATCCGGCCTCGACTGTTGAGGCTATACATCTTAAAGTATTCACATCTGTGCTTCGCTTCCACACCTGTAAAGTATTATGTTCCTACCTCTATGAGCTGAGGAAAACAGATTTGTAACGTGCTGTCCTGGTTCCGGCTGGGACAGAGTTAACTCTCTTCCCAGTAGCTGGAGGGGGTGCTGTGTTTTGGGTTTGGCAATGAGAGGAACATTGATGGCCCATTGATGCTTTGGTTGTTGCTGCGTGGTGCTTGCACCAGGACTTTTCAGCCTCCCATGATCTGCCAGGTGCAGGGGAAGCTGGGGGGGAGCATAGCTGGGGCAGTTGACCCAGCTGGCCAATGGGGTATTCTATACCATGTGACATCATGCTCGGTATAAAAACGGGGGTGGGGGGGCACTCTTGTGTTCGGGACACGCGGTTTCGTTTGGGACACGGGGTTTTGTTTGGGACACGCGGTGGGTGAGCAGTTGCATTGTGCATCGCCTGCTTTGTATATTCTGTTATTGTTGTTGTTGTTATCATTGTTATTATCACTGTTCCACTTCGTTTTATTTCCATTATTAAAGTGTTTTTATCTCAACCCGCGACTTTTCCTACTTGTGCCCTCCCGATTCTCTCCCCCATCCTACCGGAGGGGGGGCGGGTGAGCGAGCGGCTGCGTGGTGTTTAGTTGCTGGCTGGGGTTAAACCACAACAGGTGCATGAACCAGCTTTGAGAATCTTCAGTGATAAGATCATATAAACACGTAGACTGATACAGGGAATCTGTTTCCTGGGGACCCATCTCCTACTTCTGGCTCTGACAAGAAAGAAACTGTGATTCTACAAACCCCAAACTCATGATCATGGGATGCCACAGATGCCAGGGTAGGTTGCTGCAAACTCTGCAGGGAGTCTGGCCTTCAAGCCAGTCACAGGAATGAGGAGGGCACTCTTCACTCCTTTCTTTAACCAAAGACAAGTGCCCCCTCTAACATGTGTCTGTGTTGAGTTCAACTGTTTGCTGTGCAGGTTATTATTATACAGTACCTAATTATAAAGCACAGATATTTAGATCAAGATCTGACTTCCCTTGCTAAGCTCAGCAATGTTCTTTGACATCAACAGGATACTTAACCAAACAATTCAGATCCTGGTTTTGAGAAATTAAGACTATGTCAATACGGACATCTCAATATATCCTCAAACTCCTAAAGGTGTCTTAAAATACCCTGCATTTACCATAACGGTCTCTAGCTTACTTAAAATTTAACTAAAACATTTGCACTTGGATGTGTTAGGATTAATGGACCCACTCTCAAGACCAAACTCCTGGCATTCCAGATCACCCTTGTAGCATTCCCTCAGAAGGAACACAGTGTTTCCTGAACTTATTTTTCCAGGACTATTTGGAAACACTTTAATTCACTGCTTATTAGGGTGAGATTGACACAGGTATTGACCTGAAATACCTGCAAAAGTTCTCTCTTTCATCGCTCAGCTGGGTCCAGCAGAAGCTGCAAGTCAAAGGCCTTGCCAGAAGGAATTTCACACCAACAGACTCCACATTCTGCAGCCATTTTTTCTATGAAATTGCTACATTTGATAAGTTTGATTTAAAAGACCCATCAGGAAGACGTATCAATAGTTTTCTGCAGACATGTAAGAGTAGAGGGAAAGCAGATTATTAATGCTAGAGTATCACCCTTAACCTGGGCAGAAATCAGGCACAATAAAACACAAGGTGTGGGCAAGTACTTTCAGTCTTTATCTATGCCAAGACACAGCTACATAGGGCTGCACTCTTGTAGACACAACCCAGGACAGACATAAGAAGTCTATGCGCTGATTTTTTACTATCGATATATCCATATGAACGTTTTTTGGTTGAGGATCATGGATTTTTTATATACATTTTCCATAAAAATCAACAGCCTTTCTCTAGCGTTCAACTCATTATCCACAGGCCCCACATCACCACATCAACATTTTATTTGAAGTATCAGTGATAGCATCCCATCAAAATTTAATAGCCACTTTCTATAACTGAAGCTTATTAACTCTTGGTTTCGCCTATGCTAAGGTCTTTCCTTCTCCTTTTAAAATTCTAATGATATTAAAAATAAAATACCTTTCTACAGCATGACTCAGAAATGCATAATATTCCTTTCTTCAACTCATGGTAAAGGAAACAGATACAAGCAAAAGCAAAAAAAATTCTCTATTCCAGTCTATAGCTTTATACTGAATCTTGAGTGTCAAACGAACAGGGCTTTTAAGGAAAATGTCAACAACTGTAACAGTTACATAAGATATAGTTAGAAAAATATTTTGCAAGGAAAAATGACAGTTTCTGTCACTTGAGAAGATGATTTATACTTCAGTTTTAGAATGCAAGCAGCCAACATGTGACCTGACATTTACTAAAGGAAATCAAAGAGACGTTCAGCAAGATTACAAAAGGAAAAGCATTAATGGTCCTRTACCAGCAGTTCCTCTCTGTACTACAGAAAGATCTACATAGTCTTCCTCTCAACATTATGCAAAAAAATAGAAAGAGAGGTCACAATAACAGATCTCCCTTTTGGCATTTTGTGCTAACTTGCTCAATTTACGAAGGCCATCTGGTGCTGTTTATGCTGGCCTTTTTGCATTGTGTCTCATGTTGTTCTTTATGGATGAGCATGATTCACGGTTCACATTAACTGTGTGTTTTAAGTTACTTTGCAAGAGAATCTGATGGTTAAAACTGCGCATAAAGAATGTACAGCTGTTGATGTACACATTCCACACATGACAGAACAYAGTGAAAAGGATAGCAAATGCAGGGATGTCCAAATAGGAAGGATGGCTGGTCAGGTGAGCTGGCTTTCATTGCTGGCTCTATTATATACTTTCGGTATGACTTGAAATGATTACACGAGCCCTTTGGGGCTCAGTTTTATCACTTGTTAAATGGAGATCATAATTCCCTATCTCACGGTGATACTGTGAGGCTTATCTATTAATGGGTTCAATTCAATGCTGGGCAGATGGTCAATACAAATTTTATGCATCGCTGAAGTAACATTTAACCTCAGAACTTAAGTGGCATATAGCCTTGTGCCAGTCTCTTAGCAGTCACTGTATAAATATTATACATTCACATTACTGAAAATATTGGAGACATGAGTTGTTAATAGTGCTGATTTTGCACTCCTCAAGTTACAAATCTACAGGATGACAAATGTAAAAGAACATATTCTTTAAATGCAGTGCAAAACAGGTACTAGCACATCTCCTTGTAATGGTTATAAATGACAAAGAAAAGAGAAAACAGTTCAACTCCTGCAGTACAGTGATTTAAATGAATCCATGAAATGATTACTTTAAAGTCTCAAGAATGACCATTGATAGTGTCTGGAGGGATTTCAGTTTGGTATTGGGAGAAGTGTTGTTTTTACTGGCCTCTGCCAAAAAACAATTCATGAATGTGACTGCCATTTACCTGTAGAAATAAAGCTACAATTCAGCATAGCAACGAGTTTAAAGGTGTATCTTAAAGACATTTATAAAGATATAAATACTTACTTTGCTTACTCTGGCAATCAAACAGAAGAAAAAAGTTCTTTTCAAAACATCTTTTTCAAGGTTTCTGAGGACTATTTTTAAACTTTATTGCCAGAAGTAATCTACCATGAAGACCTAAGCACCAGCAAGAAATGAATCTCCAGTGTGATTGCTATGCATACCTTGTCATTTCCTCTKCACAGATGACCAATCTTCACTTCTTTCATCTTCTAACTTGGTTCCCCAGTAAGTCATTCTTTCTGTTTCAAAAAAGAAARAAGAARAAATAATAAAATTTATATGTTATCATTATGAGGGAAAAAAGTGAGAAACAGACATACAGATATTAAATGCAGGCCTTCCAAAGTCTTTTCTGCAGGTGAGGGAATGTGCTTCAGTAGAAGGCCAGTGTCCCACTTCAAACTTATTTTGAAAGCGTTAATCAAGGGTAAGCAGGGCATGAAAGGCACTGCGTAGAGGGATGACTTYACCCTCAGGGAAGCACTATGACTTCAGATTTCTGAGACTACTCAATTTAGCTGCCACAAACCTTGAAAGCTTCAAGTAAAAAAAGTCTCCTCTACTTTCACAGCCAAACAATTTTAAAGAAAAGTTACCAGAAATTACTATACCGATTGGTAGTAGAAAGATTAACTGTGCTCAGACTAATCAACGAAGCATGGACATCAACACATCAGGTATGAATTATGCATAAAATGTAGTATTCAGCAGTTTAGTCTCAGTAGCCAGTGATACATTTTTTGATAACGCATTTATGTCAGTAATACCTTTGCATAGGCTTTGTAATCATAGTTAAATACAGAAACCACTAATTACATATAAAAATATATACAGTATGGTGAAATAACAGTTTTTGTTTTCTTGTATTGTGATAGTGATAGAACTACGGGGAACGTGAAACAACACTAGATAAATTATTCTGGGTCATCCCAAAGAAGTGATGCTATGACTGTCCTCTGTCTATTCATCAGACCGCATGCTAAATCTATTCACTCCTTATCGCTTCTAGTTTTCTTCAGCTAATTCTGCTGCTGTTTTTTGAAGAAAGATTACTTCTGTCGACAACATCCTTAAAATTTGTATATATGCAACAGCCCATCAAATCTCCTTGGAATACTGTCTTCCTCCAACAAAAGACACCTCCCATTTTGGCATTTCTCAATCTGTGACCATGATAATATGCAAGTGCTTCACAACTCCTGTTGAATGCTACCCTCACAACATGACAGTAGAAAAATTATTGCCTTCATTTATAGAATAGGGAGATAAAGAGACAGAGAGAGGATACAGCTTGCTTTAACTGTCTAAATTAAGATGATAGAATCATATATAGTGTCAGTAGATACAGGTTCCTTCAGGGAGAAATCGGTAGCACGTATCTAACATAGGTACCCTGAAGCAACCCCTTAGGAGCCTCTCTCTTTTCCTCTCTCCATGGCAGCAAATTAGGAACAACAATTACCTATACATGCACCTAAATTAAATCTCAATGCAAGTGAATATTCTCTTCACTGGAAGTCTAAGAGCAGAGTCTTATAAAGACTTAAGCATCCAAAAAATTAAGTTTGGGTTACCCACTGTGAGATACCTGGCCTTGGAATGAAATACAGTAAGACATCAGAGTTCTACACACAATCTACAAGGAGAGCTGAAGACTTCAGACTGGTATTCCCACGCCTGGATATCAGACAGGTCTTCATACCAATGCCTATTCACTCCTCATTCCAATCCTCTCTTTCTGTGAAGATATCAATCATGTTAATGTTATGGCTATTATAAGCTTTTCTTTTTCCCCCTATGTCCTGAACTGATTTTCTGTTTTCGTTTCCCACCTGTTTCAGTATTGCTTTTTCACTCCACAGTACACCTTTATACTTTTCCCAAATTTTTCCTTTGGTAAGATTTTTCTCTCTTTTGTTGCTGCTTCCATAGTTCACCTAAGTAGTAGAATAGTCTGGCTTATTTTTCTCAAAGCCACCATCTTAGCACTGCTTTATTTTGCTTTAGTGGTGAGAAACCAGCTCCTCTTCTTCTGCACCTTTGGTGACATAATACTTCCCCCTCTATTTAACTTACTCTGAAATGTGCCAGTACATCTGTGTACCATTCTGAACGGCTGAAAGAATTTATTTTAAATTGTCGCTCAGTTTATTAATAAAGAAGAAAAATGCATGTGTATATTTTTCCTTAAAACAGAATATAGGTACTGTACAAAAATGTACACGAAAATAATCTTTAGCCTCAATGAGACATGTGGCCAGTGGGAACACACAGGCAGAAAAACGTCCAGACACAAGATGGGATAGAAATGCTACAGATAAACAAACCCTTCAAACCTGACTGCCGTAAAGCTGTATAAAGAATATGTGTTGATACAGTGCCATATTGAGATTTTATAGACATGGTTTTCAGACTATTCCATTATTACAGTAGGCTACAATCCTGCAGATGCTTAGACATGAAGAACTTTACTCAGTCATGTCAGTGTTTTCATGACTGAGTCTTAAATTCCTTCTCCAGAGAGTTAATAAGAAAACCCTCACTCTTAGATTTATCATAGAAGAGCAGCAGTTGCCAGCTATATTTCTGTTGAAACATGAGAACGTACAACAACAAACACCATATTAAACTTGCATCCATTTTCTGAAATGCACTATGCCCATGCTTCAAAGGGCTTCGAACTTAAATATGAAATTCAAATTAAAGATGTGTTTATGCATTGTTCTGAATTGGGACATTACTGAACATCAGATATATTGTTCCCCAAGCAACAAATATGACCTTCTTTAGCAAGAACTGTATTTTAACACTGTGAGTAAAAGCAGAAAGAGAAGGCAAACAGCAGGAGCGTGTTAACTACAGTATTTGAGATGGCAAAGTGATAAAGCCTGAGAGCCAGAGAACTAACGATAATGCATCTCTAGTACAGAGAGTAAAATTGTCCTTTGTACTTAATATCTACACACAGAGATAGCTGAGCAAGTCTACATGTAGTTTTAGCCAAAATCACAGAGCTGGTGGTTCCTCACTAATCCAATGCACCAAAAAAGGATGCTAAAGATAACCTCAAGGATTAATGGCTGACAGTGGAAATCAATGTACCTGTTTTAGCTTAACCTGAGTATATATTTTTGAAGGCCAATGGGATAAGCCACCCTTTTACCATGGCAGGTTTCAACACAACAGGATTGCTGTTTTAACTCATGATTTTTTAAATGTAATTCTTACACATAATGACAGTGGTGCAATGCAAAACGCCAAATGTTGTATAACTGACACGTAATGTCCACTAAAATGGAAAAGTCACAGTTCACTGCATAGCAATGCAAGATGTTTACTTTATGGAAAGAAAGGAGAAATTATCCTTCTAATTGATTAAAAACCCCCAAAACAATGTGACTGACTGGAACCCCATTGCTGGTTTTTTTGACCACTTGAACAATAGCATGCAAGTATTTTTTTGAGGACTTGCCGCCAAGAGCAGTAGGTTTGAATCTACATTACCTCTTAGCAGACCTCCAGAAAGTGGAACTCCATTGCCCCACTTCTACGTGAATTATTTCCTCCATGCAGCAAAACATTAGTGAGCTGTAATTTACAGCAAGGCTTAACTAGACTATTGTGCTAATTGTCACAACTTTTACAGGTTCTCCTTCCCTCCTCCCCCTCCTCCCTGTACCAGTCAGACTGCTGACTCATCTTTCTTGAGGAGTTTTAACATTTTTCCTCTCCGATATTCAAAGACCCCTGTGTATGCCACCTGATTCATGGACTGAAAATATTTACTTTTCTTAATTGGAAAATCCGAGATCTGAAACTAGCAGCAAATTCCTACAAAGACTTAAAAGCACTTGCTCTGAGTGGTTCTCTTTAGGGAAATATTTCCTTTCAGAAACATACCCACAATACTAACATAGCGTATAGCAACTAGGTTTCAATAATGTAATATATCACATCAAACTTTCCAAGAGTCACTTCCTTATTGATTGTCTTCCTCCAACTAACTACTACTAAGAATACCATAAAAAATTCCTGAACTTACCCAACTAATAGCACTCATATAAAACAATCAAACACTCATTTCTGCTTCACATGGACCAAAGCATTTGTTCACTGAGACATATTGTTAAAAAGCAACCTAACTACAACTGGAAGTACAGGCCTATGCTGCCCATTATGGAGATACCACCTCTACCATCATGACCAGACTGGAGTTTTATTCCTTTAAATGGTTAACTAATACTTGCTATCTTGAAATAGGAATCTGATTGAACAAAAACTGATTTGAGCTCTAAATGGTCCCTGAACAATCTAGTGTCCTCAGTGTTAGCTTGCTGGGTCTGATATTTTTCTTTTTTAACTTTATGAACTTTATTCAACGTTGAAGAAAAGAAGGGAGTATCTCCTAAATATATCTTGGAAATCTGTAACTCATTTCTGCTTCACCTGTTCAAGATAATCTTGGTGGAAGTAAGAAAACATATGAAAAGCATAAAATAGCATTTGTGGTCAAATGCAGTTACATGACTGACACTTCAGAGGTGAACCCTACTAAAACGCAATGGATTAGGCTGAAGTAGGATCTCCATGAAGTGGCACCACTAATCTCATTTTAGGAAAGTGTTGGCTATGAATAGTTTTTGGAATAATTTCATATTTGCCAAAAGACATCCTAGGCGTGGTAACTACAGCTACTTCCTATGCCCATAAGCTCCACAGTCTGACTGCGTAACTTTACTAAAACACTTCTATGCAAAATGCAAATTTTCATGACATGATGCTACTTCAAGCAACAACAGTAAATTGCTTCGCCAAAGTCCTCAAAACACCTGAAAAGACTAAAAGAATGGGGTTTATGCTGAAGTAATATGGAAACAATCAAGGCAAATCAAAACCATTATGTAAAGAAGCAGGTTACTAAAAATAACTAAGAGTTAGTTATTGATTGTATTTGAACAATCTTGTATTTACTGTCATTGAAGATGAATCCTCATACAGTTAGATCATTTGCAAACCGCTGGAATCCGTGGACTTAACTCCAGACTTGTCTGGTGCTTGACAAGATGCACTGTGCAGGCCCATATGTTACAATATGTTATTGTGAATCCAATCATACAAATTGCAGGTTTTAGCATAAGAATGCTCTGGCCTATGGCAACTATAGTCCAGGGTGATTTTCCACATGCAGTGTGACTAACCTGAATAACTCCTGCCTATTTATTCCATATACATACCACTTGTATTTTTTTCCATAACTACAGTCTACTAATCACTGCTGGAAATAAGACAGTAGGCCAGACAGACCCTTGCTCTGGTCCAGACTGTTAATTTTTAAGTTCTTCGGATTTTTAACTAAGGAGACTGTGTTTCTCAAAATTTTGTTTAATATACATGCATATTGAAATTGCCACATACTTCACAGGCTACAATAATTCACAATCAAATGCTGCAACATAGTATGGGCGGGAAGACTACCACTGCAGATGGAGAAGTGCTGGAACTGAAGTATAGCTAATTCAGTTCCTCCAGTGTCTCTCTGATTCACTGCAGCCCATTTCACACTAGAACTGCCGCCTACTGTTAGCCATCAACAGCGAGTGCGAGGATTCATACCTTACTGAAAATTTCCATGGAAGAAGCACTGGAGACAAAAATAAAACACAGACATTATCAACTGTGCATTGTGAAAACAGTCATGAAAACTGTGAATGCAATAGCAGATGTGCCTGCTTACAGAAATTTTGCTCCACGCTGGACGTAACAGGAGGCACACGACTACCCGCGGGGCGTCCCCCGGGACCGACCGGTGTGCAGCTGAGAGCCTGCTGCCGGCTTCGGCTGAGAGCCTCAGAGCATCACTGCTTTGCAGCTTCTTCGGACCTGCTGGGGGGAACGATATACCTTCCTGGAGAGCCATGTGAAGCAAACTTACTGCTCTTCTATGCAAAATACGGCAAGGGCCTAGAAGAAGTACTGACACACATGATTCCCAGTGCATAGGTCGGGAAAACCAAGCTAGGTAGCCAGAAAGTACGCGGTTCAGTGGGTATGCTAAGGTTTTGTTCCTGTGCTGAATCGGCAGCTGTATCTGATACTGCTTTTGATCCTTTTTTTTTCTTTAACAAAGAAGATATGTAACTTTTGAGGTAAACCCGTACTCTGGAATGTGCTGAACAAATATTTCATAAAAGGGGAAAAGTTTATCTTAGAGCCATTTTGCTGTCAAATGATTTATTAGAACTCAGAGCCAAAACAGGTAAAAGCCCTAAGGAAGAGCTGTATCTTTCAAATAATTCAACTCGAAGAGGAGTTAAACTCTACACAAATACAGGAGGGTTGGAGTCTGGGAGGAAGGTGAGGAGCAGAGTTTTGCCAATCAAATAAAGACTTCCCACACATATGTCAAAGCAATTCTCTGCATCAATACCTGAAAAAGGAGCAGGCCTTAAAGAAATGCACACTTAAAGAGGCTACTTAATGCAYACTTAATGAGGTTACTTCTGAATCACGAAGTCTGGATTAGCCAATGAATCTTTCAAACTATCTAACTTGAAAAATAGCGTTTGGCAAAGCCCACTGACATCTGCCACAACTTTATTTAGCCTTCTACATTCCCTGGAAGTACTGCATACGAGTTGCTCTGCAGCACCACACTAGAGCAACTGCAGACAGAAGGGAATGTAGACAGACATGCAAAGTGTTTAAAATAGGAAACACAGGCTCTGTGCTGGGGGCTGGTATATAACAGGTGTATATATATTGGGAGCTTATATTAATGAGGCTTCTGTTACACATGTACAAGGCTGCCCGCAGCCTTTTCAGAAGTAGATGGGTATTTTGGTTAAAGTCAGACAGAGTAACCTCGTAGTAACCTCTAGTCTGGCTCACAGCCACTAGGGAGGACTCTGAAGGACTGTCCCTTGGTGCTGCATTGATTAGATTTCTTCCTATAATACATCCAGTGTTTTTGCCCAGTAAACCTTACTAACAACTGAATCAAGAATAAAGAGTGAGAGGGGAAATAAAAGCTGATCTCCATGCGAAAATGGGCCATAAAATTAACAAGGTTCTCAACATCAAGTAATTCTGCCTGCTCTATTGTGGCCAGAAAATCAGAGCCTGTAAAATACATAAGCAAGCAAGGAGGAAAAAAAAAAAAAAAAAAAAGCCAGAATTTATACAACATCAAAGTCGAATATTTAAACACACAACACCTAAGAAATTTAAATGCTTAACTTTCCCTACTAACATTTAAATATTTCCTTGTCCATGTATTGTACATGCATCATTTTTGGACGCTAGTTATGTTGGCAAACGCACTTTTCCACTATCTTTTATGGTGCTGTGGAAATGTTAATATACAAGTTTCCTAATTTCCCTGTCTTGCAGCGTCAACAGTGCATAGAAAGCACCTTTACAAAAACAAACAAAAAAGCCACACACTCTTAAATAAAATGTGGATGATAAACTGGGACATAACAAGCCTACAGTGGAGTAATTCTTTTTCTAAGAACATTGGCATCAATGCACTGGGGTACTGTAATCCCAGAACACACTCTAATCTCGTTGCTGGATGCTGAAAGCGCACCGTCGTCGGTTGGACTGTGTGGCTGATTTATTTCAGTGAAGGCAGTCTGAGCCCGTCCAGTAGGAGACATTTTGAATGTACAATACTTCAATTACAATTGTAAACAACCTTTCACAGAAAATTTTCACGTGAATGAGAATTTGCAAATGCAAAGATTGAGCACAACAGTCTCTCAGACTTGCTGAATTCTTTAATGACTTTTCAGTCTTTTGCCTTTTGCAGCATGCTAATCTGCCTCCTCCAAAGATAGCTGATTATTGTCTATACGAAAGTCTGGGCTGGTAGAAATCAGGAACCTGCAAAGTTTGGTGGTGGATTACCAGTATTTTCTGCTAGAATGATTCTTAGTTGCTAAAAAAGAAACCAAACCCCAAATCATCGTCATTGGAAAGACAACTGTAACACTGAACGTTCCAAATAAACAGCCCATTCATTTAGAAAGGAACACCACTTTCTATCAATAATGAATCATCTAAGCTCTGAATAACAATTATAACACTCACCTACTTAGTAATTCATGTAGGAAAAACTATGATCTTCCTAACGTAAACATAACCTACTACCAAGTATTAAAGTAGAAAGGATGAATAGGATTGTCATGACTTCAACTATCCACACTGCATGATAAATGATAAAGTAAGTAAACTAAGTATTTTGCAATATTTAGAGTAAGATAGGAACATAGTACATAGGATTGCTTTAATAAAGCATCTGAGAATACACAAATAATTCATTTATATCTTCTCTAATAACACGAGTGCTCTCAGAATGGTCTCTTATCCAAAAATGATCAATATAGACAGGAAGACTAGTACAGCATGCAATGTAATTTTTAAAGGTTTATAGCTGTATCTGGATACCAGACTAGATCTTACGTACATCTACTCAAGCTACATATGGGACCCGATGAAGTAGAAGCAAAAAAAGCTACATGAAAACAGGTGTCAAAGGGAAACAATGGTAATGACTTTTGAATATTGGCATTTGTTTGAGGTCTTCTCCCTGAGATCTTTTAAATGACTCTGGTAATGTCAAGAAGCAATAATCAGACAAAAAATACCCAAGTAAAAAGTCATCACCACAAGAAGCCTAACACAGCTGGTGCTAAATGTTAGTAAGCCTTTTCGCTGCTGGAAACATGGGCACTGCAATTTTTACAATTTTGTTTAAAAAACTGATCTGATAATTTCTGACCCTTTGACATYAACTATGGGAAAGGAACGAAAGCTGGCCATTCACCTGGCACTAGCTTACATTCCTAGCCACTGCTGATCTTAAAGTTCTTTTGAGTGTCCAAACACTGTGCAAACTAATTGCTTGCAAACTACTTGCAAGAATTTGCAATCTAGAGGAGAGGAGAAAGGTCTTACTTAAAAATCAAAAAAAAAAAAAAATCAATTACAAAATAAGACCAAGCATCTTCAGGAAAGAAAATGAGATTTTTCATGGAGGTTCTTTATGTGTTTTGGAGCTTAAAACAATTGTGTAGTAAATATATGATACATTTTGCACAAATGGAACTTCAAATATTCAAATACAACTTAAGTTTTTGAGTGCCGTGCCTTTCCTATATCCAACATCTCCTTTTCAGAAAAGGCTCAGAAAAGAATCAGATGCTTGATATCCTTCACTGTGATAGTCTGTCCTCTGCCATTCAAACAAGCAACGCATGGAACTGTAGGATGAATTCCAAAACATGCACTAACAACATACCCTGCTAAGAGGCCTATTAAGTCTTTCATTTATGCCATAGGTATTTAAGTATGATGAACTAAAAACATATATACTTATAAATTTATCTGACGTATCAATGTGCAATAAGTTACAAAAGCACGAGTATCAGCATGCTTTTAAGAAACCTCTGAGAAAGGCRGTTTCATACAGAAACGGAGACTGCAAAATTTTGCAGGGTATCTACACAGTTTTGCGTCCTCTCCACTGCCCCAGCATTTAGGGAAACTCTAGGCCTTTCCCTGGCTTTGGGCAGAACAACAGTCAACAGGCCGCCTTAGAATTACTGGAAAGCTGCGGACCTCAGCTGAGCGATCCCAAAAGAGAGTTATTAATCYATTCAGCTGTAAGATGCATTGTTCATATGTGTGCTCTGCTGTTGGAGTACATCATGTCTGCTATTGTAGAACTGGAGTATTCTGGCCAGCATTGTCCTCCGAAGTTCATTATATGCTCCCATGTGCCATGAGGATAACAGAAAGGACAGTGCAAGTCCCACTTCCCTTTCAGTTTCTTTGTCAACTCCGAATACAGTTTGCGACGTTATACTAATGAGACGAAGCAGGCCATGGAAGGTATGTGCAGATAACTCGCCCCCAAGCACTTTAACTACCACACAGAGAAGTCTTCCTATCTCCTTSGAGCATCTGTCTACAAGCCACACTCTTGTGGCTCACACACAGTAATCTGATGTGCAAGAGTTCAACTAAAAATAGATGGCAATAAAGTGCTGCCAAAAGAGGTGTCTGCTCTAGATCGTTCCACCAGCAAATGGTGTTCCCAAAAACTATGTGTGGAACCCCGTATGGCTGCTTTCCAGATGTCAGCAATGCAGACGCATCTCAAGGAAGCAGTGGAACATGCTTGCTGCCTATGAAAATGAAATGTGTAATGGGAAGGGACCTAGCGGACCAGAAAAACCACAAAATATAAGCCCTCGTTATTGCCACTTTAAAAAAAATCCTTTGAGATATTGCTTAAGATATGGCTTATCAAAGCCGTAAACATTTTAAAGAAGTCTTGGCATGAATGTTTGTATTATGCTTGCTGAGGCAGCTGTCTCTAGGAAGGATGTATTTATATGTAAAAATCACAAAAATACGCTATTACAGGTATGAATGCATAAGGCTAGGAAGTACTATCATAAGCTGCCTTGTAGTTCCAAGGTGGTTATTTTGAATTAATGGAAAAACACTTATTAATCCCCCAAGGAACACAGATGTCAGACACTGAGTAAAAAATGCTCTTCTGTAAGAGGAAAGCAAACCTTATTAACTCCTAGTTACACCTTCAGAGAATTGACTGGAAATCCAGATGTCTTATCACTGTAACCTATGATCGGAGTCCAGATCACTTGTGCCTTTGTCTCCAATTTCACCTCAACTAAACTTGCTTTGCATTGGGTAATTTTTTGTTACATAAATACCTATTTGTGAAGGCTACTGTTCAACTGAAACCGAAAATCTCTTTCAGAACTTCCCCCTTTATTTATTGTTGGGGCAACTAGAATCTTTGAAATTAATTCATAATTCACGTGAGATGATTTTGGGCACTTTTGGCCCAATGCGATGGTCCTACCAGTTTAATGACTGAAAACATCACTGTTCCTTGCTTGATCCTTTAAAAAAAACCAAGGCCTTTGATCAATACAACGGGTGAGAGTCAGTCTCAGAAAATGAGTGACCCAAGAAAAAGCTCACTCATGAGAAAATCCACATGGAAGTGGAAATATAGGTAATATACTTATAGAGGTACGCTCTCACTGTAGTGAGAGCTGGAATATGGTGCTGATACTTTTATATTCAAGTTGTGTTAAAAATCCTCCCAGTTAATACACCGTTAACATGACTGAGTCATGTAGTTCGCATTTTTATCATTAACAACAGATAGGTATATTTGCAGCATATTGGAGGAACTTCAAAGTAATTTATAAGCACTAACAATAAAGAAGCATTAATCCTTATTTTGCAGGTGAAGAACACATGTAGAAGACACTTCTGTGCTTTTGTGTGAATCACTGTGGCAGAGGCAGAAACTGCACTTAATTACCTACAACCTCTATGACATCTATATGAACAGCTTTCTGAAAGAGCATGGTAGGCATAAGAAGCTGTCCTGAGAAGAAAACAGAAAGAAGCAATTTTCAGTGTAATCCTCTTAAAAGAAAGTCTAGCATCTGTATGCAACTCCCACCTCAAAAGCCGAAACCAAAACCCAACAAAACCCAAGAACAAAACAGCACGTGCTGTATTGCTAGAGAGAACTTTAGTCAGGTGGGGCAATTCCTCTGTCCCTCCTCGCTCCGTCCGTAACAGCAATCCCCACCTGACCATCAGTCTTGTTTGGAGGACTTACTCCCCGTTACGTAAGTCTAGATTTTTCTTGCAGCTTTGAGATTTCGCTGTACCTGTATGGGTGAGAAAGAAAGGAAGAACGACTCTACAGAAGGAGTTTCAGATGCTTTATTTTTACTGCCGTACACACCGTTTTCTGAGGTGTTTGGCACTAAGGGCGCAATGTATTAAAATGATTGATTGATTGCATTTTAAAAATAGAAGTACTGTTCTGATACTGGGATTAACTATTATCATTAAGATATGGCAGAATTTTAAACAGCTTTGAAGCTGCACCCTACTGTGAATGTAAAGCGTCCTTCCCCATCCCCCCTTGCCCACATTATACACACAAAACAGAGTTTTTCATAAAGGCAGCAAGTAAATGCCACTAACTTCACTCCGCACACAGTGAGTACTGTATCCATAGGACCACACTAACAACTCCATAGTGTCCTTTCAACTCCCGTCGTGCATTTTTAGTTTGCTTTCAGCAAACTTGTAGCCTCCCCCCCTTTTTTTCTAAACAACATTATGTGTTGCTCTGTGGGAGAAGCTTAATCATAGCTATTTTGAAGGTTCTTATTTTTAAAAATCCTATATATTCTAGATCAAATCTTGGTTATTGAAGGGGCTGCAACTAATATTCGGAATAAATGGTGTAATTTGGTGGCCCAGTACAGTGTAAGCAGGTTCTGATTCAGAGCTGGGTGAGCGACTGCAGCTCCAGGGAGACCCTGCCAGCAGCATGTTCGTGCCAACAGAAAAGAACAGTTGATGGCATCTACCCAAGGTCAGCTCCTCAAATTCGGGAGCTGGTTTTCTTCCAGACACTGTAAAGTCGCTTGTTTAAATGCAGCCAGTCGGCAACAATTAAGCGTCTAAATAAAACATGCAGATTTTGTACTCCTTTTGAAATCTCCTCCATGCCACGCTGTTTATTTTATATTTCTCACAGTCTTCATTATCCAACAATCAGGCTACAAAATGGCGGTCAGAGTGAGGCAGACATTTTGTAACTGTCTCATTAAAAGCCTAATAGAACAATGAAAATGCGCCGAATGAAAAGAGGCAATCTGAGGAGCCAAAAGGAGCACGTAGCATTGCGATGACTGAGCTTTTAAGCAAATCCTTTATCTTAATTTTGTAGCGAAGTTAAAATAACGCCGCACTGAGAAGCAACCTGACCATATTTTACCCCCGTGCAGGCAAAATGTAGTCTAGCACGGCCCTTTTCAAACACTTTCACTTCGGCGAGTGCAGCCTGTCACCTATCTGAGCAAAGGCTCTTCTGTGCCCCCGTCTACTGTGTGCCATATGGACTCAAGACCACCCATTGACAGTGACTCAGTCGCTATAATCTTAACCACATTCTTGCCTTGAAAGTCCAGACACTAATGTTTTCTATTACAGCTCCAGGAACTTCGCAGTCTTCAGCACAGCTTTTAAAGCACTTGCAACAAAACCAGCAAACGAACATTTAAAGAATGGAGCCTACCTCCACCTCTGCAGATAACTTTTCATTCAAATTTAACTATCTAAAGTGAAATAAGCTAGGGACAGCAAAGGCAGAACAAAGTAATACCATAGCTGATAAAAGCAAAAAACTCCAAGAATTAATAAGCACGTTCCTTTTTTTAATTTTGTGCCCACCAGACTGCTCCTAGAAGTATTAGCAACTGATGTATCCTAAGAAGCAAATATGCAAATCTTCAGAAAAAACTGCAAAGCACATAATACTCATTAAAGATTTAGGTATCTGCCAAATTTCAGGTTTAAGRATTCAGAGATTTTTACACTGTTCCCTAAGGAAAAAAAAACCAAGAACCAAACCTACAACAACTTTTATCACAGAATAACTGTTACCCTCCTATAAATAAAAATGGCTGAAGGAATTTTGCTTACATTTTTTATTGATACAAAATGACCAAAGAGGCTGGGCTAATGTTATATTTGAAAAGGGGATAGAGGTTTATAAAAAAGTCCCCTGGAATTATATAATTAAAAAACTAATCATTATTAATTTTAATGCATCTCTGATTTTGAGGGACTTGTGATATAGACCTTAAACCAACAAAACAGGTAAGGAATAACTACGTAGGCATGCTRAAAATACAGGCATTACACAGATATATTGACGTTAGAAGAGATTAGGCTAAAGCAATGCATCTCTGTTCCCRCTTCTCTTTTCTTACGAAAACTCGCACTCCAGTGTGACGCTGCCACTTGGTATTCAACGAACCAGGTCACGAAACAGGCAACTGAATGGGAAGAAATGGCTGGCACTCAAAAGCTGAAGTTAGGTAACCTTTCCCAGAGTGCAGGTGGCAGAGTGAACCAGCTACCTGGAAAAACAGCCTGGAGAAGCTTATTTTGAAACTTTATCTCTTGGTGGTAAATGGAAGAAAGCCGGTGTGCTTGACTGTGTTGAAAGAAAACTACTCTTGAGCCCCCAGASAGAGCAGGGTAAAGTGTTCTCAGAAAAAGGGAAGAATTTAGCCTATAGTTTACACATGACTGTGACACATTTGCCAGTAACACTATCTCCCTGGGCTTTTACACGTGAGAAATTTCCAAGCTACACACTGCCCCTTCCCTTACAAGCAAGTAAGAGATACAGCAAGTGAAAGGTGATTTGTTTGGGCCACCTAGACCTGTAGTATATATAAAAGGACAGGAGGAGAATTATTACCACAGCCTGTACCCCGGGCGGAGCCGGAGCTGCCCGGGACAGGCAGCCGGGCGATGCTGTTAACGTATGGTGGAGGTCCCGCTCCAGACGGTGCTACAGCAAGCCCTGAGAGAGACGCGCCTGAAGGGTCCAGCTGCTGAGCGACCCCCTCCAGCGCCCGCGGGAAGGCTGTTCTCTTACGACACAATATAGCCCTCTGYGTTTTATGGGAGATGTCATTCCTCTGAGACGTATTTTGCAGCGTCCCGTACCTTTGCGGCGGGGCTAGCGATCTGCCGCGCTGCTGCGGCAGCAGGTGGGACAGCTCTTTCAAAACTYGAACAAACCTGCCAAAATCCGGATGCCTGCCAAGCTTGCTACGCAGACGTTCAAAGGTTACGACCCATTTCTAAACCCACCGATTTAAAAGCAACGTTGATTACAGTTGTCCTTTGCTTTTGTTACAAAACCCCAAAATCGTGGAAAGAATTCTGAGTTTTGTTACAAACCTGAAAACAGGCCAAAGTTCATGAAGAAGTTCCCTAAGSGTCGTGACCCTTCAGAGTGAAACTAACTCCAATCCAAGCTGGGAGAAAAARGCTCGGAGTTAACGTAAGCTTTCACACCGGAAGTGTGGGAAACCYGTGGTTTGACAAGATTTCCTTGCAAAGTCAGGTGAAGTTCAGTGCTTTCTGTGGTGTTTCACAAAGGGTGTCTGGGCGCCTTTGAACTTGAAACTCAAAGCAGAACCCAGCAGCTGCAAACTTAAACACAGCAAGACAAAGATTAAGAAGAAAATGTTTGCATGAGCTCCTGGGAAGCATATACTGAGTTTCACCTGCTGACATTTGGAAAAGCAAAAGTCTACACACCCTACTGTTCAACAATTTAAATAAAAACATTAGGGAGGTAGGGTGGAGGCACAGTTGCATTACACTTTTGACTTTCCTAAGTGAGGTACCTGTGGGTGAACTGCAGAGTCCCCGTTAACATTGCTGCCCACTGCTGTTCTTGCAACTACTCACACAGATTTCTAGAAGTTACGCAGTGCCATCCCCACAGGCTGTATCACAGCCCCTTCTCTAGAACCACCAAAGCTACCAAGGTTGACTTTCAACAACCAGGAGGGAATGAGAGAGAAGTTGGTTCTAGCCCTTAAAYTGGGAGAACTGGAATTAAAAAGACAAAATCATGTGGGTTTAAGGTTTGAAGCAATTTTCTTCAAATAGCACTTTTCAGTCACCTCCTCTACAACTGCAAGCTTTCAAGGCTGATGAAACAAATGGCTTGGAGTCACTTCCGTGAGGGGTATTATATTAGTTCACGACAGTGTGAATCTCTCTGTTATTTGGTGTCTGTTAGCTAGCTGATGCAGAATACTTYGAGCAGCCCCAGTCTTCTGGTCACAATAAAGAGCAGCTTGTAAGCAAGAGGGGGAAAACAGTGTGGAAGAATATCATCCACATGGGCACCAGCGGTCTACAGCCATATAACTTATCAGCTTTGGTCTGCTGTATGTTAGAATAGGAATAATCATATCCTGTAGGGGATTTATAACATCTTATATTTTGAAAGGGCTTTTCTTAATAGCACTGAAAACGGGAGAATCYACACGCAGCGCATACAGTTGTAAGGGGAAAAAGTGAAAATTAATTAGGCATGCAGGAAACAAAAGAAGAGTAAAGGACTGTAAGCAGAAAAAAGAGAAAGGTAAAACAGGAAAGGAAAAATGAGATTATTACAGACAGGTGAGAATACAGATTAAAAAACAACTGGCAATAATTGAGAGAAAGGTTTAGAAGTCATACTGAAAATCACGTAGCGGGGATAAGACGACTAAGCGTGTTAACTATGGCAGATTTCTTTGACACATTTTTTTCTTAAGTGGAGTAAACTTTTTGAGCAGTAAAGAAATATTAGCATTGTTTAATTTTAATTCTACTGTTAAATCACTAGAGAAAAAAACCTAAATTTTGTCAGCACAGTTTTGGTCTTTGAGGTTCCACTTCTTTGGTGAACTATTCCTTAAGCACTTGTAAACGCTGGAATTATATATGCTGATCCTAGAATAATATCTCCTGTGCCCCCAAGTCTCCAATTATCCTTTAACACAGCAAAACTGTAAGAAAATTAACCATTTGTATTAAATGGTTAATCAGATCACCTCAGTGTCACTGCAGCATTTTCCCTAATGTTGTAGTTTCTGCCTATCTAAGTGAAGTTTGGGAAAAGAAGGGCAGAAAAATATTTTGCAGAGACTCACAAAAGTATCCCATCTGGCTGCTTATTATATAGTTCTGCGTCCATTTGTGACAAATCTATTTCCTAATGGAGGAGCTTAATAGTTATATAGACAAGAGAGAGTCAAATTGATACAGTTGTGAGCATGCAAGTGCTGTGGTTTTTAACTGTGAACCTGGATAATACTAATGTTGTAAAAATCATCTGGAATGAAATGAATTAGAGCAACAACAAACCCCAGAGTGCTTTCTTGTTAGTTTAAAAAGTACCGGATTTACCATTATGACCTAATGTATCTCTTCATATACATGCCTCTTCATCATTTATGTAAGACCAGTTGCCGTGACAACTAAAAGAATTGTTTTAATAAAGCCACGTACCCCTATATTTTAAATACTGCAGGTTCCTGAGACAAAGAAATCCACCCCACAACTCCAAAGATACAAAATAATACAACACAAAAAGAAGCCGAGGAAAAAAAGGGAGAACGCTGCACACCGAATGAATTTTGCATGGAAGTGGTATTTCTGGTCCACAACTTCAAGTACAAGCTTACTGCTTATTATAAGCTTTATTACCGACACCTCCTACATCCATAACAACTTCCTTCTGTGTCCCCATGGCAAACTGATCAAAACCTGTGTCTTTTAATTGGACTCCAATAAAATAAGCATAACACAATGCACAATGCGAGTACTGTGAGGATACGGTCTTAAATGCTAAGAGCTCTATACCTACTGAGACCAAGGCATCAGTTAAAATCTGATGTGAGGTAGTGATGAAAGGCTCATGAGGTGCCAAGGGAGAGCGGATCCTGKACATCTGAGCAAACAGTCTTCAAACAAGACTACACAGATGGACCAAAGGAGGTATGTCTTTGCAGGATCAGGCCCTTGCAGTGTTCTGGCAATCCTAAAGTTTACTCTTAATTACAGAGACATGGAAGTGTATTGGTCAGTACAAATAACCAGMGCCTGGTGGGAAATTCTGGGAAGAAAAATGTAAACATCTTGGTTCACTGGAGTGAAATGCTAACTCTCTAAATTCTCCCCGCATGTTGGCATTCTTCAGGTAGGGACTTCTGTGTGCTTTGTGCTGCTCTGGAGTGACTTCTACCCATTCCACAAAGTCAACCAGACCACTAATAGTTAACAGAAAATGTACAAAAGAGAACAATCACACGCTGTCAAGGGAGTTGAAATTAAATATCTCAACAGACATTCCTGTTCATACGACATTCTGGCCAACAGGCTTCCTCAGATACTACAGCGATAACARTACAATTAGTTTTATTATTAATGCTAATTCAACGGGAATTTAATGGAATAATTAGTTCAAATTAGCAATTTCTTTTAGGAATTCTGGGCTGGCAACAGTAACATCTGTCTCTCTGCAAAGCGACAACAGRCAGCTTAAACTTCAGGTTTGCCTCCTCTGCAACATTAGGCATCACATTACTAACCTGGAGCTAGGTAATCATTCTCCTGCCAACCTTAATGAGTTTTCAGCTACCTAAGCGGGCTTCAAACTAACAGGCATGGGTAGTATSATCAGCAGCGTAGCCACTGCAGCATGGTGTTTGCAAGGACTGSTTTATCTGCCTTATAGAAGCTGATCTCTCATATTGCCACATCTAGACAGCGTCTGGGACCCAGACCAGCCAGCCAGAAGCCRGTTTGGGTACGTTCTGCTAAGATATAGTTCTGGCACGGGCTTCAGCCTAGTTCTTACTTATATGACAGTGACTACACCGAAAAACAGTGCTTGGACTACCAGGATGATTTGATTAGCGGCACAGCATGACTGGATTAGCAGCTGATGCACTGTGTTAACTCAAGTTTGAAGTCTCTCGCCACTTCTCTATTGCATTACCAATTTAAACATCGGTAGCACTTGTTCTTCAAAACAGGCTCCCAAAGGACTAGCTGACTCAAGTGAAAAGCACCACTCCACAAAACTAGAGGTTTTTGTGGGTGAATGAAGTTAAGGTCCCAGTAACACTTGAGTTGGGTCTATAGTTAACACTTAGGTGAAGACAGATTTTTATTTTACACATGCACACTCAGAGTTTATAAAATTTTTATGCTCTCTTTCCCCCCCCCCCCCCCAAGTATTTACTTCCTGAAATACTTTTAGAACKGTGTAATTAACACCACGTTTCTGATTTTACATGGAAGGCTGCTTTTTAAAGATATTCTGAAGCATAAATTATGCACAAACTATTCCATATACGTTTTTTACTTTTAAAAGCTTCCCTCTGCCACATTACATATTTTTGAGTAAGAATCACATACAGACTACCTAGTTTAGAATCGTTTACAGGAGTCTTACATTCAAAGTTTCCATCTTTTATTCCTTTGCAACTGTGAAAGAGTTAATCTCACATCTTAATGGAGTTTGCCCTTAATAAGAAAGCATTAAAGCAAGCCAACAATAACAAGCTAAATGAAGGCCATTCTTTTGCCTTTTGTCAATATTTTCATAGTGAGAAATAGATCAAACACAAGATACTTTGTAAGGCTTTTATTTTTTCCCTCTTTGTAAATCATAAATGCTTTGGTATATTTAATTTCAAAATGAGTTCCCTGCGGATTAGGCTAACACGACGGATTAAAAAAACCTTCCCAAACCCTGCAATATCTTAGATGGAAAAGTACACAAAATGTTCTTTTGCTACTTCCCCCTGCTCATTTTCTAGCTGTTCCTCTTTCCCCTACGCCTAAAGACCAAGCTGTCTGCGTTAATCAAAAGTTTCATAGTCCTATTCTGAGACTTCAAAACACTATAACACATATTTTTCTAAATAAATGAAGGATTTTAGACTATATTCAGAGGAAAATACTCAAGTGCCTAAATGTTTGCCACACCACACAGATATAGCTGGCATATTCATGTAGAAAGAGCTAGAAAATTCCCCCCTGCAATATGAACTCAGGCTTTGAAAAGCAGAGGGAATGCCTGCATTTTGTGACAGKCTGCACAGGCACTACTTGGTGTCTGTTTGTGGGAGAATGGTTTGAGAAACGTATCTGAAGACCAAACGGACTGTTACTCTCTTGAATCTGTACCAGTTTTAAACCTTCCTGAGCAAGGTGAGAAGACACTTCTGCCCAGTGAGAGGTATTTGTAAGACCTGACTAACTTTTCCATGCAAGGGCATTGGCCAGACTCTGAAAATATTCCTCTGTAATACCTGCTTGTCAGAGGGCTTGAATGTCCTTTCTCCTGTCCTTCTGCCCCTGCTGGTTATACAYGACCAAGGGCTCCTCAATGGAATGCAGAGTACAGCTGTTAACAACTGCCTTAGCACAGGGACACAAGCCTTCCRTTAATGTAATAGGTTGGGGCTTGGTTCTGCCCCCCCCTTAAATCTGTTTGAGAAGTCCTTTTCCTGGAAAAAGCTTTTGTATAAACTGTGAACTCTGGTCCAGTTGCGGAGGGGAGTGAAGGCAGCAGTGGCAGCGGTGGCAATGAGACAGCCTATAGATGGGGTTATACCATGGCCTCAGAGGGGAGGTCTAGGCTGGACCGCCTCCTCCTTCGTGCAGCTGAATCAGAGAATGGAGTCTAAAAACTAGAAGCAAAAGTGACAGAACAAGCTTTCTGTTTGATARATCATCAACTCTTCCAGCTGGCCCAGGCAGCTGTGATGTCTACCAGCACAAAAAGAGCCCGTCAGGAGAATGCCATGAGAACAGCCTTGGATCGTTACTTCCTTAGGTCTTTGGTGCCCACCCTGGCCCTCATCCAAAGTGAAAGTGTCCCCTCTAAAAATTTTGCAAGAACGGTAAAAGTAGTGACAAATTACTTACAAATGGCATCCTAAGTTTTAACAAATGTCTTTGGAGAGAGAGGCAGGCGTGCAGCATGAACACAAAATAATGAATGCTAACTCTCAGAGAATCCAAAGTCCCAGTTGCAGCTCCCAAAGATTATGAATCTCAGCTTTAGCATGGACGCAGTTTTGGTTACTTACCACGTATTTGAAACAATTGAAGTGGTTTTTTTCTGTGTTTATTTTGGAGCCAGCTATTTTTAAGGTCACAGTCCCTGCTAAGGGAGGAAACTGTGTCTCTAGGGTATTGGGAATTAAACAGAGGAAAGAAAAAGGCACAGAGAAAGTAGCTGCCTTACAGAGAGAACCCAAATGTTTTGTTTCCTTCCTTGTTCAGTCTGTAGTCAAAAAAGAACTTTACTGTAAACATTAACTAATTTTTTAAAAAAAAAACTAATGTAATTCTGAATTTCACAGGAATTCTTTTTTAACTTTTTCCCTCCTGGAATCCCTTCTGATAAACTGCAATATAAAGGGACATTACCACTTGTCGATCGGCTTTTACAGCTTCAGAGGCTAGGCTTACCACTCTCCTGTCTGTGGTGTCTTATGTCATGGGACCTATGTCAAGCCAAATATTTTGTGCATGCAGTGTTCTGACTTGGAGATACGAATAAGGAGGTGCGGGGAAGGCAGCAAATGTTTTGAGAGCCTTGGAAAAGCCAATCAAGACAGAAATCAGCTACTACAGAGGGCACATATTGCGCTGAGACCACAAACTTCTGTGCCAGGAACCAGAGGAAACCAGTGCTGAAGGAATGGTGTGGGAAAGGACGGGAGCGAGCAAACMGAGAGGCTGCGAAGACAACCAAGGCAATTCCACCACAGGGAAGTGCAGAACCTACTGCTATCAGCCTGCGGTCTGCTCTGTCCCTGCTCGAGGAGGTCACACAAGATGTTACCACAGCAAAGCTACACTCCGCATTTGACAAAAGGATTCACTATGAAGTCTTAGGTGTTAAATAATGCAAAAAAGGATCAAAGCCAGCAGCGATATGAAAAGAGGCTTCTTTCATAACTTAATTGCTCATTTGCAAAATACTGATGTTATTTATTTAAGTAACTGACCTTTTTTGATGCGCTGGTAATGTAAATGCTTATGTGTGGGTGTCAGAATATCACGATAATAAAATACTAATACCTTCGATCAGGAGTTACCCAATTTATTTTGTTGGGATAGCATCCGTATAGAAATAGAGCTGTATTGTACCTCACTGAGGCAGGGGTTACAGCTGTTTCTAATTCTGTCCCAGGCTCTGCATTTGCAGAAGAGAAATGCATTTGGATGTATTTTTCAGATGTCTCTTTCTCATGTGCATACCATGAGAAATACACCAAGATTCTGGGAATCCCTCCTTTTAGCTAGCCTCTGCTCTTCTTGTTGTATCCCAGATTATGGTAGATGTCAGGTATGTTCCTCCAACTGTAGTGCCAAGAAGCATTATTTTGAGGTGCACAAGATGTCTTCCGTGGCTCTAATTAAACAGATAAAGCATATACAGGCAGGGAACAGCATGTGCACACCAGTCCAGAGGACATGTAATGTCAACTAGAATTGGTGAGAGAACAGTGTGACTAGAACAACATCAAGAAGGCTAGAAAGTGAAGGAAGACACTCCCATGCCTTAACAGTGGTACAACACTAGACATAATCTGTTCCTTACATACAAAGATGTCAGCAGTAAGATATAATGATTAAGGGAAAGTCTCTAGTCTCTACTTATTACGTAGGCCCAACTGGGATAAAGAACACCAAGAAAGTGCAGCAGCTATTGAAACAGCAGATTTTAAGAAACTCTGGGAAAAAAAGGCCGGGGTGGGGGGGGAGGGGGGGAGTGTAGCGTGGTGTAGATACAAGAGCTCTACAGAGTGGAAAAATAAGGAAGAATTTACCCAAATTATTCTTAGACAGTGTTATTTTGCTGCAAAAAGGGCACACTCTGTCTCACGCCCAGGCGTTATAGTTAGAAACTATCTTTTGTTTCAGTTAGGATTCTCAAATTTGAGACATTAATAAAAATCGGACAGGAGTCCATGACAATATTAAATTTTCTCTTCAGAAGTTGTCTTGTAGATGTATATGCAATTTATCTTCAGGTGATATCTATGTGTTCATATGCAGCCTGACCTGAGTAGGGTACATACCTGTACCCTACTTTCCAGTGACACAAAAGAGCTACACAGCTTTTTCTTTTAATCACCTGCGTAGATATTCTGTAATATACATTAATGTAAGTATGCAAAAATACAGATCAGAACTGACTGCTACTGGTGTGAAGGGAAACTGCGTGACCTCTCAATCCCATTTAAACACATTAGTAGGCTTTAATAAAGTCAAGCAATATTGTTAGCTATAGTAGTACAACTAAACAGTCCTTGAGGTGTAAGAGAACTATGCATGTTAGAATGAGAGTATCAATAAATTTAAGAACTAATAGTATTAAAGCCATATGGTTACCACATTAAAACCCAAGCTTTTAAGGGTTCAGGAAGGAGATTAAAAGCCTGTAAAGCATATTTAGATAGTGAATACACAAGAATTAGGTGTGTGTTTTGGGACTTGTTTTATTTAAATTCTGCTGTAATCAATACATATTTTGGAAGGCAATGAGAAACTCCTCAAGCAGATGATGTTATTCAGTGAGTTTGAATGTAAGAATATTCCTTCTGACATGCCGAGGGAACGCAGGCTTACCGAGAAAGATGTTCTAACTGAAACATGCAAATAATTAACTCTGAAAGAATGTGGAAGCTGCATAGATAGGAAGAGCATTGTGTTACACTTGACCAAAACCAGAATGCAACGCTGAGGAACTGCGAAGTTTTCCAGAAGTTTAGGCTGTGGCAGGATATTCTAACTAAGCATACCTTGGCAGGAAGGTACTGGTTTTGATTTGCTAGCCTTCTGAAGGAATAAACACTTTCCAAAATGTGAACAGCCTACTGTGTTTTTAGCAAGGCTTCTTAAAAGCATGCTTTAACTACAAAGGAGCAGAAAAAAAATCTGTTCAAGTGAAAGATCACTTTCTCAACTTCTTAATGCACATTAGGTGACTTACCAAAATACTTCTTTTTTGAGCCACACTAAGTCTCTCCCTTGTTTGCTTTGACATCATACCTGGAGCAGACAACGGTAAGCAGACTCTGGTTTGCATGTTATCAGTGAATCTGAAATACAGAACAGAATTTTGTACAAAATTACTTTTATTCTCCATGCCTCAAGAAACACAAGTGGTGTCAAACTTCACTACTGACATATATGAAAATCCCACTGAGCTGTCAAAGACAACATCCCAACTCATCAGAAGCTAGTACCAAATGATTCTATACAAGATGGATTTAAGTGAAGGCAATTTTAAAATGTAAAAAAAAAGGTCTCATCTACAAAAGTGGAAATTCTTACCCGTAACACTTAGAATTCAGCTGATATCCAGGAATAACTATGAAGCTCATTGAATTTTTTCTTGTTAGGTCTGTTTTCAGTGCCATGCTGTTCAAAATATGACCATTGCTTAAACAAACTGGAAAATTTTCTATTTCTGAGTCTCAGATTTTCACTGTATTTCAAAAAYTCTTCCTTACAAAAGAATGCCACATTCGTATTTATGAACAGCATAGCTCATGCACTTYATATTGATTGGAATACTTCAATGAAAGTGAAAAGCTTTAGCTTTTTGTAGCTGAATCTGGTAAGCATGCAACACAGCAACCCAAAGTATCAATCTAATTAAGCTCCGTGGCCTTGATTTTATACATTAATGATCTGATCACTATTTTTATCAGAATCAAGAAAGAATCTATATGAGCTCATAGTGGAATAATGAATCTCTGTCACCGCACGGCAACGTCAGACTGTATAGAARGAATACAGTATTCTGATGATCTCTGCAACCGTTATGTAACTTCCACCTTCTGGTTTTCATCATCAACTGTTCTCTCAGTTGCCGTARGATCCAGCAAAAGTACGTGAAGCAAAGAAATCCTGTTGCACTGAATGCGAGAAACTAACTGGTGGAAAAAAAATCATCTACCTTTTACACTATGCTTTCTTATCTAGGAATAATCCCAAATTGCCCCTCAGGACTGTTCAAGGGTTCTACCAGAACTGTTCAGTGCATTTAACATTACATCACTGAGTTGCAAAATCCAATCACGGAGATAATAATGTTTGCTGTGTTTGTAATTACTCCAAGCATCCTGGTACCGAAAGCAAAAATACACCATCTTCCTCTGTTAGAAAGTTGTTGAGAAGGTAGTTTTAACTTCAGGAAGCTAGGACGACTCTTTTTAAGTAGGACACATTATACACATGGTCTTTTCTGTCATCCTCCACAAATCTTGCTTTAAGGAAGACCTGGTGCCAAAATCTACGCTGAAAAATTATAACCATCTTCTGTACAGATTAAGTTATRTTCAGGACATGATACCTTCCTTCTTCAGTGGCTGAACTCCCACTTTATACCTCTTCRGAAAGTTATGCAGAAATATGTTTCCTCATTCTTCCCATGTGAGAGCTGTGCAAAAATCTACTGCCGACACAAGCAGCAGCATATCCAACAGTGAAAAAGCCTGTAAATGTCATTGGCAAAATATCTTTTAATTAAGAAGGAAAGCACACCCATGATGGAATCTGATTTGTGTTTTACTGCTTTTAAAACTTCACAACTTCCTAATTCCAAGTAATGATGTGCCCTACCATTTTGGTACGGAAGTACAGCTTTTTAACATATCATCAGCTAGCTGTAGTTGCTGTTATTATTCACATATTCTTTCACCTTTCCCAAAGTAAGGCTCATTAAAAAGGAGTTTTGATGGGGCATGCTATCTTGAAGAAAAAGGTTTAAATAACCCTACAGCAACAAAATATAACTTCTCTCATATTTCTGTTTCTCAGATTACTGCATTTCTAAAGACATAAAGTAGTACTAATAAAATACACCAAATAGCAGCTGCTGTAATAATTATTCACCAGAAACAAAAATGTTCTGATACAGCTTAAAATGTACTAAACCYATTTACAATTAGCCTGATTGTGTCCTTCAAGTCGAAGGGAGTAAACCAGGAAGCTGAGTTCTAAGGTATAATTCATGATACAGTTTTCATTAAGCACCTGCTGCTGCAGGTAGTGAATAGGCCCAACGTTTGTTATTCCTCAAAGCACTGCACCAAAAATGCACGTATGAATTAAAGAACCGTACAAAGTTGTGTGTGTGCCTACCTAGGCTTGCCCCCATGCAGAGAGAGGTTACTATATATTCCTCGCCTGGACTCTGACCGTTGCCTRTGCGCGGTTACTGTTTGGCTACGAAGAGCAAAACTCTCTGCAGGGTGCTTCACTGTGATTTTATTTTCAAGGGAGGAGTAGTATTTAGTCTCGCTAATGACATTTTCCAGAAACTGCTTCAGATACATTCTTTCCCTCCCCAAAAATCTTTTTATGATCATCACTACAAATTAGGYTCCCAAGAACAGACTGTCTTCTTGCACATACAATGTCAAATTGAACAGATCAAAATCTCATCTATTTTCTTTTCTTCATGGATTTTTTTCTACAACGGAGCTTTACATATTTGGGTATATATGTACTGCAAATATTACTCTATTATTTTAAATAATACCTTTAAAATATAATGTAAAATAAGATAAATAATAACAACTTTCTAAATGATAAATAATAAATAAAAAAGAAAACCAATACTCAGCTTCCACTGTCAAACCGATCGCTCCAAACTGCTCTGCTTCTATAAGAATATTAAAGTTTTATGCCACCRCTACTGAGAATCCAATATGAGCCTGATCCTTTGCACATAAAATGCCTTGCCTTTGCTCCAAACTCTCAAAGCCAGCTATATTCTGTTTATCTCCTAGTTAAGTAGCACAACTTCTTGCCTCCCCTAGAAAAGGCAGTGCCAGTGCTCACACCGTATTTTGCATGCCTACGAACAGCAAGTGCTAATTTTACAGATTAAACAGGTTTTCTCTAACTGTAACCACAATCTATGTATTGCAATGCCACTAGGGATTTCSTTCAGCTTTACTCAATCCAGAGCTTTACTATTATCGCTATCCACTATAACTGATATACATTTATCTATGCACATACATATCCATAAAGTATGTTCTACATTTTTATCCTCTGAAATATGAATTAAGGAATTGTCTTTGGTGACAGTCTGCTCTTTTGTCTGTGCATTACCAGCAAAAGAATAAYAATGCTCAATGGATTTCAATCAAGAATTAACAAGAGGAATGAAAAATATTTTATGTAGTTCCCTTTCTTCATATGCACAACCAAATCAGGCGTGTCTTCTCCGTATTCGTGCAGATAGACACTGTTTTCATACAGTTATAAATAATCATTGAGATTATCATCTCAGAAAGAAGTTAGCGGGGAACAAACACATAAAAAGCCTTTCTGGTTTTGTTTATTTATACACTGTATTTCACAGCACTTTCTCCTATCATAAGTCAACCAGTTAGACATTGCTGAAAGCGATCTTGTCCAACAACAGCAGGAAAAGAAAAGAAGCCTTGGAATTATTTTCTCAAAGAAACTAAAAGCAAACCAAAACAGGGCACAATATTCAAACATTATATTAGAAATGATATACTAAATTTTACCAGCTGGAGGAAAAACGGCAAGCTAAGCATATCCATTCAGCTCTCCCATTTTGTTAATTCTTCACTAGTGCATGTACCTACAAAAGACTTCAGCTGAATTCCAGTTTAATCTCTCCCTAGACTATCCTGGAGACATTCTGTTTAAATATGTTCTCATTTTCTTCATGTCATGTTATGTGTTTCTTCCCTGGAAGTGCAGTGTGTTGTCCTGAGAGGGTAATACAGGTAACATTTAATATATAATTGTAAAATAATAGTAGCATTTATCAACTCTGAATTCCACTGGCACTATTAATTCTCGCAGAATATACCCACATAACTGAGGCCACAAGCTCTGGGACTCCAAAATGCTGCAAACCATTTTTAGCTCCAACAGCAGGGAAGGAGGGAAGACAAGAGAAGTCAATTGGCACGAAGACTAGTGACTAAAACCAAGCCTCTGTCCTGTTTTGGAGACTTGCCCTTAGAACTTTATCTTATTCTCCCAAAAATACAGTGTTTGTGTAATCACAAGGAAGCAAGAGAAACAAACTATCCATAAAACATATTTGAGTTTCCCTTTCAATGGCATCTAAGCTTTCAGTTGCAGTTTTGCACTGAGCATTCATTAATTCAACAGCAAAACAATGTAAGAACCACAAAGTCTAAGAGGAAGTCTTCAACGTCAATTTTCTTTGTCTAATTGTTGATAAAAATATCCTCAAAGTAGACACTAACTAGAAACTAACAGACCTGTATCTAGTTCCCAGGATGTAGATGAAATATGTAAACTAAATTATGTACCAACTAGAATGTACCACTAATGCAAGCATAACCTTAAAAAACACAAATTCTGTCTAAAATCCAGGAAAAGTCAGTTTACAAAAAGATCACCATCTTTGCCTTTTACTAGCTAATRGTATATGCTGTTTTCACCTGAAATATTGTTGCATTTTCCAGAATCCTACATTGAATTAAGTGGCTGCTTTAACACATGCACTCTAACTAATATTATTTCTGCAAGTGTCACTGGAGTAGCGCAATGCAAATAGAACTTGTGTTCTCATCTCCCCTATAAATTGTACTCCTGGCCTGAAAAAGTAGAATGCATGTGACATTCAATGCACTTGGTACTTTTCACCAGTAACACAATGACCTGAGAAGGTTCAGCRTATGACTAAAATTATGCATGGGAGTGGTTCTCCACATCTCAGAAAAGCCTAAGCTGACCAGCCACCAAAAAACCACTGCAGCCTAGTTAAGAGAAAAACAAACGTCCTTGCAATGAGTGTATCTGGCGCCCAAATCCAGTTTCCACTTCCATCACCAAGAAAAGCTAGCTGTGGTGGCCTACATGCTGCTCTGTATGTAAGAGCCTAGAAAACCACATCCTCTTTGCTCCTGTTTCTCTCAAAGGCTGTGGATTACCAGCACTCTGCTGGAAAAGCTGGGTGGTGTGAGATCTGCGGCTCACAACCTGCGCTGGGTGGCCCAGGGAGGACACAGGCGTTAACGCTATGGCAGGTGGCTCAGAGAGCAAGYTCATACATGCTGGACAGAGACCCAATCTTTTCAAAGACCTAAGAGGATGTAAATGCCCACTCTTCTTTTGGTATTTGTTTAGCAGTCACAAACCGAAAAAGTCTGAAAATCACTCCTTTACACAAAAAGCTAATCCACTGGCACGTGCAATAGGATGCTCAGGTTTGCTCACTTCATACTCCCAGGCTAARCAGCTTACTTGAGCCCTGGCACCCAAAAAAGACTTAAGAAAGCCTTCCTATAGTTGGATGCATATTTTCTTCCAATATTAATATGTTAATCCAGAACAATGCAACACATGGATGAACATCTGAAAACAGTATGGCTATGTGAAAAYGGTATGCCTGCATTTTACACATTTTTATTCTATTTTTTCATTTTAATTATCAAAGCAGAAAGAAGTATCAAAGGTTATAAGTTTAAATTCATTAAACTCCTAAGTTTGTTTACCTAAGCAGAGAAAAATCAGCAAACTGAAAAATAACTGAAAAATATTTTCAGTAATTGAAGCAAAGCAACTGACATTAAGTAGGGAAGGGAAATTTGTATTTCGTTTTAATATGCAATTTTAATATAACACCTACTTAGGATGGTATTTGAGAGTTCACATAAATATTTTAAGATTCTAAATTGCATCTTTACTGAACTGTACATAATCACATTTATTATTATCATTTTCACTGAAACAGAAAYCTAGTAAACATACATTTAATTTCAGTACCTTAAAGCAGTAACAGAGCTGTACCTTTGCGTGCACTCTATRTCCATCTTCGCCGTGCCCAGGACTACTTTCAACTGCAAATGATTCCTTAAGCTATAAATGCACAGTAAGATACATAACTGGCTGCATAATTGAACTGGCCTCCGGAAGGAGGATGCAAAATCTGAACTGCCACCTCCAACTCTCTTTCTCAGTGACACGGAGGCAGAGTTCCACAAATAGCTGGGTAGTTATATTAAGAGGCTGTGTGATGTCCTGCCAGGGTCTTTACTAGGCTTCTAGAGTACAAAGGTCATATATTACTTATTTATAGAGAAGGAGGATACTGTACAAACCATATGAGGTTTTAGGAAGCTTGTACTTCTAACCTAAACGATTCTGTGATTCTGTGAAATAATGCAATGTACACCACATTTTGAGAAATGTCATTAAAGTACGCCTATAATTGAAAGGTGTCCTCTTTAACTAATATATCGTCTTGATTCAAGAATAAAATCAAGACACGTGCTTAAATCTTGCTCGGTTGGGACAGAGCTTGCCTTATTTTATGGTTTAAAAGAAATTTACAGGAGACTCCTGTCTCTCTTAGATAGACTGAGCAGAGCCGAGATGAGGATTCCTCTTATTATGTGTTTGTAGAGCTTTTAGCACAGCGGTATCTTTTTGTCGACACATAAAATGACTTTCTCTTCTGCAGTTGCGTAGCACACTGTATGAGATGTTTTAAGTATAACCACTATGAGTCCATCCTCCTCAGCCATAACATACATCACTTTATCATAAGGGGGGTTGGTTAAGATTTGATTCTCACCCCAGTTCTGCCATCTAGTAACTGCAGTCACTTGGTCAAATCACTCCTGCCTTGCCTCTGCTCCCCTGGGACAAGGCAGTAGAGCACTAATGTTTGTCAGACAGCTGTTGTGTGGCTTAATTATCTCCACAAAGGAAAACAGAATTACTGCAAATTGTTGTTCAATGACTTGAAATGCATGCCATGTCTGTCAATAATGTCAACAAATCAATCAGTATTTTGAGTACATACAAATACAGGCTGTTCTCTAAAAAATAAACACCTTTTCCCCCTTTTCACTTAAAGAAGGGACTAAAGTAGCCTTCGGTCCTGTGGTGAACCCTGCCTTCCCTCCCACTCTTCACTTATTAAGAGGCTGGAAAACTAAAGCATATTGTGCCTCTCTCTCTAGACACTGTTTTTATTTTAACATTACTGATTTTCAAACTTGACAGAGCCTTTAATAAGACATAATAGGAAAGCTGAATGTCAGTCCCAAGAGTCAGAAAAACACTCCATTTTAACGTGTCTGAAACGCAGCAAACAGCTTCAAGAAAGAAAATGAACAGACAGAATTACTTAAATATTCTGTGTTAAGATACTTCTATCGTATCAGTACAAACCTTGAGTATACATGAGACATATATGCCCTCTGGAAGATGTATAAAGTCATTGATTTTAGAAGTTTGTATTTGAGATTTTTTGCTTAGGTTGCATTTATTTTGATTATAAGTACTTTGCCAATTCAATTTAGAAATTTCCTACGTTATCTGAAAAATACAGCTACTAGTGATCCTCCTAATACAACAAAGCTGATAATTGCCGGCCCACACCAATCCCATAATGGTGGGGTTTATGGTGTCCTTTTATGATGTCTTGATGGGCAGTACCATTTTCTGAATGTATTGATCCTCACAGTTTCGTTCTGATTTCTGCTCAACAGGAACACACTACAGGAATAATAATTCCCATTTTTTATCTCTTCTGGCATCTCAAGCTACTTTTGACATTTCTTTTGATGGGTTCCATCTTTCACTGCCAGCAATGTACTGCCCATGGCATTTTCTTACATCTTCTCTCCTATTGTCTTTATTCCTCTCCATCGTTATGATGGCTTTTTATTCTTTCTGTTTCCTTCCCCTTTACTGTCTGCCTCTTAAAAAAACCTACCAAAASCCAGAAACTTGTTTTGTTTAAAACACGGGATTAAGCTTGAGCATCAAGGTTTATTTAGAATCATAGAATCATTAAGGTTGGAAAAGAYCTCTAAGATCATCAAGTCCAACCATCAACCCAGCACCCATGCCCACTAAACCATGTCCTGAAGCGCCACATCCACACGTTTTTTGAACGCCTCCAGGGATGGTGACTCCACCGCTTCCCTGGGCAGCCTGTTCCAGTGCTTGACAACCCTTTCGGTGAAGAAATTCTTCCTAATATCCAATCTAAACCTCCCTTGGCACAACTTGAGGCCATTTCCTCTCGTCCTATCGCTCGTTACTTGGGAGAAGAGACCAACMCCCACCTCGCTACAGCCTCCTTTCAGGTAGTTGTAGAGAGCGATAAGGTCTCCCCTCAGCCTCCTTTTCTCCAGGCTAAACAACCCCAGCTCCCTCAGCCGCTCCTCATAAGACCTGTGCTCCAGACCCTTCACCAGCCTCATCGCCCGTCTCTGGACACGCTCCGGCACCTCAATGTCCTTCTTGTAGTGAGGGGCCCAAAACTGAACACAGGATTCGAGGTGCGGCCTCACCAGTGCCGAGTACAGGGGCACGATCACCTCCCTACTCCTGCTGGCCACACTATTCCTGACACAGGCCAGGATGCCGTTGGCCTTCTTGGCCACCTGGGCACACTGCCGGCTCATGTTCAGCCGGCCGTCGACCAGCACCCCCAGGTCCTTTTCCGCCAGGCAGCTTTCCAGCCACTCTTCCCCAAGCCTGGAGCGTTGCCTGGGGTTGTTGTGACCCAAGTGCAGGACCCGGCACTTGGTCTTGTTGAACCTCATGCAATTGGCCTCGGCCCATCGATCCAGCCTGTCCAGATCCCTCTGCAGAGCCTTCCTACCCTCAGGCACATCAACACTCCTGCCCGGCTTGGTGTTGTCTGCAACAAATTTCCTGCACTGAAACAGATTTTCAAAACAGCTTCTCTGTTTTCCAGTGCTAAAAGCCCACCACTGATGTCAGATTTTCAAGCAAGCTTAGCATCAACTAGTTCCTGCTTCAGTTCTTATGATCAGATATTTGGAATAGCTCAGGGCCAACAGAACTGAGCATTTTTGAAAGTCCAGCCTTCTCTTCTACTCTCTAAATAGGACTTCACAGTTTTTGTCATTCTGGCCCTAATCTTTCAGTGCCTCAGTATGTCATATGAAAAGAAAAAATAAAAAAAAGGTATTTGTCTTATCCCAAGCTTTATCTTTGCATAAAAGGAATTTAGGATATACATGATCAAATATTGTACTCTACACAGCTTGTCTTGAATTTTAACCTGGAACTCTACTATAAGACTCATTTAAGAATACCACTGTTATGTAATGTAATGTCATACATTATATTTACTATAATAATTTGCCAAAAAGAAGATTTGACATTTAAGACAGCTCAGTTTCAGTGGACTAAAACATGCAAAGTCTGTTTGCATTAAGAAACCTTCTCAAAATGAAATCTAGTAAGGAAAAACTCCCACAGGCAGCAAGACTTTATGGTGATTTAGTTAAAATCAGCCCCTCAATATCATGATTTTGTATGTTTGTTCGGCTGGTCATTTGGTTTTGCAGGAGTAATCTTAGCAGTCTGCAAAACTTGGTGAGTAAATAGTAATTTTAATACTTTGCTCTTTCCATAGCTTTCCATTTGAAGCTCTTAATGTGTTTGACAAATACAGCAAAGAGCTTTTCTTTTTATTTAACAGAAGATGCCTCAAAGGGGCAACCGCATCTGAGGACAAAGAGCAGCTCAGGCAGTTGCAACTTGCTCATTTCCAACTCTGTGCTATGCCCATTCTGAAGGACAGATAAATCTGCTCACTCTTTTCATCCTGAACCGAACCTGAGGGTTCAGTGATGGGCAGAGGCTACGTGGAACCAGCAGTATATTATAAGTGTTCTACTGTTATGCCCAAAAGAGTTTAAGAGCAGTCTACCCTTAAACACACCTTGTGACTTCTGGCAATGTCTGAAACATTAGTCTGAAACATGGCAGTAGACTTAAACATATGCTTAAATGCTGCCTTTTACTGGAACCAATCATGAGCTTTTCTGCTGTTACCAAATATGCCCATGCTGCTAAGACATAATTTCTCTTGAAGTACTGACCTTTTAGGTTAGCAGTTATTTCATTTACAAGGCTACCCTGTCCTGGATTACTTAACTGTGTTCTACCTACCACACCAATCTAACTTCCAAAAATGAATCACATTTCAAAAATATAATCTCAATAATTCTTTATCAGCTTTGCTGTCAGATTCCATAAAGCATCCTTCCATCATGAACTAACAGGAGGTGGTTTCAAAACGAACAAAAAGGAAGCGGCTCTTCATAACGCACGTGTTAAGCTGTGGGACTCCTTGCTACAGAACAACGTGGATGTTCGGAGTTTGCAGGGCTCAGAGGGAGACCACGCAAGTTTACAGAATAGAAATCCACTGCGGTTACTAAATAGAAAGAAACTATGCCTGGCTGCATACAACTCTGGGATGGCTGAACACCAAGGGATTACTTAGTTGAAATATGATACACAATTTCCTTGTTCTTACACACTTCCTTAGGCATTCGGTTTTGGCCAGTGCTAAGGACAGGTGACAATCCGAGTGGCGGGACGATCCACCCGCTGTTGGACGACTCCTGGGACTAAGCTCACGTGCTCATTTTTACGCTCAGATGTTCCAGCCCTTCCTAAGGGGTACTCCTACTCCTTGCACACTCCTGTTCAGTGAATGATCAGCAATGGTTAAACAAAATGTAAAATATTACAGACTGAGGCTTAACCAAAGCCTGTTTCAGCCTACTGGCTCAAATTAAGCGAAAGTGTTTCAGCATTTCTTAGTTTTCCTGTTTTAAGGAAAAAAACTTATCAATTTTTTTCAGTTCCACCCAAAACCTGATAGCTCCAGATACAGTTTTAGAATAATAGAGGTTTCATGAATTTTTAATGTAATTCACTTTTATTTTCAAAATTAAATTTCAAACAAAAAGTTCATGTCACTCAACAAAATGGCTTTTAATTCAATCTGACCAGCAGCACAAATGTCCCCTAGTATTCTTCGCTAAGACATGGGAGCAAAAATGATTGAATCTGTGAGAAACAGTCTTTTGCCTCTTCCCAATCCCTATCTATTCCTATCAGAATCAGATGCGAGAAGAAATTCCACCAGAAAAGTTTTTCTCATGAGACTGCCAACTGATTCTGCAGATTCAGCTAAATAACAGACTTCTGTGCACTTCTCTGAACAGATCCTCCTAATCACTCTTTACAGGATACGAGAACAAAGTTAGAAAAGGGGCGGGGGACAAAACTAAGTAACACAGAAACTTCACAGATCTGTATGTGCCATTTAATACTTTGTGAGCAACCAAGTATTTATTTTCATCTTTTAGGTGGAAATTTTAAGATGCTGAATCTTGAAATGGATTATAATTGTGCCAACTGAAATTTCATTCAAATAGACTTGGCAATCAGTTCCACCACTTATAATCCATAAGAAATGCTTTGGCTGCAGTGTAGCACAAAGGACGTAGTTACTTGGAAACATGCTTTCAGTTTCAGGAATGAAAGGCAAATTTTAACGTTTTAAGAAAACTACTGCACTGTTTAGATTGAAGGCAAGAATTTTGCCTTCCGTCTTTATTCTGAGGAATGCAGCAGTTTCCTTAAAATGCTGAAAATTGCCTTGCATTACCAAAATTGAAAGCATGTTTATGCAATTTTAGCTAGGTGGGATGGATTACCGTCAAGGTGCACGGTCTCCACATACTGTTGGAGGCACAGGGTCATCCTAACTGTCATTTCTTTGTTTTTTGAAGTAGTGAGAGAAAAATCAAGCTCCCCTGAGGTTTGGGATCTAACCCATCTTTATATCATTTTTAATACTAATTCTCCTGTGGCTTAAATCAATCCTCCCACTATCTGCAAGAGGCTACTGGGATCTGTCCTGTGAACCCCCTCCTTTCCCCCTAGCGTAATTCTTCGTGATGATCTCATTCTCCACTCATATATCTTCACATTCCATCTGTAGGCCGATAACTCATAGATCTGACCGTTTTTTCATGGCTTGTCTCATTTTACCTCATCCTGTCTCATGTCTCTTCTTGGGTGTTTTGTTGTCAGTTATGAGTCATTATAACTCAGGCTTAATTCATATCTGAAACCCTCTTCCCTCCCCAGATGATGTTCAATTTATGCTACTTAGGTCCAACGAATGCCCTGCCTCCAGGAAAAAAAGAAAAAGGAAAAAAAATCAGTTCATGTTTTTGAACATTATCAAGGAAAACAAACTTTTAGACCACAAGTTCAGGAACTTCCAACACGAAGGCTGTCAACTAAATCATCATTATGTCTTAACTTTTTATTTTCTTCCTCCCCAGTGTCTTCACTGCATTTAGATTTTACACATCTGACATTCAACTAACCACCGCTACCTAGTCTTCATTTTGCAGTAGAAGCTGCTCATGCCTGGGCTGCATAATAGGTGCAAAGCTGTCGCTTTGAAAGAAAGGCATCCAAACATCACCATCAACTTAACAGCACCCAGACGTCACTGTCACCACTCAATGCAGAATCAGTGTTCAAAAAAAAGTAACTGATAACTCCTGCACTTTCTGAAACCATTGCCTTGGTTACAAGATGCAGCAAACAGGAATGAAAGATGTGGTTAACACAATTAACTGGAATAATCCTGTATCACATTCTCYATTAGTATTTCGATACTAATTCTTCCTATACTCAATGCAGAGTGTTTTGGAATGAGAAGGACTGGGGTTTTGAGAGTCTCACAAAGTTTTCCAATTRGGAAAAGTTCCTTTTAAAATGCCATCATGTTCTAGAAATACTGACTGTGATAATATACTGATTTCAAGTTTTTCAGGTCCCAAAATTACAGAAAATTTGTGACATAGAAGTACTTCTTCTGTGAAAAGCAAAATAATTTAAAATCTGCATGTCTCGAATACAGCAACACTTGTAAGTAGCTTTCTTATATTATAATTTTAATTTCTTTAGAAAACAGTGTATCAGGGTACTGTTAGAAACATTAAAGGTTTGCAACAAGTTTAATTTTTTCCCCAAAGAAGGAAAAAAAAATCTTCCTTTCTAAAGTAGCTTGTTACTCATCGTTATTCAAATCATATATAGTTTGAAATTCCTAAGAGTAAAATCTGACTTTTAGATTTTTCCTATTTTGAGCGAATTAGAAGTACTGGAACAATCACAACCTGAAATTTGAGGTTAAGCCTATTTTTCCCGTAACTATGAGTTTTTAGAACATTAAGGTCAGTAATTCATATCTAAAATACTGGATGTTTGATTTGACCACCACCTTTGGTACAGAATCAGTGCTTAATTTCTGGTTATAGGATGTTCTCAGGCACTATTCTTCCTATCTATTGTCAATAGAATTTGTATAAGGCTCATTTCTCCTGTCTTAGAGTGTTAACTCTTCTGAAGGAACTGCATAACTGCGTAGTTAAACACTTTTTAATCTTGAGTGTACTCACTTTCAAAAGGCTTAAAAGTTAAAATGATTTAGATACAATTAATCTTCTTATAGGAAAATAGTATCGCTCTTCAAAGTTGAAGAGAAACCTTTTCTAAATCTACTTTAGGAGATTCTGACAGCAGTTTCCTGTTCTTACAGAGAAAACTGTAGCTCCAAAGAGAGACTGAGGACGTTTCTGAAGGCCAATGATCTGACTCAGGGTTCAAAAACACTTGGAAGAAAACCAAGAGTTTTCACCACTGACATTACATTTTGCGATGCTGCTGCTAGTAACTATTTGCATTGAAGGACCAATGCTGCAAAAAAACAGCCAGTGAAGACAAAATAGTGAAATGAAAAGTACTACTAATGCTACACCATCATTCACTGGTCCCACGTGTTACATCTGTATTATGTGTAGAAAAACGTGGTGCTCTGGGATTTAATAACAATTTTGCGTATGAGTTATCTGAGGCTCAGTCAGATGAAGCAAACTGCACAAAGAAGCAGTTTGGTAGCAAAATCCRAAAAAGTACATCAATACTGTCTACGAACACGCTGCCAAAACCACGGGAATGCACACATAATAAAATGCGAACTTGAATAAATATCTGGAAGCTGATACAGTGTGTAGTTCAGGAATTAAAAAAATATTGAGAGACTTTGCTGTTTACTCATATCTGCTTTTCTGTCACGTATGGTGTAACATTTAACAAGAGTGATTTTTTCACATATTAGTGACATAACCATTAAATATATACCCTTAGGAGGTACCTCTGCTTTTGTGGTTTTGTTTGAAGTATTTAATTATGAACAATAGTTTGCAACATTAATTATAACAATTTAATGATTGTAACGAGATAATATAAGATTGTAATGACTGTACAAGTAAACGTTTTCTCTGAATGCACCTTGTATTGATGCATTTTGCAAACACAACTCTTACCTTTAYGCCTGTTAGCAATCCCATTTGCTGCACTGAATTAATCAGCTATAAAGGGACCTAACTGTGTACAGTCAATATCTCTACACTATTATCATAATAATAAAATGTATGTAATTACTTGTTGCTATTAAGTTATCAGTTTGCACATCTATAGCACGTCTGTCATCACCTGCTCACAAGGAGCTTTGAAAAGTAATCACACAATTGTTCTCCTTGCTTCAGAGATGCATAACACAGGCTAACCAGGTCTGTACTATTTTTCCCTGTATGTACTTGTAAAACAAAAATCTCTTTTCTTATAATCTAGAAATTTACAACTTTTCTCTAGATTGCCCTTCCTATCCAACTAGAAAGTCCCATTTCTGCACCGGGAAGAACCGCAAATGCCTTATTTCCTTTCAACTGTACACAGGACATACACACTATTTAAATCTCACTAAAATCCTTGCGGCCTGGCAAGAGGTACACAGGACCTTCAGTCATCCCTGGGAACCAAAATGAACTTCACCYTCACTGTAGGCCTAACCCAGGGCTTACACAGTTCCCAGGATCTAATTCCTGAGGTCGCTCGGAGTTTTACAGAGCCTTAGCCCATCAGTAGAGGAAAGCCCGTTCACTTTGCTCCACCAAACATCAGAAAATAATCTGCTTTCTCCACCACTCCTCAGAYGGCCATCAATGCTCTGGGTAGTAATAGATGGTAAAATCTGACTTAGCTAACAGATGGGATGGAACAYCCAGAAGCAGCAATGTGTGTTGAACTTTGAGCTACAACTCTGACACGCTACCTTTCTAACCCTAGCTTCATCTTTAAGTTGAGTGGTGGCATTCTGACTAAACAGCTTTAATCCTTCTTGTGGCTTTTTCATTTATTTTATGTCATTTTATCACCACCTTGCGTGAGTTAACAAGAACATTTTCCTTCAACTGCATAAACTGCAGAGTACCCCAACATCGCGCACCAACTACTGGCATACATAACAAAAACGCAAATACCTGAGCACCTTGCAGATTTGCCTCGAACGTCTTCCCTTTTGTGTGTCTTGAGTTCATCTTGCCAGATTGCTGCTTCATCTTTTTAGGGGCAGCCTGAGACAGACACRCTGTAACAGCAGAAGAAAAAGGTATCTGAGAATGAATTTAGTCAGAAAATGCAGAATAAACACAGCAAAAGCCAAAATATCATAAARTAAACATTCAAGTACTGTTACCCCCTACAGTCTGTTTTACTGATAAATGTGACATATCATACAGAGCAGATAAACAAGAAACAGTAAACAAACCATGTCATTTCATAGAAAAGGATGGAAAAATATTTGCACTGTTCCTTTAAGCAGTGTTTTTGAACTTTTTGAACTGAGCTGCGCTCACGACCATTGGCAGTGCTCAATGCTTTGCTGGATTTAGTGGCTTCTTTGCCAGCCCTTCTCCTTCTCCACTTCTTCAGTTGAACCAGAAAAGCATATTAGCTCGAGTACATCATCGCTGCTACCATACACAGACACCTCACTGGCTCGGGACTACTCACCCAGAGTATACACGTTATAGCAAAACTGCTCTCAAAACCTAACAAAAACTTGCCCTCTATCATGGGAATTGGGAGAATGTGAAACAAACCATTTGTTGTACACCGAGGCCAAAATCATCTGCCACATAAACTGGCATAAGCTTGCATTGAGTAGAGTGATGCTGTGCCAGTTCATACAAGCAGAGAATTTGGTCACTGCATGTGTAAAAATCTCTGTGAAATGTCTTTAAATTCATTAGAATAAATACAAGAGAATCCTTTTCTCTCCAGGCCAGCAAGAAAATGTTCTATTTTCGTGAGTCAGTTCACTGACATTAACATAAAGATAAATCAACACACACAAATATTGCAAATACACATAAATCTGGATGAGAGTGAAATCGTTACAGAATGGCCAAAGTATACCTCAGTTGTTCKTCTGTATTTTCCTTGATTCTCCTCATCTTTCAAAAACCCAATCCAAAAACTTGTCTTCCCCTCTAACGTCCTTAGACCTTAGGCCACTGTTAGCCTTTCCCTGGCTGAAGCAACTTGGATATGGCTTCCTCAAAATGAAATTTTGAACATCAAATAAAATGCATTCTCCTTCTCACTGCTTCTTCCAAACCCTGCYAGCCTGCGGTGTGGAGTACACAGTAGACATACCTGGTGCAGGACTGAAACACTGTCTCTGGAGGTCATCTGGCTAGTCCAGTGATCACATGYGTATCATAACTGCTTCTAGTCTGGTTGAGTCAATTTACCTACATCAGCAGTTATTGCTGGCATGCTGTCTCAATCTAAGGTTCACGTTTATCTTAAAAAATAACAATCAGTGTGGTCTGAGTTTTAACACTCCTTACTCTCATATCTAATGCAAGTGATTGCATTGTTAAAAAAATACATATTCTAAATCACAATTAGCAGTTGTGTACAATACTTAGTTTCTTCTACCTTCACAAAACATTYGGATGAAAGTCAGTGGTCATCACAGATAGGCAGCCTTACCAGCCAGGCACTGTCATGGGCCCGTAACAGGCACAAGTCCCAAGTCTCCACTACCCCCTGCTTCTTKCAGGGCTCCACCTCTCCTTAGCATTCGATACCGATTACAGCACCGATGGCAGACCGACGTGTTACGTGGTAAAAGGCCACACAGCAGTATACAGGTCTAATTCAAATCCAGYTCCAGTAGCAGAAGACTGACACGTTAGTTCCCAGTTTCAAATGCTTCTGTTTGCTTAGTTTTGCCCTTCTGGTAACATCAGGATCTACACATATGTTTCAAATGGGTTCTAAAATGCATCTATTGAGCATGTAAAGTACTTTCCATAAAGGTATTCTTTCATTAAATATCGCTGAGCTTGGATCTCTCATGAATATTGATACAAGCCTGAAATTTTCAAAACTTGGGGCAATGTGATTTTAGAAGATACAATCGTCCCTAACAGCAATTTCTGAAGATTTTGGGTCCCTTTGAAGATTCCTGAAGCTGACCACCCAAAATCACTRATTATTTTCAAATCTTAAGGCAAGGTATATTGTGAAAAGTGATGGAGTGGCCACTATTTGGAAGAGATCAGATGATTTACACATCAGTAACATCCCACGGAGTTCAAAACCACGTCCCTTCCTAGTAGCCAAATTCTGCCATTAGCAGCAAGTATATAATCTCATTAAAGCAAACTGTAAGACTAGAGTGCAAAAGGATGGATAAAGAAGACTCTGTGCACTGAGTAACTGCAGGGAGTCTAAAGCTGAGGATCTAATAATTAGTCTTATCTCTATCAAGGTGCAACAGAATAAGCTGAGAAGTGCAAGAATGCCTGACAAGGCCCTAGGGCCCTTCACAGCTGCAGAGAAGCCTCATTGTTCTGGAGAATTTTAAGGACGAGCTCATGTGGAGAGAACATGAGCAATTTCTTTCTCCTGCCATGCTGCTGATGGGGGTATCTGGAAGGTACATTTATCTACACGCTTTTTCCTTCATACAAGCCACAGCAATGCCRAAGGTTCACTGCTGGGTTCCCTCTTTGCACGTCTGCTCCGGCGCTGTGAGCAGTAGGTGCACAAAGAACAGCCTCTGGGGCTGCCAAACTTCTGCTGTCTTGTGGCAGGGAAGCCCAAGGGAAAACTCACCTCAAAGAGAGAGACCTCGTCCCTGAAGTTCTTACATTTCAGTCTCTGCTTTGCACAAGCCTTATTCAGGATACATTAGTTCATTAGGGCAAACATTTAGATTTAGAGATTTATTGGTGATTATTACGCATTCAAACAGTAGCTGACACTTTACCGTCCAAATCAAAGGAAACACCCAGGAAAAGGTGGTGGTCTTTCCTTCCCTACGCTCTAATACAAACTCAAACAAAATACTGGCAGGTAGGAAYGCAGTCACACACTTCACGTCTTTCTCTGGATGACATGAAAGTGCCTGAGTAACAGGTATATGGGACTCTCCCTCCTAAAACAGAGCAGTTTTTCTCTGAAATGTGCAAATGATATGGCACCAAGCTGATAGGGATCATATATCTCTATCTACAAAATTTAAGTTTCGTTGTCCTGTTTTAAGACATGGTGGTAACTAGAACAGACACGATAGGATTGCTTCTTCCTAATGTTCACAGTTGCTCCCCTTTCGCACCGATGTTTTGCTGAACAGGCAGGGCAAATGCTTTAACAGCGAGTCCTGACTGCAACGTCCTACGCAGCCATTAGGCTAGTYTTCTACAGACTGCAAATTCTTGTTTTATGGGCCATCCCTTCAACTGTCTGGAAGAACAGGGGTGTTTCAGCAGTCCTTGTTACAGCTATTTTCTGTGACCAACCACTTCGATATTCTCTGAAGAAAATAATCAAAGAATTAGTTATACTAAAACCAAAAGGGAATGTATGCATTTTACATTTGCATGGTACTAGGGACTCGCAGCTTTCTTCTACTCTGACAGAAACTGTATCATGGGTCTTCTGCAAATTCCCATTGAAAGGGTGCGGAATTTTGCCACTGGTTTCAAGGAGAGCTGGAATGGCTTTTGTGTTATTTTAAAGTGCAGCAAACAATATCCTTTTCCTTGGGCAGCATAAAATACTGCACTTGGGATATAAAAATTTGTTTGACTATGAAAAAAGACCCAAAGCTTCTATTTTTAATGCCCCAGCCCTTTCAATGCCTACAGYCCTCCAGCCAGCTGCACTACTTTAACAGAACAGCAGTGGAAGAGAAACTGGAAAAAACACCGTAACTGAAATATAAGCAAATGACCTAATCTACAACATGGATCTGCAGCAAGCCTGATTCCACTGCCAGTGAAGTCCAAGACAAGTTTCATCTTCAAAGAAAGCAGCAGAACATCTTTTCTCAGTATAATAAAGCACGAGCAGTTTGCAACTTCATATAGTTAAAACATGTTGACCATAGTTGGGTCAAGTGAGTGGTTATGCCATGTGATTTTTTTTTTTCAAGATTCCTAATGCTCTCACAAGGTCCAGAGCCTTCTTTTTGCATTTTCTGAGAGAGACAAAAAAGAAACGGGGTCAGAGGGGAAGTAAATGGAAGGTTTGGGTTACCCTACACCTTCCTTTCTCAAGCAGATGATGAATTTTATCATTCTTACTTCATGATTAAGTTTTATTACCCAGCATATTGTTGAGGCTTTCAAGTCTAACTTAAATTACCCCAACATCAACTGACGAAGCAAAATCAGACCTTTATTTACATAGACTGCAAAAAAGTATTACTGGCAGGCTGAAGCACACAGACAAAAGTGAATACCTTTATTTGTTTCATGATTTGTATGAACACACCCTTTGCAGCCTCTAGCGCACACCTAGCAATTCTGAAAATCCAACACAGTACCACTGATATTTACACTAGACTGGGTGATGAAATCCACAAGGGATACCGTTTAAATAGAAATTCTGACCCATAAAGTGACTATCATACTCCATAGATCTGTCCTCTGCCAAACGCAACTCGTTCAAGTCTGCCATCGTGTGCCCCGTCTGCCTTTCCAGTGATCGTGTACCGGCAACCTCACGCAGATAAATCACCGGAGGAGCCTGTTCCAGGAAGGGCCTCTGTCACCGCATGCGGAGAGGGCAGATGGGATTTGCAGCAAGCCACAGCTTGATCATCCTGAGAAAACACCACTCCTTAGCCAGCCCCTCGCCTGTACCTGTAACTCATACAAGGGACCTAACCGTAGCCGTTTGTCTCCAGTCCATAAAACAATACCTCACAGGGTACTTGCAATGGTTGAAATGAGTAAGGCTTTAAAGGCTATGAAAAACTCAAATGCCACATGAATAACATCCAAGAGCCGCAGGCACAGTCTTTGTTAGTGCTGAATGCAATTATGATGATGATTTGGAAATGCCGAACTTAACATTTAGAATCTGACCAAAAGGATTCAGACCTGACCGGAGAGTTTAAGTTAGATGATGTACCTTACAATAACAGTGAGACTGCCTATATCAAATCCGTATCGCTATTTTTATTTCCACAGTGGAACTGCACTACCAAAAATACTGACTTGAGATGGCCACAAAGAAAACATGCTAGCAAAAATTATTCAGAAATAATTTTAGCCACGTAAAATGCCTATGCTGCTCTGGCATGTTCCATCAAGAAATAGTTCACAAGATTCTGCCTCGAAGGTTACACTTATTACTCATATGTACAGCAAGCAGGACTTAGGACAAACTGTCTGTATTTAAAATACAGTGGACTGAGGCATGGAAGAAGAATAATGTTCATCTTCTCCTAAGAAACAATGCAAGAGACTATGCAAAGTAAATAAATAATTTATGAACGATTATGCATAGGATTTTTTTTTTTCAGCTAAACACTTCTTTCCTAATCCTTTTAGGACTAGAATGTCATTAGTCTAATGCAAGGCTATACGCCTTATTTCCTCCTTCCCCCTCAGAACAAGGCTGTATACCAATCAGCGTGTGTTAATCTTGCAAATCAGTTTTGCCGAACGGCTTGCTTTCCTCAGCAGCTGTATGCTGGCTTCATCATGGAGCTGAAGTCAGCTGCTCTGGTACTTGCCACTAAAATGCAGCATGTCAATCACTTACACTACTCATGAGAATTAGCACAACACAAGTCTAATTAGAAACTAAACACTGTGTTATCTGCAATGATTCGGAGATGGAGTAAGTTGATGCATGTTTCAGGAACCTTTCTTGTTGCACAGTAGTTCATGATAACACCCACCTCACAGCTCATTAGCGAATCAAAATATTATACTGTATAAATACTACTTTGCTCTTTTACATTTTACAGAAGCCCCAGGTCTCAAAAGCCTCCATTACAGAGTATATGTGATTTAGTTATATTGGAACATTGTAGGAAATGGAAAGCAGCCCTGACTGTCCAAAAACAGCAAAATGGAAGCCAATATACTGTATACTTTGGTCCTCTCTCTGTAGAAGTAGTCCCAACCAGCCTCAAGACATTTTAAGCTGAAATACATATTGGCAGAACACAAAGAAATTATATACTGTATGACGCTGTACATGAATTCTCAGTACTTCTGCGCTGGATTTATTTCTTTCTCTCGCTCTTTTCTGCAGAAAACAATGTACCCCACTATAAATCTAGACGGCACTACTGCAAGCTTGAACCAGAAATCCAAATGCAAGGAGGGGGAAACCTGGCAAAGAACCGAAATCAAAGATGTAAATGTTTAACAGCAAGAGAAGGACATGAAAGGATATGCAGCTGGTTTTCTGCACGGTTTCTCAAAATGGGAATTGGAGAGCACAAACGTAGACCACGTTCTCACTTCAAGTTGAGATAAACATTTACAAGCTATTCATTTTAAACAGGAAGACATAACATTAGGACACGACCTTTAATTTCACTGAGTCTGTGAAGGCAATCCACCACAGCTCTACTGCAATGCAGTTAAACATCCAGGAAGAGATGCATACTATTCCACTGCTTTGTTATTACAGGTGTACTTGATTTTATATTCAACGAGGAAGGTGCAATTTTATGGCTGTGTGGAAAAATCTTTAAAATGCTTGCGGGTGGATGTCTAATGATGCCAGACTGGTGTTGCAAAACATAATATGAAGATAAAGCATCGAAGAAATTGTCTATGTGCCAATGAATGAGCTTTTGGGTAAATAATACTAAACTATACATGCACAGATTTGGTGTCATTACACTATTATTACAGATGTGTACCCTGCTTTTGTTCTTTTAAAAGGGTGCAATTCTGATGCGTTATCATTAGCTTTCTAGCTGGAAGCCRATAGAACTTGAAAGACACCAACAAAAGATAGTGGAAGATTAATTTACAGAGAAAATCTGCAGATTTTGAAAAGCCGCAATCTACTTGTAGCTTGAAAGATGAAACACATTTCTTGTTTGTATAACATTCCCCAGGTTTCCCATACAGAAATATGTGCAGATGACTTTTTACTGTGGGAAACTATTAACTACAGAAGACATCACTTTGTATTAACAGGCAATTATATATTTATAGCATTTTCTTATAAAAATTAAAGTAGGTCAATGGTTGAAAGGTGACAATTTGGACTTTTGTATCCCAACCTGAGACACCTTACAGGTGGATCTCCTGCACAGAGCAGAATGCCTTGAAACCTTTGGAAGGGGTGTCGGCAAGGTCTCAAGTTTGGTTGTCCAACACTGACATTTCCAGAACTACTAGTCATTTTTAAACCTTGGCTCACAAGGCTTTCTACTATCCATACAATCTATGATAGAATCTGGTAATTCTGTAAGGAAAAAAATATTGTMCATATATATTAAGGGCAAAATTCTTCCCCATTGTATAACTGGTTTCACATCATTAAGGGCCTTAAATAGACTCTCTGCTTTAGCTTACTATTATTTTCCATCACGAGAAGACTGAGGATCCCTTCAAGAGGTTTATTTCAGGCTTAGAAAACAGTTAGTTCCAACACAGGCTGCAACAGAGTACCAAAACTCTGGAACATGCAATTCYGAAAGCTTGAGAAATTATTTTGAAAGAAGCACTAAACACAACCATGACTTGGAAATACGAACTAACTGTACCAAACTAGAAAAAGTCTTTTGCATTATTTAATAACCTGGCAAAACGCTAATGCTGTATTTTATTTTTAAAAATTATAAATACTATTTATTGAAAGGCAAGTATACTGTTTTCTATGAGACAAACATACAGTGCTTTGTGAGTTTCTATAATTTTCACATAGGTCACTTGTATAAACACGATTTTTACTAGAAAGTTTTCTTCCATTCTAGAATACTTTTACTGCCATTTAGTTTTCCTCAACACTAACATGTGCAAAACAATATTGCCTGCGACTCTAGGAACTGTTTTGGACATTGAGACCAGGATTGCAATCCACATCCATAACACACTGGACTGAAATCTCAGATCGTAAAACATACGTTAACTTGATGAAAATCAAAAGTAGTGCCCCTATCTCATTAGATAAAATGCAAACGGCCGCCTTGCACATGATCGTGCCCCTGTACTCGGCACTGGTGAGGCCGCACCTYGAATACTGTGTTCAGTTTTGGGCCCCTCACTACAGGAAGGACACTGAGGTGCTGGAGCGTGTCCAGAGAAGGGCGACGAGGCTGGTGAAGGGTCTGGAGAACAGGTCTGATGAGGAGCAGCTGAGGGAGCTGGGGTTGTTTAGCCTGGAGGAGGCTGAGGGGAGACCTTATCGCTCTCTACAACTACCTGAAAGGAGGCTGTAGCGAGGTGGGTGTTGGTCTCTTCTCCCAAGTAACAAGTGATAGAACGAGAGGAAATGGCCTCAAGTTGTGCCAAGGGAGGTTTAGATTGGATATTAGGAAAAATTTCTTCACCGAAAGGGYTGTCAAGCACTGGAACAGGCTGCCCAGGGAAGTGGTGGAGTCACCAACACTGGAGGTGTTCAAAAAACGTGTGGATGTGGCAGTTCAGGACATGGTTTAGTGGGCATGGGTGCTGCGTTGATGGTTGGATTCGATGACCTTAAAGGTCTTTTCCAACCTTAATGATTCTATGATTTCTCAATGCATTGCGGGCAGCAAAGAACATTTAGGAATGGTATTTTAAATTTCTGTCATCTYGCACCTGAAACGTCCATGTGCTCAACAAACATTAACAAAGAGACCTTTCACAAGGTAGCAGTGTGTATGTGATGGTGAAAGGAAGGTACAGAGAGATAAGTGACCTACAGAGGCCATGCAGGAAGGCTGTGGCACAGCTGAGAGCAGAGCCCTCACCGTCCTGGCCCAAGCCCTCTGCTTTAAGCACGGGGTCAGTCTCCCTGGTTGGAGAAGCACGTAGGATGTGTGACAGAGAAGTCTTCTATCCCACCTTTTAGGAGGACAACTGTTCGAAATCTTATGAAGAGAAAATCAGGTTCAGTTGTTATTAGGGTTGTTTGCCAATCTAAAATTTGACAAGCCGACTGAGAATTAGGAACGTGTTTTAGAGTACCTGGACAGCAACTCATTGAAAGCTGGGGTACAGATTTCTAACTTCTAATAAAACTCAGTTTTACACAATTCTAAGCAGGCACAGGAATTACCTGAAAGCTTCTGCTAATTTTTAGTTGACTTCCAACTGAGAACATGTGATAACTGAAATTACCTAGCYCACCATATCCTACCTACGAACATTTGAAGACAGTATGTTTCTTTGACCCAGGTCTATTAAGGGACAAAAATGAAGACAAGAATCCAAATTTAAAGCAACATTCAAGTGCTGGGAACCTATTTGTAAGCATTATGACAGCAAATATATCAGCATTAATTTATGATTAAAAATTCAGGAAAAAGTAAGGCGAAAAGAAGGAAAAAGATGACTTTGGGAAACACGTARAAGTCACCAAGTTTGCCTTACTCTAATTAAAGAATGGTCCTGGCTGGCATTTCCAGGCTCTGTAATGGCACTGGCATGTCTGATTTTGCTGCAAAATTCTGATTTTATTTTTGTTTCATAAAATTTACTGTCCTTGGTTAAAAGGGTTTTTTCCATAAGAGATTCATTCTATTTATATGCAGATGAAAATGATCTAACTTGAGATGGATTAGTCTTATGAATAGGGCCCAGAGACATTAAAAAAAGGGGGCTCTGTTTTGTGCAGAAAAACTAGTACAGTCCATTTGCAGTTTAACAAAACACTTGGATCTTGTTGCAAGGTGTATAAAGCTAGATGTTCTTCTTTTAGTTCTAGGACTGCTTTCAGGTTATAAACATTATGAGCTGTTTTTTCTGAAAATTAATTGCTATGGATCCAGGCCAGTGTGGTCAGGTGAAAAGCAGCACAGGGCAAGACTGAGTAATGAGAATTTCAGTTAAGCCTTGAAACACATTAATAAAGGCAACACCTTAAAAAATATGTACATACATACATAATGTATATATGTATGTTTTAGATAGTTTTGTATTTCTGGCAATAACTGTGGTTATTGCACAGAGAACAGTAATTTGTCCAAACCAAACCATAAATAATTAAGGCCAGGATTTCGAAATCGGATCTGTGTGGGTGGATTTTTGCACCCCCGCGGATTCAATGGCAGGATCAAAGATTAGGAAAGCCAGAAATACACTCAGAATCTGAATATTGCTCAAGTACAGCACCTGGCATTTCCAGTGYGGGGAAGGGTCTGTTTTCACTGCCACCCTCCCACCCGAATGCCTGACTAMCAAACACTTTCAAAGCAGCAAACAATCATATTCTTGTCTCACCCTCCCCACAGGAGCCAATTCCTACCGCATCCATTTCTTTGAGTTATGAGTTAGAGCTAAGACACAACAGAGCTGGCATTTTGAGCTTCACTTCTCCTTACTAGTCTAGTTAAAATAAGTTTAGCTTAAACCCCTCTTCCCAAGCTATATATCAAGCACTGATTTTTTTTTTTACTTTCTAAAAAATGAAGTGTTTATTTTTATTTCAGCTGTTCTGAAAGTCATCAGAGAAAAACTACACCCATTACTAGGTGACAGTACGGAGCAAGAGCAGATCTGCTAGCTTCTGCTGAGGAAGTTGTTGACAGCTGTCGCACGAGAAGTCACTTGATGCTGACAACTGGACAATAACTGCCCACAGACTGAACTTCCACTTTTGGACAAAATTACTGAGAATGCCGTCAGGTTCAAGCTCCTGAACAGAGTAGCTCTATTTGCCCAAGCTGATCAAAGGACAGACACGAAGAGACCACAGCGCTCTGTTGTTACCCTGGTATCCTCCTGAGAACTTGTGATGGTCAGGTATTATGTGATTGCAGCACACCTATAAGCTTTTAACACTGGTCATCAGGAGACACTGCAGACACTGTCCCATCCTCTACAAATCTTAAAGAGTTGCTGACTTGCTTTTTCTCTTCTAGAAATCTGAAAAAAAAAAAAAAAAATCCGCTATTCTCTTTGAGAAGTCTTGGTCACATTTTGCTTTTCTTCCTGCCGAGTATGTCTGGAAGGTAACAAGGGAGGTTTATGTCCAGCAGGCATTTGGGTGGATGACACTCAGTCAGTCCCTTCCAACTGAAACATGTCTGTCAAATATCCTAGCAGTAACTAGAAGAGAAACAGGCTATGAATGAAGGCTATACAGCTGCAACTCAACCTCACTAAAAATGAGGCAGAGTGATTGTAGAAACTTAAAAGGTAACCKTGATGATGACTGCAACTGTCCCTGGGGGTATTTTGAGCGCATGTATGTTGCCAGGGTGTCAAGCATGTGTGTACATGTCATACTATTTTTTTTGCATTTTTGGTAAATTTGTGTTTCTCTTGATACAAGAGAATTTGTTACAGTTACATTTGGGAATCTTGACTTAAATCATCACTGGAATACAGCTCCCATTCAYATAGGATAAAAGGGGAAAATACTATGGCCAACATTATGGACAGAATCAGCCTAGATGATGTCCCCCAGTTGCCTTAATTTGTGGGAAAAATTCAAAGCTGACCAACAATTCAGCTGATTTCCATGGAAACAGGATTTCAACTCATGAATCAAAATTGTTTAAGGGCCAAAAATGCCAAGCACAGATTATAAAAATATTTTTCCACCTTGGGATTCTCAAAATAAAAGGTAAATATTTAAGCAGAAYAGGAATAATAAATTCACAAGGGACTCGTTTTTCATCATCCACRCTATCTTTGTTTTGTATAGTGCATATCTACCTTGTATCTTACACACGTACATTCTTGGAAGGTTTCATTAAATGCCCTAAATATCAACACATTTTCATGGTTTTAATGTCTTTAATAACTTAAAAGCCAAATGCACCTATATGTGGAGAAGACACATCAGCATTAAGTTTAGTTCAGCGCCTCACCACAGGCCACCTCAAGATCTGGACTTAAACTTTGCTGGTTTAGGGGAACGGCTAAATACATTTTTACTGTGTTTCCCCGTGGAAACATTATCAAAAGCATTCTCTGCTTCAGAATTATCACTTCTCTTGAATACCCACAAAAAATATATTATTATTTCACCGGAATACATTTGGAGTATATGATTTCTCTAAGCAAACAGGGCTCACTGCTATACTTTTCAT